>JAYDZK010000113.1:120834979-120867784 GCA_034509185.1 Euphonia xanthogaster
GATCGGAAGGAAGGAAGGAAGGAAGGAAGGAAGGAAGGAAGGAAGGAAGGAAGGAAGGAAATTATCATGTTTCTTTTTCAAAGACTTGTAATAAAGGCATCCTAAATGTATTCTGGCTTTAAAAACCTAGCGGAAGAGATTTTTCTGTGTCTGTCAGATGTTAAATTTTCATTTAAATGTATCTTGATCCTCCTACTTTCTAGTGCTCACTGCCATAATGCTACTAAGCTATTGCCAGTCTGCCAGGGAATCTTTAGCACCAATACAGAGTGAAATTTCAGCACTTCCTCTGCAGTGGTATGAACTTCAAAGACTACCTCTGATCAGTTTTATGCCAAATTTTTAACGCAACCTGCACAAAGTAAATATTCATCTTAATCTTTTAAAATTTAATTATAGAAGACAACAAGTCTGGTTTTGGTTTTGACTCAGAAGACCCATGAGAATGAAAGAAAAAAACCTCAAATACACAGAGCCAAAATCAATCTTATTCCAACTGTCACATAGAAAATAGATTTAGGTGTTTATAAAAAGGCTTGCTTATCAGAAATTCTTTTGGTTTTAGCAGTTCATCTAGTTTTAAAAACTCTTAACAGTGATGCACTTTTTAGACATTTTATGTCAAATGCTAATCTTTCCCTTGAGCAAAACTTTTCCCAGCAGAGGGGAAAGGGATTTGAGGTACAAGAAGCTGGTTTTGGTTTTTTTGTTATTGAGATGATGGTCAGAGTTTCCATAAAAGCCCATGGCATTTGAGCTCTCTTAGCTGCTGGCAAAAAGTGCCACTATTGTGTGGTCTTAAGTTTCAGTTCTGCAGTGTTTCTCGCTGGATTGTTGCCTATGACACCCTGGAAACAGAGTTTGCATTACAAAAAACCAGTTTTACTCACAACAAGAATCTGTTTAATTTTGAACATTCCATTTTGTGGGGTTTAGTTTTCATAAATAGACCTTCAACAAGTTGCAATAGAACTTGGTCTTACAGTAATTCTATTTGTCTGAGAGATGTGTGCAATTCCTTATCTTTCTAGGATATTTTTTCTTATTTTTTGACAGAAAATTGCCCAGTATTTGGAACTTCTATTTGCTTACAGAAATCATAACTAAACAGGAATTTTCAGTAAGTCACTCAAAATTGGCATTTTCTGAGAAGCACTTCTCAGATGTTGCTATAATTGTAAGTTGTTGGATATCAGGTTTTCCTTGTGTTGTTATATCATAATAATCTGTGATTTGCAATATCTTTCTCCCTCTAGTTTGTTCTAAGTCCTTTCCTGTATCTTTTCCTGTGGAAGTGTACTTTCCTGTTGGCCTGTTTGGTGTGACCACCTCCTGGTTTCTTTCTTTTTTGATTTCCATCATGCTGTCTTTCATTCTACCTAGAGAGATTATTAATCTTGACAGATCTCTCCCCAAAGCCAAATCTACACCTTCCAAGAGGTTTTTGCTTATCTTTGAATCCCTGACTCCAATCACTTTCTGATCTCCTACAATGAAACTGGCCAAAGTGTCTGATCTGTAACCAAGGATGGATGATTCATTCCAGAGCTTTTGAAAAAAATTTCCTCAGTTTCTCCCGAAATTTCCTCAGTTTCTCCCAGCTCTCACAAAGTATCATGAATTCTATACCATTTGGGTGCTTTATTTTCTTGGGAGTGAAATATTAATAAAATTTCTGAATGGCAACCAAATATTTTTTTTCTTAACATAATTTGGTTGTATATTTCAAATACATATTCCTGCCTTCTTCCTAAACTCAGAGGTTTGCACAGAGATGTGAGCCATTCTTATACACGCAGGAGAACTGAACCACCATAGAAATTGTGATGACCAAACTTGAAATAGGAAGAGAAATGGTCTCCTCAGGATGTATTTAACTGAAAGGAAAAACATATTAAATATCCCTTTCTCAAAAAAAGCATTGCTCTATTGACATTAGCAGACATTTTCCCCTGACCTTAGAGGTCAGCATAGTGCTCAGTCAGATATAAACATCAGGTTGTGGCAGTAGTTCTGGTGCTTTTGGGAAATGTGTCTATTTCCCTCTGCTGTTCACACTGTCTCACAAGGGGGGACTCGTGGCCCCAGCCAGACCCACCAGACTAAATTTGTCACATTCTGCCTTTGAGGGTATCCTCTGCCTGAAGCCCCTCTCCAGAGAGAAGATGATCACCTTTTTCCTTCTTTGCTGGCGTCTGTGCCTTCAAGTGGCACAGAAATCCTCTATATGTTCAGCTAACACTAAAACATGGATTTATTGTCTTTTAAATTTTTTTTTTCACTTGTGCTCTGAAACTTGAAAATTAATTGTTTGCCTCAAGATGTCAGCTTTTAATACATAAAGAAAAGAACATCTCTAAGCCCCATGGTTCTAAAGGGGTAAAATGAATGAATGAGTCTGATTTATGATATTTGATATTTATTGGTTATGTTGGGACTTCTGGGATTATTTTAATTATTTTCAAAACTAGCCAAAAATGTCTTGCCTCACTTTATCCGAAGTGAAATATTTCAGATAGTTAATATCAGTTCTAAATTTTAGGAAACAAATAAAACCCTCATAATTCAAACCCTCACACATGGTAAAAACTTAAAAATTGACTATAGATGGCTTTTGCTCCTAGCTTTTCTGGGCAAAGAAAATTGTATCTTTTGAGCTTCGTAATAAAATCTGGCTACACTGTCTTTTTTGCTACTGGTGCATTTTTGACTGGAAGTTCTGCAGAACTAGAGGTTTCTGACTAGTTTTAGATCATACATGAGGCAAAGGGAAGCCTCAGATTTCATTAGAAACAGGATATAGCAAACTCTGAGAACGAAATGTGACCTTGGGTTGGTTGAAATTATGGAATGGAACACATAATAGATGTCCTTGTAAAGTGATATTCCAGTATCTGTAGACCCTCAATAAGCTTCTTCTCCTCTGTAGAAGCAGGCAAAAAGTCTTGTGTGCCTGCTTCAGAACCTTCTCCACAAAAAATGGCAGGCTTAGTTGTAGGCAGGCCTTGAGAAATATCATCAGATGTGTTTAGTAGATATGTTTAGCAAAGCTCCTTTCCTTATTGTACCCAGTAAAGTGCAGTGACATAGATCAGATCATATGGTGAAATAGTTCTTAGATTTTACAAATTTTTAATAAGAAGTGATCAAAATAAAAATCAATAGTAAACCAATTTTAAATAGGCCTCAATTTTAGCAGGATAAAAAACTGTTCTGCAATATGGAAGGATGTCAGGAGAGGGAGCAATCTACCCATGGACTTGCAGCATTTCACCATCCTTTCTTGAATTTCAAAACCTATCCTATTTAACAGCTGAGGGAGGAACTGGACTTTCTTTCAGAAATGTGGCATAGTTTTCTTTGTGTCTAAGAGCATGCACACAGAAGGAAGGGAATCAGTAAATCTTTATGCAGGTGAATAAAATAACTTGTGAAGTAATTTTCAATTATATCCTGAAGAAAAGCTTGCAGCAATAGCGGTCTTGAAGGAGGGGAGGCCTGGCAGGCAAAGCTGAAATTAGTAGGAGCAGAGGCTTCATGGTTTTCTGTAGACACTCTCTAACTGTTTTACAATCCATTTTATAAGGTCATGCTAAACATAACAAAATACCATCTTGTCTTGGCAAGTTTCTTGCACAAAATTCTTGTGTGGAGTAGAAAAACTGCCCTCATATGAATAAAGGCAAAATAATTCTAAAATTTAAGGGCAAGAGGAAAGTAATAAGCATTTTGCTTTGCATTTGAATGTGTTTCACAATATACCTGGGCATTAAATACAAAAGCATTTTAAATTGAATCACATACAGACTCTCTGTTCTCCAACAAACAGCACTCTTCGCATAAAAGAAATTTATAAAAACAGTAAGATGATCATAATTGCAAATCTTTTAAATGTATTTCCTTATTTGATTTTTTAATGTTGTAAGTTATATTTGTATTTTTCGGTTACTGAATATTTGTCTTTTACATGAAGAGCCTCTCCAACACCCATGCAAGCACATTGCCTCAAGTGACTCCCCCCATCAGGTTATTATGCATAATTTTTCCACTTGTATCAAGCAAAATTATTTCAACACTAGTCTGAAGGGTTTCATTAAGAACATTTATTGGCAGGCTAAATTATTAGTACACTTTAAAATGGTACTCTTTGCAGTATCAAGGATGTGACTATGTATTTATATTTTAACATTTATTTATTGATGGCTTTCCTAATGATGGATGAACTGCAATTCTTACTCATGTGAGTAAGCAGTCTGAAACTTTTGCTGTAAAATGGCATAATTCATTTGAGTAAATGCTGCCTTTTAGAGCCCTAAATTCTTTATTATGTTCCCAGTCTTGGCAAAGTTTACCCAGGAAAATAGTCATTACTCAGCTTGGGGAGTACTTTGAAAAGTGCAAGCATTCAGAACTTTATCCTCGGTGGATCTTAATTAATCAGTGCTGATGAGATTACTGATACTTTCATAAAATAAGACCTCTGAGATGTTGAACTATCTGTCTTAATTGCTAGCAGCTGAAGGAATTGGGTGCTGTGCAGAATTAGCCTCTCATTTGGAAACATTTACATATCAGATGCATTGATACTATTAACTAGGACTGAAAATGGATGGCTTGCTGCCCAGGAGAGCTTTCCCTGGGGGGGAAATAAAATATTAACAATAAAAACCCAAACCAAGCCAAATTGAAACTAAAGCAACAAAAAACCAAACAAACAACAGAGCAGACCTCCCTGGCAAACAAATCAAACCAAAACAACATCCTAAGATCCAAATCAGGATAGCAATCATTTTCTTATCCCCCATTCTGTAGCCTCGGGCTGCTAGCTCAACAGCTAATTGATTTACACCTTGCTAGCAGGGTCAAGACTGTGCTAAATGCTCCTCATGCACCGTTGCCTTCTGCCATCAGAACAGCCCAAGGCAGGAGGAGTTGTAGCTTCTGCCAAGTAGAAATATAGCACTGGGTGCTCACCCTTCACAACCTCTCCCTGTGCTTTTTCCAGATGCAGCAACACCAGAAAGCAAAGGAAGCAAAATTAGAAACTAGAAAGTAGAGTTCTAAACCAGATGATGATGGGTGAATAAAAGGTCAGGACCACTGAGCAAAAAAAGTTGGGTACAGAGCAAATAATGTCAGTTAATGAATTAGTTTGGAAAGGTGTTATTTGTGCTGTGGGATAATAACTGAAATTTGGACAAAGGCACCACAAAAGGATAAGTAACGTTATCCCTCTCAGTCCATTTTGAGATGGCAAGTGTTAAAAAGAGAGGGTGCTCTTTGCTACCTATTCCCTGAGAGAAAAAACAGGTTTTTTCTCTCAGAAAACCTGTTATCCTCAGGAAATACTCTACACACCAATCCATTTTTTTAACTTAAAAATCTAAACATTGAGATGTGACCTGGGAGAGCTGATTGCTACTTGCAGCTTTTCATTGTCACTTGGTTGCCATGTTCCTGATCATTTTATCATACTATATTATTTATTTACTTATATTAAATAGTTGTTACCTTATTTCATATTTCAAATATATTAAAATGTTTTTCATAATAGATCCCTTCCAGCTGGATATATTATATGATTCTGTAAACATATGGATATATTTTATAACTTATTTGTTAAAATCAGTCATCATTTTGAAAAGGTACATTGCTGGTTGATCTAGGGACACCTCTTCAGAAAGAATGTTTTTGCCAACAACTTATCTTAGAAATCAAAAAGAACTTGTGATAGACTTGGAGGAAAAAGGTGACCCAAAGGAATTTGCAAAAGATAAGGAATGTGTAATCTGTCTTTGAACCCAGCGGGACAGGTTTGGGCAGACACAGAAAAGAGGAAAGGACTACACTCACCTTTGGAAACACTTTGGCTCTGATTACTGATACTTGCACACAGGCCTAACCAGAGATGCCCCACTAAAGTCACTTAAAATTAGGAAAATGCCTAGATTCTCTGACAAACCAGCTCTTTGAATGTTAATATTTGCATAAAAGTCTGTATAACCAAGCCAAATACACAGCATTCAGACGTGGGATCGGGACAGAGTTTAATGAAGCTGCAATTGCACTCATTTAGATAAGATGCCTTTTAGTCAGCCCAGTCAGAGTGAAAGTTTATTATACTTTCCCCACCGCAATTCTGGCAGCTGGGACAAAGACTGACAGGAATCAGATCTACCAAGGGAATGGGCTGGGTGTTGTATTTTTCCAGCATGAAAAGCACAAAACATATTTTTCTATAAAAATAAAAATCAAATACTTTGAAATAGTATACAGATTTTAAATAAATTAAAGGTATGTATAGATCACAGTGTCATGTGATTGTATAATCTTTCAAATTGGAAGGGTCCCATAGGGTCATAGATGAGGAGGTCTATTTTCTGTTAGGGTTAAAAGAAAGAAGTAGACACCTTTTGTTATTGGGTCTGTGTGGTTTCGTTTGGTTTTTTGTTTTTTGGTTTTTTTTGTTTGTTTGTTTGTTTGTTTTCTTCATGTTTTCTTCTTGGTCCTATGAGCTATACGACTCATTACTATCTGGGGAAAAAAGACAAAGTACATGTTTCAAGCACTCAGACTAATGAGGCAGGTGATGTATGTGCTGTCTGGGTGTGTGTAAATATTTGTGCATGTTGCATGTGCATGCACGTGATTGTGTAAAGTCCTCATCCTCCATACCCTCTCTCCTATTATCTACCCACAGTCAAGAACAATTTCTTTAGGATGCCACTCAGCATTTACCAGAGTCTTGGGCACGTGGCAACCAGAACAGTAGAATATCCTTTTGATAGATACACAGACACAAAGATAGAGGAATTATTTAGAACACCTTTGGGTTGAAGAAAAAGCTATGGCAGTACCTTCGAAATCTTAGCAACTTGCTAATGGAACTTCTGTGCCTAATACATTTCCTTTATGGGTCCTAGCTCAGCACTGTCCACATACACTTGTTCTAAAAGGTCAGAGAAAGCTCTCTGCTTTGAAGGAAAGAGGTCCAGGTATTATCCATAGCTGTAGTTCGAGGCATTTGCTACATTTAATCATTCTCTTTAAATAGTGCTGCTGTCCTCATCCCCACAAGAGCTTATTGAGAAATAATTAATCAGCAGAATTTGTAAAATATTTATACACACAGATCTGTCTTGACAGAACTTCATTGATACCATGATCTCTCACAGAAGGCAATGAGGGTGAAAAATAGTTCTACCCTTCGTTTAGATTACTTGGATCTTACCTAAAAGAGACTGAAGGAACCTCCAAGATGATGGACTACAAAAGCTCAGAATAATGCAAGTGCATGTAATTCCTTTCATAAATTGCAGAAAGTCTGACTAAAAATATTTAAGCTTTGCCCCAAGAACTTTACTATTATATTCTATTATTATCATATTATCTATTATATTCTTGCATGTTTGTGGTTAAAAATATTCTTTTCATTTGCAGCCTCAGTACTGTCCTACAAATTTATGACTTTGTCTTGGTTCACCTCTGACCTTTATTTAAACAGCTGTATTATCTTCCTGATGTTGAATGAAAAAACACCCCAAAGACATTTTAGACAGACTATTTCAACCTTTGATTTGTTAAAAAAATACAGTTGCTGTCACTTATTATACAAAACGACTTAATTCTTGTGGTCTTCCTAACAGACCTTCTGTGCCTTTGTCCGATTCTAAATCCTGCTTCCCTAGACATGGATGACTACTGTTATACATGGAGCCCTACCAATGATTCATATAAAGGCACTATTGTTTCACTCCTTCTGTGTGGATAGATCCTTCCTTGCCTTTTTCACAGACACATCACATCATCCAGATTTCCTATGATGGATCAGCATACACAAGTTTTCCTCCTCTTCTGTGATTCTCAGTGATTAGGTCCCAAATTTATAGCAGAAATTCCTGTTATTAGTCTCTAAGTGCATGACCCTATACTTTGCAATCTTGAATTCCTTCCCATCTGTAATACTTGGGTCCTCAAGGTCATTCAACTTTTGCTCTAATCTCTTCCTTATCCAGCTCAAATACTGGTTTCTCATAAAGCACACTGCAACACAGCAGGCTGTCTTTAAGTTTGATTATACTTTGGTTGAAGTCCTATTTGTTTCCATGCTCTCATTTCCCATTTTCCATCTTGTCTTTGCCCTTATGCTCAGTATAATTATTCTTACTGAGAAGGAAAGCAAAATATTAATCTAGTCTGAGACTATATTTTGATTATCTTTAAACTGTACCTAGTCATCACAGCATGGCATAGTGATTCTTTATTCCTTGACCTCTTTTCCCACACAGATACAGGTCTAGGAAATCCGTTATCTGTTTTAACTTTTTGTTGTTGTTGTTTTCCTTAAAGATACAGCTTAGTTTAACTTTCAAAAATCCTCAATTTATCTCAGTGTTTCTTGGCTTTCTAGGCAGAGGTCTCTTCACTGACCTCTTGCCATATGATTAATCTTAATATGCGCCTTTCAGACTTCACAATTCTTCTTCAATCTTTTGCTTGCCTATAAGATCCTCCCAGCCTTCACAGACAAACACAAGATCTCTAGGACTTCTCACCAGTTTCCTTCACTTCTCAGTCCAGCAGAGTCCCACATGGGGGTGACCCATCAGCAGCATTCCTGATGGTTATGTTTGGACAGACCTTCCTGAGCGTCACGAGATTCCATTTGGTGCACGAAGGATGCTGAGGTGCATTTGCAGGGTGCCTTCCCATTGCAGCCTGCACTAACAATAGTTAGGAAATCTGCAGGTGAAAGATTGCAGGTGCAACTGAACCAGAACAAGGGAAAATTACTGTCAGAGAATGTCTGGAAAATACTAGCCGTGGCAACCTGAGCCACTGCAGAGCTGGAAGTCAAAAGGCAGCTGCAGAAATTGCAAATGGGAAGTCCTCTACATTACATGGGATAAGGCATTTAGGCAAGTATGCCACACAGTTTTATGTTATTTCTATTATATCTAGTTTCATCTGATGTGTGATTATTTTGAGTGCAATATTTATTGCTAGAGCTTATTGTTATATAAGTACTTCAAGTCTTTGTTGTTAATTTTTGGCTTCATTTTTTTCTGGCTGTGTCAATATAATATACTCTCAGAAAATGCATTGCTCTTGTTCTTAATTTTTAGGACACATGTTCCCCAGCTGTCTCTCACTTTTAAGTACACCTCCATTCATCTGATCTTCCTTCCTTCAGCTGTGAACTAAACCTAAGAGTGAGTTCATGTAAGTGTCTTCCAAATGTATCCTACTTTTTTCAAAGATCTTTTTATCATAAGTTCCCCTCTTGATGCCAGAAGTCCCATTGTCCAAGTGCTCAGGTGGACAATATTTCCTGCTTGGTGAATACCTCCTACTTGTTCATGATTCTAACTCCTTTCCTTACACAAAATCCCAAAATATCTCAGGATGGAAGGAACCTGATACAACCCCCCTGCTGCAAGCAGAGCCACCGAGAGACAGTGGCCCAGGACCATGTCCGGAAGGCTTTCACATATCTCTAAGAGGGAAGGCTCCATACCCTCCCTTGATAGCTTGTGCCAGTGCTCAGTCATACCCACAGTGAAAAGATGTTTCCTCTTGTTCAGAGAGAACCTCCTGTCTTCAATTTGTGTTCATTCTCTTTGGTCACAGCATGAGACTCTTAATCTCAGGGTCGTGGGTTTGAGCCCCACGTTGGGCACCACCTGCTGTAATCCGTTTGGTTTCTGAGCTTTATGTTGGTCCAACCCGGCTTGCTCTGGGCTCTATGCCAAACTCGCATGGACGAAGTAGAAGACGAGAAGCGCTCTTTTGCCACGTGGGAATGAGTATCCCTTTTATTATCTTGAGACAGGACACTTCTGGTGGCAGTGACCACCCAGGCAGCAAAAGAGGGCGTCCCCCACCTGAGGTGGGGTTTTCTTCCCCAGGTGAGGGGGGCGGGGAGGAAGGAGCACAGCCAATAGGTAACACTGGGGAGGGGTGACGGGAGGGACCACCCATGAGACAGACCATCAGAAACCAGGGGGTTATGTGAGGAAGGAACCATGTGAAAGGAATATGTGACCCAGTAACATATTTTCCAACACCCAGTGCTAACAACTAAATAACTATTTAGTGCAATACAACAGTCATGGGCACCATGGAAAAGAGCCTGGATCTGTCCTCTTTGCCCCCTCATTTCAGATATTTATAGACATTGATAAAGGTCCTCCTGGAGACTTTTCTTCTCCAGGGTCAGCAGTCCCAGCTCTCTCTGCATTTTCTCATAGGAGAAATGCTCCAGTCCCTCAATGATCGTTATGACTCTTCATTGGATTCTCTGCAGTATGTCTGTGTTTCTCTTGTATCAGGGGCCCAGAACTGGACCCATCACTCCAGCTGTGGCTGCACCAGGGCCAAGCAGAGAGAGAGGCAGGATCACCTTCCTCCACCTCCTGGCAACACTTCTCCTAATGCAGCCCAGGACATCATTGGCCTTTTCGGCCACAAGGACACACTGGCTCATGCTATTGTCATATCATGTGCTTGTCCATAGAACTGTTATTCCTTTTGTTTTCCTATAATTATTTGGAATACTTTCTGAATTTTCTTGGTTGAATTCATTAATACTTCATCACAACATTCATTTTTAAATTTTTCTCCTTGGTGTCTGTGTAATAACTTTATTGCTATTTATCTTGTTTTCCTCCCCAGTGGGAACTTTATTTTTTCTTGATGTATGTCCCATTTTTTTAAAATCATAGAATAAGCAGGAGTCCAATATCTTCCAAATTTCTTTTCATTGTCTGATTCAGACAATGTTTTAGATTTAGAACATGTTGTGAATTAATTTGACTGTGCTAGAAGAAAGCGATATTACCTTTACTTGAATGTTCTTTAACTGACAGTTTTCCTTTTCTACATATTTGCCTTTTGTCAGTGATGTCAAACTATGCCTGTAAACACATTCTTTACCTTATTTTTAAAAGCAACAATTAAAAAAAAATAGATGTTCCTATGCCCTTTCACTGTGAAATAATTTATACACATTTAGGCAATCTCCTTCTAAAATATTGATTACTGTAAGTGGTTATCCTTTCAGAGCTTCTTCTTTCATATAAAAATCCTTTCCTATTTTCAGTTTTGGAGAAATTTTTTTAGGTCTTCATATTTAAGTGGCTGTAATCAGCAGCTCTGATTACTTGAAATTGTCCCTTCCACTATCACTGACCCTGAATTTTTTTTCCAGCATTAACATAACACTGAATTGCCAAATTACCCATATATCTTAGTTTCTGCAACAATCATAGTAAATAATACAATCTGCATCATTCCCATTTTTACTTAGTAAGGTCTTAGTGAATTTTAGAAATTATGTAGTCAGGTCTGATTATGTAGGAGAAAAACATCAATTATGTAAAAAATTCTGAGATTTAATATGGACAAAAAATAAAAAACAAAAACAAAAACAAGGAAAGAATTAATAGATTATGCAGTTTGAATTCTCTGCTACAAGCTCATGAGCCACACCAAAATCTCAGGGACAATCTTGCCCAAGGCAAGACAAGCCCTAAAATGCTGTTGCTATAAGAGATATATTAACTATCTTCATTCAGGCATGACTTCTTTAAGTATGCTTGCAGATAATCCATGGTAGTCTGTGGAGGACAAGCTGGAAATATTGTAAAACTAATGTCTTTTCTCGGGGTAAATAGCGAAAGTAACTCATTCATACCCATGCGATTTGCTAAACATTATCAGGCTACTCCAGAGAGGGAAGGACCTAATGAGGACCCTGACAATAAAAGGGATATGTGTATACCCTTACACATAAAACTAGAATGGCTGTTTCTCTTTATCGATATTATCTAATCAGTTATTGCCAGCAAGCATTTTGGCTGCTACGCAGTATCTGTGAAATTATCCATACATTTTTAAAGTTCACAGTGGAAGTACACTATTATTGGTTTGCATTCATGTTGAGCATCTGCTTAAATGTTTGTTATCCATTTAATCAGGAAGCAAACCTCCCTCCTGATCTGTGAATTACTCATTGGTCAAATGCCAAATCACCATCAAGAGCCAACAGCAAATAATCTACATGATTAGCTTTTAGCATTTCAAGGAGTGGGATTGATCTCAAACAGTGAGTGCCATATGGCTCATTGCCTTGTTGTACGATTCCTGGAGTGCTTTTCAGAAATTAGCATTACATTATATTTTTACAAGACAATTACTTTCTCTATTTTTTTTCTCCTAAATCTTAGGTATCTAAACTTTATTGCATACTATGCAGAACATAAAGAACAGAGAGATAGATCTACTTCATTACTGCCTCTCTGTAAATAGCCAGCATGGGTGCTTCAGGAGGAACAAAAGAGCAAGGCACCTGTATCTACTTCTCAATATAATTTCCCAGGTTTTGGCCATCTGTGTCTCATGGGGTTCCTCAGACATGAGAGATGTATTTGTGTTTGATCTCTTTTGATATTATTTTTCTCTGTAAATTTGTCAACTCTCTTTCTGAGCCCATAACAACATTTATCTGGAGGTGTTTTGGTTTTTTTTTTTTGATGATGATGATGATGATGATGATGATTATCCAGGGTGGAGTGTGTCATTTCCTTTGGATTATAAAGAAACTACATATATATATATAAGTTCAGCTTGAGTGAATGCTGTACAGGTTGAGAAAAAAAATATATAAATCAGAGAGAGATATGTCTTTATCAAAGCAAGAAAATATTAAAAATAACTAGTTTGAACTAAGCTTTAAAAGTCCTAGCTGTATCAGCAACTAAGAAAATTTAGTTAAAGAATAACAGTAAATCTATTGCTCAGTAGTTCTGCTAAAGGAACATTTAAAGTCCTTTCAAAACTGATGTAATTCTGTATTTGCATTTGCAGTTTTATCAAGAAATTAATAAATGGAAATACTATTTTGGTGCAATACATTTTCCCCTTGCAAAATCCAGAAGTTTAACACTGTACTTTGTTTTCTTGGTTACAGATGCTGATGTACACAAGTAAAATGTAACCTCTCTATATGTATTCTTACTTCACTACCCTCCATATTCCCATCACACCCACACAACTCTTAAAGCTCAGGTTAAATGCTTTGTATATTTACAGACTAAGTAACCAAAACACCAAAATAATATAGGAAAACTTTCTCAGCAAGAAATAATTTTTGTAACCACAAATTAAAACAGAAGACTAGAAATAGGGCTCAAAACCTATATCAATTTAGCAGGCTTTTCCCCAAAGGCTTATTGCTCTATTCCTTTGTCAGAAATTCTCTACATGGATACATATATATATATAAAAATATATATATATATATATTTATATATATATATTAGAGAGAGAAAAAGGCAGTAAGAAATCTTATTTGCTTACGTGATGACTATACAACATGTTTTGGTCATGAGAAAAATTTACACTGAAAAATTAATGGCTGTGTTTAAAAATGTGTATTATATTGCCTTCTTGAAGAGCACATGATACTGTGATAATGGACGAAAGAATGAAAACCACTGATTTTTGGTGTGAGAAACACCTGTCTGATTTTCTTCTCATGTTTATCTTCTATGGCATTCATTCTGCATTGGATACTTTATCTCCAATTCTTCTCTCATCCCCAAAAGCACAACCTTGTGCAGCGGTGCCTGGATGGGTCAGTCACCTAGCTGTAATCCTGCCCCAGAGACGGTGCCTCAGGATAAGAGACAGTGTGATGCTAAAGCATGCCTGACATTATACACAGTCAAGGGACTTGGAGGACCCTGTAGTCATGTAATTGTAACTGATACATGACCCAGTGTGCTCAGTCTTATGCATAGGAACCTCTGGAAAAGTGAGAACACTACAGAATCAATAAGTAAAGTGCAGCTGCTTCTCTGGGAAACTTTTATTTTTCAGATACAGCAATTAAATACCACTTGTCTTCTCAATATTCTGTTTTCTACATCTGTCTTTGAGTGTATGTCAATGGGGCTGTCCTCTGATGCTGTAGGCCATAAAATGTCATGTCATCACAGTATTTTAGCTGCAGAGATATCACTGCTAACTCCTGCGGAACCAGGGTGAAAATGTGCTCTCACTTATATTTAACAACTCCATCTGAAAAGTCTTGTTTTTTTTTCAGAGTAGGCAACTTTTGGTATATAGTTCCTTATTTTATGAATGCTAGTTTTGTGGTTGTGCCGCTGTGGGGCTGTGGCTGCTGTGGTGATGCCTGTTTGTCCTCAGTGTCCTGTGTGTCTATTTCACCACTTACACAAGCAGCCTGATGTTGTGGTGGGGATAGCAGCCAAAGTCTGGTGTGTGACATCCAGTACACAGAAGGCAATTCTGTGTAACTGCTCCTTAACATATTAGCCTATAATTAGTCCAGAGCCAGTAAGCTACAGAAGAAGAGAAGCTTGAAACAGAGCATTGAGTCAGATGGAAAGGATAGTTCAAAGCTCCAATAACCTCTGAAAAAGTTCACCTTTCCTTCGTGCAACACTGAAATAGTTTGTTTTCCAAATCATTTCCTTTTGTATACCCATCCACTTACTACTCAGCAACTTTTCACTGCTGTGAGCTACTTTTACACTTTACTCTACAGACTCTTTTGGTTCGGATTACAACTGTAAAGCTGCTGATGGCACTTGAGCTCAGTGTTTGTTTGGCAGAAGTGTGTCTATGCCTTCCACAAAGAGCCCCTCAGGCTTGTGTTGCTGCCCCTCTGAAAGCAAGAGATTCTTACTTGTAAATTATTTTGTGTACTCTTACTCCTTTCAGACTGATGTTAGCCCTCCAAGATTTCCTGTAGCCTTAACTAGGCCACATGACTGAAGCCAAGTAATCTTTTACTTTCAGTCTTCTTCATCATGGCATAATGAAGAGCTAGAAGTAAGCTATGTCTCTGCCCATACAAAAGATAAGAAATTATGTTGCTTAGATTGCTCACTGCATACAGAAGCTATCAGAAAACCAAAGGAAGTATACAAAATAGAGGTGCTTTCACATTTTATTTGTTAAATGTTTTCTGAAGGAAATTGTAGATAATACAATCTACTGTTATTTATAAGGGTACAAGTGGAAGTGCTAGGAATTAGTCCACCGGCAGGGTAAAGAAGACAAGAAACCAAGACAAAGAACAAAAAATCAGAGCCTTTTCTTCAGACCATTACTCATGAAGGCAAATTTACATGAAATGTAGCAGTACAAAATGTGGATTGAGGTTTACAGATAACAGAAATTTGGAAGTATCACCAGAAAACTACTCCATGAGAACACGGCTAAAAGAAGAGATATAGTTAAAGTGTCTTTGTCAATACTTTGATTAATGAGATCTGGTGATTTGCAGAGACATTGAGAAGAGGTTATTTGCACTGCCTGACTTCAGGCACCTAGACTAAGTCAGTGTAGGCTGCTTTAGAGGGCTGGCCAAAATGAGAAGGTTAACTTTGATGTTCAAAGTCTCCTTCACAATGAACATATAGGAAAACCATCTTTACTAAACTACCTACCTTAAGTGTTCCTAGCAAGAAGTTGTAAATTATTTCTATCAGATGCTGTCACATTAATAGTCAGCACATTTGCTAATGAAGCAGAAGCCACATTCCAGGTATGACCATTTGACCTTGTGTTAGGAATATGTGTTCTGAAATTGTCACTTCAATTCACATAATTAACAAATGGATTATTTGTGTTATTGCTGATAACTAGGTCTAAATAAGGTTATTGAAAGAAATTGCCTCTGCTGTGTGAGGAGAGTGAAAATGATGCTTGCCAGTGAAAACATTAATAAGTAATGAAAGGACCAAATAAGATTTAATTAAAAAGGCATATAAAAGATGGCAGAAAGCCAGAATAAAAAGACAGAGAAGCAGCACTAACTAATAAGTACAAATGAGGTGTTGTATTCAGCAGTCCAGGAAGGAAAAGAGACAGAGACAAGTGTTTCACTTATTTTCAACTACAAAGAATTACCAACTATAGTACAGCCCTGACATGGAGTAAAATATTTTTTGTTATAGGTATGAAAAGAAAATCAGGGTGAAATGCAAATCAGAGTCCTCCATTAAATTGGTTAAAAATTGGCAAACTGTAAGTCCACATTCTATTATTAGTTTTCTGATAAGTCCAATTAATTCCCAAAAATCAAGTATCTGTCTGAAACTAGATCTGCAGAGATCTACAATAGTCTTTAAAGTAAGGATTATTTTGCTAAAATATTATTACATATTTTCTTTTAATAGGGAAAAGCAATGAGGTTAATTAAAATAATTTTCCTCACAAGGAGATCTTGGCTTACAAATAATGTAATTTTATTGGGTTTATGGATTGTCTTCATCAACTTCTTTTTCATCAATTTACCTGTGCCACATCTGTGTTTCTTTTAGTGGATTGAAATGCTTACCAAAGAATTTCTTTTTCTAACAACCATGTTTTCTGAGCTTGTTAAGATATCTAGGGATTTTCTTGAAAGACAAATCAGATTTGAAATGGTTGCAATTAAATGGCATACCTTGAACTCAAAACAGTAGAAATATCATAACAAGCATATTAATTTGTTACTTTCTGTGTATGATCACTGAAGATACTTTCAGACAATGAAGAGAAAACATGTGAAAACCCAAAGAAGACTACATTTTTCAGCATTTAAAATGCTTGCTGTAGTTCTTGACTCACTGATATTCCATAGTATGTTTAATAACCATAAATTAATAAATTAATCAAGAAATCAAGGATATTGAAGTTAGGATCCATATCAAATTCTGTAGCCAAGTGAGAGACTGAAGAAATAGGACTGCCACATGAAAGGGCGGGGTGCTTTCCTAAAATACTTTTCATTTGTTTGGTCTGTGAACATCCCAGGAAAGCTGGGACCCTTGTGGCTGGCCAGTCTGTCTGTGTCCCACTAAGGGCACACTGCTGGTGGATCAGAGGGTGGTTTGGCTAATATGCTCAGGGTCACAGCATAAGAGGCACCTGCCATGGTCTCCACTCATAGCTGAGTGTTTCACCCACTGTTGGTGACTGCCACAAACACTTGCTGTGTGTGGAATAACACTTTATTTATACACACACTGTTAGCAGAAAAGTGTGACAGGTTAAGGTTTGAAAATTTTAAAATCTGAAAATCTGAAAGGGTGTGAAAAGGTGATAATATCTGACTGCAAAAATGTATTCAAAGACATGCTCTAGTCACCAATAAAAGTTAGCTCAAGGTAATAATTTAGCAAGCATAGAATATGGTTCCTACCCAATAGGCATCCCAATGAGGGAGAAGACAGGTTCAGCCCATCAACTGATCCCAGAAGTTACAATGGAGTCTTCCCTAACTTCTCCCCAGTCTTAACTTACTCTTATACTATTTTTTTATGTTTAGTTGGAGGTTGAGTGGCCCTAGTCATGCATACCTTTGTTAATGATGGGTGTAAAATCCTCTTGCTTCACTCTTAAAGTGATAATCAATGAAAGATAGAGCATGTGCTCAGTGAAATGTGGTTGTACCTCCAAGACAGGTCATTTGGGATGTGTGTTAGTCTAACAATTAGATTATAGTGAACTTAGTTCATTCAAGGAGAGCTGTTTCACCCCAGTTGCTGGCTCAGCTCCATACCCTCCCTACATGCTACGCAGCTTCTACTTCTGCTCTATTAACTATTTTGTAGCAGTGATATTAAATTGATATTGTACTGTATTGCTCCTTGAAGGGTAAAGATAAAAGCAGACATTGAAAAAAAAAGAAAATACAGGCACTTGCCATTTAATAATCAAACTTTTTCTGAAAATCTGATCTGTGCAACAGGACCCAGCTGTCATCTATCATTGCTATATTTGGCATTTATAGCAAGGGAAGACTGGTTTTCCTGGGTCTCTTCCAATGGTGTAGCCTGGCCTACCATGTCAGGCTGGTGGAGTAAGAGGAAAAGACAGATGGAGAGAAGATGAAAAAATGAAGTCAAGGAAAGGGAAAACAACTGTTGAGGAGTTGAGGGAACAGAGAAAAAGATACAGATGTCTGCTCTGTTCCAAGAATGAAAAGAAAAAGACAGTGAACATGAGAAAGGTGACAGGGAAGAGTTCAGGCTTGTATAACAAACTGTGGAATGAAAGAGACAGAAAATTTATTCTAGCAGGCAAGAACTGGCTGGAACAATATTGTGGTGAGCAAAGAAGTGGGAAATATTTTAAAAGGGCTAACTGGAGAAAAATATGGAATGTGAAAAAAGATGGTTGTAATTGCACAAAGTATAGGGTCTAATATTGAATGCTGCACACACAAAACAATCAATACATTCCAGTAAAACTTATTTGATTCTTTGTATTCAGTAGATGGTATGTAACTGTTTATGAGTTATTTATACAAGCCCTCTGGCAAGTCTTCAAAATGCATCAGTCCTGGTTAGATTTATTTTAGACTCTATCAAGGATAGATGGTTGTCCACAAGATCTGAACTGGCAGCTGGCTGTCCTGAGGGTTCTCCCGGACAGCTTAATACTTTCCACTTCCTAGGAGATGCAGTTGCAGGAGGCAGTGTGCAGCTTGCCTTGGCTTGTGTTACCAAATTTACTGTGAGATTAGGGAAAATGTTGACCCACCAGAGGTCCAAAGCATGGTTTGAAGAATATCTGCAGTCCAAGAAGGAATCAAGGCTTCCCAAAGAGATTTGGGAGTAGCATCTCATGCAGAAGAAAAGGCTGTGTGCAGGCATGGAGGTATCCCTAGGAACTGACAAAGGCACTGTACTGAGAGCAGCAGCCTGAAAGGGTATAAAAGTTGAATAAGGAGTTGGTTGTGGGAAATGTGAAATATAATAGAAATATTTTCACTATGATATTTTAAATAACTCTTCTACACATGAAAATATATACATTATAATTAAAGCTACTTATTATGAGCTTTATAATTAGGAGGACTTTGGGCTTTAGTTTCCTTACAGAAATCCCTATGGACATTACCATTCCAAAACATCTTTCTGCACTTAATGCCGTTTACTTTACGTGCCTTTGTACCTTAAACTGTCTTAAATGTTGGAAGAAACTGCTTTCTTAGCATTTTTTAAAGAAGTGTGATATTTGTTATACATCTGGAAATAACGCATTATATAGCTCCCTCTGAACATTTTTTCTAAAGTGTATTTTGGGAACCTTAGAAATTTCAGTTATTTTTACCATGATTAGTTAAGTATAGATGTTCAGTCTTGCTGACAGGTCATTTTTCAAAACCTTATCATATGTCAATGAGTGGGTGGTCCCAATGTCAGGAAGTGATTGTGGAGGGAAAAGTGGCTGAGGTGAGAAAACACGTAGAGTTAAAATCTGCCCAGAAGCAGGTGGGTCACCACATTAACGCTGTGTGGCTTTTTATTATGATAGTAATATTCTGAGTACATGATATGCTATCATTCATACATAGTAATTCAATTGTAAATTCACATGATAGGAAATATTTAGGAGAAAAAGGCCACAATACATAAAAAATGTCATCCACAAGTTTTCACCAAAACCACAAGGATCAGTTTTCACAATCTTCCAAAAAAACTTTCAACTTCTGAGAATTTTCTGAGAAGTATTTACCCCAGGCATAAGCACCTTTTAAGAAAACCTTCTTAATATGCACCCTGACAACTTTGCACATAAGTGGCAGCATTTATCATTTTTACTATTTTTCAAAGTGTTATGATGAGACTTAAAAAAAGCACAGCCCAAACCAAACTGCTGTACACCTCTTGCAGAATATAGTACAAACCCCCAAGTATTAAAATGTCACTTTCCTAATAACAGACCAGAGACTATAAATTTTGTGCTATTCTATTACGAGACTGACAAGCAATACCAAAGGACACAAACACAGCAGTATTTTTATTTTCTAACTGCAAAGGACATACAAACTCTCAACAATATGTGAGGGACAGCTCCTTTTCCCCCTCCATTACTGAGTCAATATGATTTGCACAGAGGAAATGAAGAAATCAGACTTTCCCCCTTTAGCCATGCACGTGCATGTGGGGAAGTTGTACATCTGGTGATAACAGCAACAGATGGTGATGTCTTTCCCAAGCAGCCCAAATGTCCCACTCCATGACATTTCCATGTACACATCTCCATAGCAAAATCATGCTGTGGCAGCCACAGACACTTCAGCATCCTCTTTGAGGTGTGCCAAAAGGATGATGTGAAAAAGCATGATGCTTCAAATCACTGTCTCCTGCAAGACCCAGACCATGAGTCCTACCGCAGTTTGAACATTTCACACCTCCTCTCTCAAATAGTACAAACTAATTAAAATAAAGCCACATCAAATTTCTTTCCCAAAGGAAACAGGCTTCGAGTAAATGTTGTCAGGTTGCTTCCACTTGGCTGCACTGAATTTTATAGCATCCTTTGGAGGATTATTAGCAAAAGAACACATGCCTCACAAAAATTTTCCTCAGATTGGTCAGGTACTTCTGCAAAGATGTCAAGATCCCAAAACTCTCCTCATCAGGAAAGACCTGTCTCTTTTCCCCTTTTTTCAAAGCAAGAAGGATCTGTGGTGTGTAAATATTGCAGTCCATACCCTCTGTAACAGTCTTGTTTGCACATATGAATACTGCTTCTTTAAGAAAAACAGAAACTGGCACCAGTGTAAGAATGTATGTTTTAATACTTGCACACATACAGATATCGGTCTGTTTAGAGCAAAAAGGCTGAAGAACAGGCACACACAACTGGCACAAAAGGGGAGCTGACCTTTCAGTGTTTACCCTGGTGGTGTTTGCAGTGGCACCTACCGGGCTGACGTTGGCGACGCCGTTTTGGAAAGCGCCAATAGACTTTGCAAACCTGAAAGCTTCTTTGCAAAGCTTGTACTACACTGCTTGCTTGAACTTCCTCTGCTGGGGCCCCACATTCTGTAAGCAACTAATTATGTTTTATAACATAAACAGGTCAGTATTTTGATGCATATATGCTGCATTCCTTTAAAGGTTCTATTCCTTCAAAGCAGCAACTCAAATCCTCACATACCCTCTTGTTGCTGTAGCTGTAGCAGCAGCTGTGTGAATTTGCCTTCCACTGCAGCAGCTGTGGATCCAGAATTTTCCCCAGCCCTTGGCTGTGGTGCTCTGTTTTAACAGTGGGTTTGAGGAAAGAGGAAGTTTGGATTATGGGATGCAGAACATCAGAATATGGAAGACTGATGAAATGGAAGATTCCTAGGGAAAAGCAGCTCTCTAATAAACATCCCTTTATATTTTTCAGCCACCTGAAAAATACCCAGGCCCATACTGTTTCTGAATGTAGGATTTTTTAATGCAGAGACTTGCTATACAGGCAAAAAAGGTGGTAAATAAATGACATATCTATTTAGAAATAACTGCATAGTTATTCTGAGTGGCAAGGTAGGAAGTTAAGGAATTGTAAAGACATTGCTCCTGAGGAGTAGTCGGACTTCCCAATATCAGGCAGGTAAGGAAATGCAGTAACAAAGTTGAAGAGGCATAAAATAAAGCGTCTTGCTCTGAGAGTACAGAGTCTGGTTGCTTGTAGGTGGAAGACACAGCAGACATGTGGAGGGAGGGGGAAGTGTGGGACTGGGACAGAAGGAAGTAGAGTGAAGAACTGGCTGATTTCCTTCTATGAACATTTGACACTGTTTAGTTTAAAGGAGAAGTGAGGGAAGAATGGTTCTTCCTGCACCATCTTCACTGGAGGCACAGAGCTGAAAGCTGCAGCTGCTGAGGGTGGCAGCCCATCCACATCATGGTATCCTTGCGATGGTTTTAGTCTTCCATGTTCATATCTGTATCTCCTTGAGACAACCAAATATGCTACATGGATCAATTCCCAAAGCCATCATTGCCTCGAAAAAGACACTGCAGCAGACACTTTTTTCTGATGCTGGAAAATAATTTACCCAGCATGAGGAATGAGTATTTAGAGGTGCTAACAGTCAAGGCTACGCACTGAATTGTAAATGACTGGCAAATAAGCTATTAATTAAAATAGAAATTGATTCCATCTTGTGGGATTTAAGGAGAAATAAGATTCTCACAAGGTCTCTTTTGAGTGCTCTTTTAGTACAGCTGAAGGCAGTATTTTAATTTTCAAATAATCCAACCCCATAATTAAAGTTACATTTTTTGCCACAAATTTTAAAATATTAATGAAACTTGAATAAGTCTGGCTGAAGTGCTCCCGGGCAAAATATAGAAATATGCTAATGACCACCTTCTTCAAAGATCTGCTTTGAAAGAGCCATATTCCTTTATGAAAGAGCCATATTCCTACTGACAAAGTTCATTGCTTTCATTGTCCTTCATAATTCTAATTAAAACTTCCTTTATGAATCAATTTTTAAACCATTCCTTCCTTTCATGAGCTTTTGGAAACTTATATTTAATTATACTTATCTGGAAACAGGGAATACAATAATAGCAAAGATTAATAATATTAAAATCTTTGTTTTAAACATCATGTTGATATTTTATAATTTAGAATGAGCTGGTATTGAAAACTGAGGTGATATGTAGGATGACATAAATTAATTCCTAATAAGTTGACCATAACAGCCCATACTGGTATAATTTATAAAGACCCTGTTTTGCACAGCAGGGTATGAGTGCTTTATATATATTTAAAAAAAAGATTACTAACAACCCATAATAGTAGAATTAGCATGCTTATTAATGCCAACATAAAATCAGAATTAAACGTTATTACTGATTTTGCCCACATTGCAAAGACATGTGATTAAGACCAAGCAAGGCTTGAGACTTGTAAATCATACTGGTTTTTACTGCCTGATCTGATAATGAACATCTGCACCTACAGAGACGCGCTGGATGTATGAGATCTCTAGAAAGTTGCTGCCAGACACTTACTAGGGTGGCCTGGATGGTGTGAGATGTTACAGCTGTTAATGCAGATGATTCTGTATTATGGATTCTCTATATGTTCTGCACCTGAACAAGTTTCTCGCATGAAGAGCTTCTGCTGGTGTCACTGTCAGCCTAGTTTGTTGTTCTCTTTCAGTCGTATGAAGTTTGACCTAAGCAAGTAGGCTGGCTCTTCTCCACTTCCTATCCTCACCATGGCACACAGATTTTAAGAATCAGGATGATGAAGATGAATCCAAGATATGGGCACAGACATGGCAGAGTCTCTCCCAGGGTAAAAATTAGTTCTTTAGAGAAAGATTATTCCTGACTAGTCAAGACATCTGAAATCCTCTGATTATGCTGCAGGAAACTGCAAGCAAAGAGAAGCCCATGTAGAAGTAGTTCCCCAGTCCTTTTCCATATGTGTTTGATTTAAAAACCAAACAAATGACACTTAGGGACATGTTCTAGTGATGGACTTGGCATGCAACATTAACAGTTGGCTCGATCTTAAGGATCTTCCCCAACCAATGATTCCATGATTCTTTAAGAATGTACATAACAGGGACAAGACAGACCCAAGCATTTCTGTCAGCAGGAAACATTTATGCCTTGCACCATTTCTAGCTCTGGGGTTGGGCAGTGCTATTTCCTATACTTGTCATCACCTCACCCATGTATCTCTCCCAACTCACTTACAAGAGCTCTGAAACTGCAGGTTTTGGAGCACTGGTATCAGTTCAAGCTGCCTCACAGTGCTGGTCCTTCCAGTGCTGTGTAACTACTGCTTTTGCCAGAGACAGGGTGATAGTGCTGCTGAAATCTGACAAATTCACATGAAGTTATTGTTTGCAACCCTCTGCCTTACTGCTACTGTGAAGGACAAAGTACACACACAAAAAAAATAGGACATCAAGTCTGACACCAATGCATCTTCCTTCCAGATAGTAAAATGCATAATTCACATGCAGTCACACAGTAAAGGTCAGCCTGGAATTTGCTGGCAAAATAATATTTGAAATCCTAAGATGGTGGCTTCTAGATACCCACAGCATCTTCTTCACTGTCAGTGGGGACCTCTAGTTTGTTCAGTGGCCGAAGCAGCTCAGCACAGATGCCTGTATCATTTTTCCCACACAGTAAAGATCACCAGTTATTTCTCCTCCAATACTCCCAACCATTTTCAACATGGAGTAGAGATGAGGTGTAACACCTGTGAAATGTTACATCACCATGGGTAACACGTGTGAGGCTGATACTTACAGGCTGTGTGTGCCATAGCTGTGCACAGTTTGAGCTGTACAGGTCGTGCTGGAAGTCTCCCCACAGAGGTCACATCTCTTCCTGGCAAGTTGCTCTTGCAGAACTGATCTCTGGGTTGAGCTATAGCTCCCTTCACATTTAATATGAAATGTAAGAAAAATAATGAAATCTGATATTAGGTTTTGTTCCAAACTTATCCTGACAAAACTTCTCTCTTGAAGTACAAGTTAGTTTTGGGCAAAATGCTCAAGTCTTGTCTCTGCAGCAACACTGTGCACAAGAGTAACACTTAATTCAGTTAATTTTACAGCACAAATAGCTGGAGACAATAAAACCTCCAACAAAGTTCTCAGTTGTATTCCAAATCAATCAGTGACAAAGGGATTTAGAACAAAATGTTTCTGTGCTTAAGGCTTGAATTTATTGGAACTGTCTGGGTATATCTGTCTAGGTGGAAAAAACAACATGCTCATAAGTACCCTATTCCCCCAAAACAAAAAAAGCATATGGTGGTTGAGCTTGAGAGTGAGCATAAATGAGAGACTACATCAATAAGAATATATATGGTACCATAAACCTGCCACAATTAGTTCTTTATTTCATATAGATTAAATGTAAATATTGGTTTTCTGTGTGACTTCATTTTACCAGAAGTGCCCTCATCACTGGGTTATAGAAGTGTTACTACACATCCTTCTGGCTCAAAGAACACTTGATTGTTTTGTGAAATAGAAGTGACAGAGAGAATGTTGTTCTGACTCACTCTAATGTACAGGTTGGGGAAATTAATCATGGGCAATCAGGCTCAAATTCTTTTAGAGAGGGGTGGAAATGGAAACCTACTCCTTCAGATGCAGGCTGATTATCTCTTGTGATACTGTGTAAAGGCAGTATGTGTCTTTTATATTATGAACAGCAATATTGAAATAATGATTCTGTGTACTAAAATCTAATGTCAGAGACTATTTCGAAGGAGACAAATTGTTCTTTATTTCAAGAGCTTTTTGTTTGGTAAACAAAATACCTTTTGATCTTGATGCACTTAAGAGGCAAGTGGAGTAAATTAACCAGTTATATAATAAACTACATTTCGGAAATCAGAACAATTTCCTGTATCTTTCTTTTAAAATGTATCTTCAGATTAATTTAAATCATGACATTTTTCTTTTTAATGATATCCTGCCTTCCATTCACACCAGCTCCCCAGTGGCCTGCAGCTCTGACATTTCCCCATTGGTTAAAATCTTTATTGGATTTCATGCCAGTGGAAGAATGTTAATTGATGATAACTTTTGTCCATTCTTGATCTTAGACAAAATCAAACTAAAAAAATAAACAGTTCTTAGTCTCAATTAGAAGCAGAGTAGAAGCTCCCATTAGCAGAAATAATTGCTTCCAATCCCTGTAAATACATAAGAATGCCTTTTTCAAAGCAATACAATGATATAAAACAATAGTTCTGTCCTCATGCAATCACTGTATTAAAATTTTAAAAAGAAATTTTTTAAACTAGTAACAAAAAAGTAAAAGCTTAATTCCATCTATTCATAAAAAGTATAAAAACTTATATTCAACTAATTGTTCTAGGAATCATTGCATGACTTTATTTCATAGATTTATATATCTTTATATAGCAATCTACGTTGCTATATATATCTTTATATAGCAATTTATATTTGACTATTTACTTTTACAGATTTTTATGATTACTTTTTCAGTCGCTTCTGTGAAATAGCTGGTGAGGGTGGTGCACAAAAACATTTCTGCCAATCTTGCTCTTTATCTTAGCAATGGATAGCTCGTGATACCAGATATGGCTACTTTTCCTGAAGGGCAGGAACTGTGATGTGCTACAAGTATCTGTTAGATGCTGTTCTTTTAAATATTCTTCTGAGAGATGGATGGTAAATGTGATCTTTGGGAACTCTGCTGGTATACCATCAAAAGCAATGGATGCAAAATTTTCTCAATGATGCTACAATGTCTAAAGATGACCAACACTTAAATGAACATCGTGTAGCACAAACTTCACTAGGGAAGGTACAGTAATACTGGAAGGAAAAGGTATGAAAGTTAAAGGAAAATGCATGGAATTGCTCCCTGGTGAATGCAATTTGTCCAGGCACTTGTACAACTGCTGACAGGTGGTACAGGATCTTATGAATCTTTTTTTTTCTGGTAAATCTAGCCAAAGAAAAGCTTTTCCTCATTGTTTTGTTGTGGTTTTTTTGTTTGTTTTTTTTGTTTGTTTGTTTTCCCTGTGTGTGTGTGTGCGTGTGTGTGTGTGTGTGTGTGTGTGTGTGTGTGTGGTTTTATTCCACCTGAGTTCTGTCTCTGAATTACCAATAAAGTAATTATTGGTAATTACCAAAAGTCCAGTAATTATTGGTAATTACCAAAAGTCAGTTCACAAAGTCCTCAACAATGATGTGTCCAACATATTTGTGGCTGAACTAATCCATCTATCAAAAGATTTTGCAGCACTGGAATAATCTTGCACAGTATTGTAACCACACCCAGAAGAGCAGGGATACTGACACCCATCATCCCTTTACTTTATTTGTTGTCCTCCCCAGAAGTCTTTTGCTTTTTTTTTTTAATCTGAGCAGAAAATAAAATAAAATAATAATTAAAAAAAAAAAAAACTAACCAAAAAAACCCCACAAAAACAACAAAACAAAACAATTTTGGACAGTTTGGGCAAAAGCTTAAAGCAAGGCTTTGAGCAGAGTTCATCCATTTTAGTCAGCAACTTTCTCATGGATATATTTATCTTCTCTAGCTCTATGTATTGCAAAAAATTGTGAAAAAACCCCAAAAAACAGATTAAACTAGGGTCACCAAAAGCAAAATCAATTCAGACCACTCAGCAACATATTAGATCTCAGCAAAGGCAGGCATATTAGATCTCAGCAAAAGAGCATTCAAGAACCTGCTCCACATTAGGAAGAGACTAAATCTGAAAACTGGTCTCTCACTGTACAGACATCTCTCTTGAATTGTCTCCTGCTTTGTCATTATTGTGTGAGTCTGAAACAACTGGCCACATTGTTAGTACAGACAGGCAGATGGGGGTCCTGATTTGGGAGTCACTGGAGTTTATGTGTCTGACAGCAGGTTTGTGATAAACTCAGTAATGTACACCTCCAGGGGTTAAGCTTCAGGTGTACAGCAGGTCTTTCTGGCAAAAAAAAATGTTCCCATGATTATTAGTTGCCTTTTTAGTCACCGTCAGGACCAGGTAACAACTAAAAGATGTTTATGTGAGCCTAATTTTTGGGTAAAAAACAAGACGCTCCCAAATTGCTGTAATGGATCAGACTTTTTAGTGGCTATTTTAATCAATACAGTGCTGTGATGTTATAACATCAAGCAGAATATCACAAGGTGGATTACCTAAAGATACTTAAAATCAACATAAAATTGGCCTGGATTCAGATTCTTCCTTCTGTTTTAAATTAAATTCCAGTTCTTATCATTCAGCAGATTTGTTAAATATTCTTTATATGTATTACAGTCTTTCCTTGTCTTCCTTAATTGGCAGTGTCACTTTTTTAGCTCAATTATCCATATTTGCATGCTCCACATATTCTTCCTATTAGGAAAGCAAATTGATGGTGAAGTAAAGTATCTTTTATTCATGCCCTTGTTTATTTACAATGACTGCTGGAACTTGGTCTCATCAAATGCCGGAAGATGCTCTTTGAGTCAGCAGAAGATACTTTTTCCCCCTCACACTTTAAATCTCTTTTAGCCAAAGTTCAGGCTAAAATCTTCCTTTCCAGGATTTTCTTAGTGCCATATTGTCTGTGTTTCTGCAGCACATACCTGGTGACTTCTTACTAATTTCATTCAAGTGGGTTTTTGATTGCAATTTTTTTTTGCTGCTGCGACAGCTATTCAGAAAACAGTTACTCAGTCCATCTGTGCCTTTGGTAAGGGAGGATACTTACTTGTAGTTTCAAGAGATATAATGGTGCTTAACTGTTTATTATAATAATTCTAAATTGTGTGTGGCAGTTATGTATCCAGTGGCAGAGGTTTAAACTAATCCAGAAACACAAAAACAAAAGAGAAAAGGGCCACTCCCATTCTGATTAAGAAAAGAGATCCAGCAATGTTTAATTATATCAATACACAACAATTAGTGAATAATCAAAATATTGTTTGTCAAAATCATAACATTTTTATGTGGCCACAAACCATGCAGACATAAATCAAACTCAAAGGGCCCAGTTATGGAGTGAAAAGGGTTTATTCATTTACTGAAAAATTAATTGATAACCAACAAAAAGAAAAAAAACAATTTCAATGAGGCTGATCTCTTTTTGCATTACTATTTATTTTAATGAATCTGAAACTTGCATCATAAAACAATGTCTTCAATTTGACAAAGACCAAATATGATCAAGTGCTTTCAGGAAAAGTATGATGAACACTCAAATCAAACACAGTAAGTAATATTTGATCTATATTCTCTTTGAAGTCCAGCAAGAATTCAGTGCTGATGGAAAGGGGCAAATTCTGCAATTTCCAGTTGATGTGAACCCCATAAATATCCTCACTCTCTTAAAATTTTTCATTTTCTTCTGAGCAAGCATTACTGAATCTAATAATACAGCTATTCTGCTGCTTTATAATGAAATAACACTTGTGCCCATACACAGAACAGAATCTGCATCTTGGCCTCCAGAGGCCTAAAGAGGATGGAAACAAGATATAGCAACATAAAAGTGATGTGAATATTAAAAAAAAAAAAAATCCAGATGTGACATATAGACTCCAGCAAATGCTTCTAATATTTTGTTTCCTTCCTGTTTCTTTAAACTCTTCTGCATGGCCAGAAGTATGTAAGTATGTAAGCACATGGCTCATTCTTCTGTACCCAAAATGACAAGTGATAAGTTATCCTGGTGCATGAACACTGAAAAAACTTGCGTCCAGTCTGTGTATGCAGTTACTACATGTGGCGTTTTACCTCACACAGTTTTGCTATAAAAAAAAAGTTTAGTGCCCAATACTTGAGCAGAGAAATCCAATTCCAGGATTGCAAGAAAAAAAGATATGGAGACAACCAACATGGAGCATAAGAACTTTTGAATGTGTGTGTAAGTGTGCAAGTAAAAGTGTGTAAGTAAAAGACTACGTATAGCATCCTGCACTTAGTTCCAAAGTCCTTAGGGAAATTATAACTAAAACTGAGAGAGAGAGCACAAGAAGCAGCAGTGTGTTACTTGCATGGCATTGTTTCTCTTGGGCCCATGAAATTTGGAAGCATTTATAGAGCTGGTCTGAAGCCAGCTGGATTCTGATGAATTTTAACCTCAGCTTCTCAGTTTCTGAAAATGAAAATACAGAAAACTTTTGGAAGCTGATACAGCAGTCCTGTGAAGACTGGAAGTTGGTCAATCCGGCCGTTAGCTCAATGTAACAAATTATACTAAGTAAATGAAATGTCAACCCCATCAGCTCGCAAAAAATTTCAGTCTAGAAGACTCCAATACAACAAAAAGTATGTATCTGATGCCTATTCTTGCTTGGCACAGCAATGAGTGCTTACAAACTTTTGAATCCTACTTCGTAAAGAGTAGTGCCATGTGGCTGGTTTGAATCCACAATAAAATTCCTGTCCATATTCCTCCAGCCATATTCACATGTTCTGGACTTTTGCGGAGCTCACAGCCTTTACTCCTTCCTGTGCCTCAGCAGGAGCAGGCCGGCTTAGCATCCTCTTGCCTACTGCCAAGGATGGAGGCGGTTGGGGACGGGGCCCCCATCGACTTTTCTCGGCGATCGCTTTTGCAGGACCGCGGCCAGCTTCTGCTTGAGGCTGCGGTGCCGGCCAGCCCTTGCTGCCCGCCAGAATCCAGGTATCGCCCCGGGAGCTGTTGCGGGTTCCGCCGCCCCCGGGTGCCGATGCCGGTGCCGGGGCGAGGATGCGGGGGCCGGGGCCAGGGGCAGGCGCGGTGCCCGGAGCGCGGCCGTCCCGCCCCGCGGGATGCCGGGGAGGGGTGTCCGCCGCACGTCACCGCCGCCTGCGATAAATGCCCGGCGGGGCGGGAGCCGTGGGGAGAAGCCGGGAGCAATTCGGGGCGGTGGTGGCGACCCGAAGGCGGGCGGGGGAGGCTGCGGCGGCGGCTGAGCTCGGCGGCAGCCCCGCGCCGCGGCTCCGCTGCTGGACACGTCCGCGCCCGCCGCGCCGCTCCAGCATGCACGGAGGATGCTCGCGTCTTGCTCGGGCAGGAAGGGGCCGGAGGGCAGGTACCCGCTGCATTACCTCGTCTGGCACAACCGCGCCCGTGACCTGGACCGGGAGCTCAGCGCCAAGCAGGTGGGGCGGCGCGGGGACACTCCCGGCACGGCCCGGCCCGGCCAGGCTCCGCTCGGGCTGATGCAATGCTCGGGGCCGGGGTGAGGATGAGGATGGAGATGAGGGGGGCGATAAGGATGGGGTCGCTCTCTGCGCTGGCGGGGCTCTGGGGGTGTGGTGTGTGTCCCCACCTGCACCCCTGGTCTGTGCCTGCTGCCCCCGGGGCTGCCACGGAGTGGTGGGTGCCACCCGCGGGTCCCCTGCATCCTCCAGCACACGCAGCCCAAGCATCCCTCTGCACGTGTCCCCAGCTCCCTGCTAGGCCTCTGCAGACCCCTGGCCAGCACCCCGCTTCTCAGGGTATTGCCAGCCCCCTGGGGGTGCAGCATTCAGCTCCCCACTCTCAGGCTGAGCCCCTCTGGGGGCAGGGGCAAGGGCCCTGGTGCTGTTGGGCACAGCCCCCCGGCCTCAAAAGGGTTCTTCTCAGGGTGAGGGGACCCACTTTGTCCCTCAGCCCGGGAACCTCCCAGCCGCCCGGTGATGGAGCGGGGTGTGGGTGCTTCCCCGGCGGGTTCGCAGCCTCCCTCTCCCCCGTGGCGATGCAATTCAGGTAATTAAAACCAACCCCGAAGACGCAGGAAACCGCAGGCGCTGGGGGGAGGCTGACGGGGAAGCTGTGCTGAGCATCCCCAGTCTCTCGGCCCGGGTCCTCAAACCCCAAGGCACTGAGGGCCAGGCTGGATGGACCCTGGTGATGCATGGAACGGGGGTCATTGTGCCGCGAAGCTCCCGCCGGGATGCAGGCGATGGCTCCCGCCACACCCGTCTCCATTGTGGGGTCCAGCCGGAGGCTGCGCCAGCATCGCCCCGGTCTCCCGCCCCATGGCCAGTGTTTTTATTTTCCTGCTAATTTGGGGTCAGTGTTCCCAGGAGCTCAGCGCGGCAGAGATCAAAGCTGGGCTCGGCAGACGGGGAGGTGGAGGGGCTGCGGGGAGGCTCTGACCCGCTTGCCTGCAGAGAGGCTCCAATCCTCCAGCCTGGGAAGTACAGGGACTCTGCCCTGGCCCCCACTGGCATTTGCTGGGTGAGAGCAAAGCCGGCCATGTGGGCACCCCAGGTGGGCGGGGGGGCGGGGGGGGCATGGGTGCTGCAGAGCAGACTCTGGGGCAGGTGAGGGCTTGGGGGAAGGAGGTGAGGGCCAGCCCAGGCTCCCTGCTCTGTCCAGGGCATCCAGGGACACGGCTCAGCCCTTATCCCTGCCAGAGCATCCCCCGGCTAAGGGGCTGGGGCTGGTGCTGTTGAAATGCTGGAGGCTGAGTGCCCCCCTGCCCAGGACTCTGCCCTCCCTCTGCCTTGGTGACCCCCACAGAGCAGTGGCTCCACGTGCTGCCCCTCCCCAGTGCAGGTGTTTGGGGTTGGGAAGCACTGGGGCAGCTGAGGGCGTTGCTCCTCTCCATGTCCTCATAAGGGCTCTGTGTCTGCCACCCCCAGATTGTCACCATGGGCTCCCATCCACACTTGCCTCCACAAGGGAGCAAGGGTCAGTGGGTCCCCTTGACAGGGACATCACGAGGATGTGGCAGGCAGTGACATGGACACTGTTGTGCCAGGACACCCCTCACCACAGCCTGCCCCCTCAGGCGTGACAGGGACCCGGGGCTGCACAGGGACAGCAGTGCCTGGCACCATCTTCCCGTGCTGGCTCATGTCCCCTGTTGCTACCCAGGAGCAGGAGCTGGGGCTCTCCAACCCAGGGACAGCCCCAGTGGAGGGACGTGCTGTGCCACGTGCCCGGCTGGCACAGGAGGAGCGACTGAGCTGCGGCTCTGCACTGCACCGCTGCCACCCCAAAGCCCCCCCCGGCCCTGTCCTCGTCCCCGGTGGGTGTCACGGTCCCAGAATGGGCAGCACCTGGAGGTCTGTGCTGTGGTCCCCAAGCTGGAGCCAACCCAACACCAGGGCTCAGGACTGAGCTCTTGCTGGCCAAATCTGGGTCACGCCGTGTCCCCTGGGGTGGCTCCAGCACCGTGTCCTCACACTGGGGACCCTCATCCTGCCCAGTGCTGGGGCAGGGCTGCAGCTGGGGAGCCCCACTGAGCCTGCTGCCCCCGCCCCCAGCTGGGGGGTGATTGCCTTAATTAGAGCAGTTTCATTAGTGCAATTAAAAAGCAGCAGTCGCCTGGAGAGCGTTGGAGCGACACATTGATTCCCAGGGAACTGGGGGGCTGTTCTGCTCCCGTGGTGTGGGCAGACTGGGGGGGTCCCCCTACCTGGTGAGTCCCTGGGGATGAGGGACACGGGAATACACAGCCTGAGCAGGGACAGGAACATTCCTGGGGCAGCAGCAATGCAGGACATGCCCAGAGGTGGAGCATGGGCTCCCTGGTGCCCAGAGCAAGGCAGGTGAGA
>JAYDZK010000113.1:120867884-120897985 GCA_034509185.1 Euphonia xanthogaster
GGGCGCGGCCGGCAGGGGGGGCCCGCGCTCCGCACGGGAACGCGCGGGGGGCGCGGGCGGCGCGCTGGGGAGCGCTCGGCTCTGCCCGAGCGCCTCTTTGTGCTTCCCTCCCGGCCGCTGGGTCCGGTGTGGCGGGATTCGCGCGTGCTCGCCCAGGAGGAAGGAGCGACCTCGGTTTTCCTGCCTAAAGTACTCAGTCGTGTAGTAGGCGTTGTTAGAATATCGCATTCTTGGAAGTGGTGCTACTTTTTCTGCGAGTTCTCAGTGCTTTCCTTTGCTTGGTGACTAGAAAAACGCCGTCTCCCCCTTTTTTCGAGTTGAATACCTTTAGTTTCATCAGAGTTTTGGAAATCGTAAAACAAAAGCTTGAATCAAGGTCATATTTTGATATGCACTAAGAGGGGATACTTTCTATCAAGTTCACTGTGGATTTCAGTTTACATTTTGGCAATGACTGCAAGCCTTTAACCTTCTTTTGTGAAGTTCCAATACTGGAAAACCTTATCTACACTCTAATCTTCATTGATGTCTGGCTCCTTTTAAGTAGATATGAAAAGCATGCTTTTTGCATGCAGGCACTGCAATGTGCATGTCAATGTAATATATAAAACCACTTGAACAAACAGAAATTCATAAGGCTGAAGATAAGTTATCTTCCCAAATCAAGTGTGCACTTTTAGAGTAAAAAATGCAGCATCCTGCTTTCTCCCCCTAGAAGAACAGTTACAAAATCTGTATGAACTCGAGATTTTGTTGCTTAATAAGTCCATACATGCCAGTCCTTCAGTCTACAAATTACGTTACTCTCTCTTATGCATTTACAGCCATCAAACCTGGAAGAAAGACTTTGTGTTGGAGCTAACTCCTGAGAATTTTGAGATCATTCATCATGAAGTATGTAGTACAGGAATGGCTCAGAGTAACTACCTTGCTGTTCATAGCTCAAGCAGTTTCTGCAATGGTTCTTCCCAATGCCACGCTCTTAGAGGAACTTTTGGAAAAGTACATGGATGAAGATGGTGAGTGGTGGATCGCCAAGCAGAGAGGGAAAAGGGCTATCACAGACAGTGATATGCAGAGTATCTTGGATCTTCATAATAAATTACGGGGTCAGGTGTATCCACCAGCTTCCAATATGGAATATATGGTAAGGAAAAACGGATAGTGACATGCAGAAAAAAATGTTCTTAGAATAGTTGCTATCACTTTATAAATCAGCATACTTTCACTCTTAGCTTGCTTGTTTTCTCATTTAAAGAATGTGTCACTTGTTTGTAATTTTTTTTTGTACAGGTATGAACTGTGAGATAAAAATGCCTGTTTGTGGATCAAGTGTCATGCTCTACTAATATTGTGTTTAATCTCTCATAGCTCTGCTAAATTTAAGTGGCAGTTCCTCAGTGTTAGGGCCCAATTTCCAAAATTGCAGTACTTAATAAAGTTGATTGTAATTGTGGCCTAAAAAGTTACCATCTGAGAAGAGTCCTGAGCAATGAACTTTCAAGATAGCATGCATGTATTCTTTCCCATGCTTCTAGGTTGGATGGCATTTCTGAACAAAATGAGGATCTTGCAACAAGAAAGTCTTCTGTTCAAGTTGGCACTTGTTACCGGAGGGCTGTGTATTTCTGTGTTCCAGTTAATAATGTAATTTCTCTTCATTTTTTTTTCCTTAAGAAGCCTCTATATTTGGACTATTGTTAGTGGCATTAAGTTCCATGTTTCTGAACTTTGTTTTTATGCCATAGTTCAAGGCTAATTCTATCTCTCCTTGCTAAGTAGATGAAATCAGGTCATTAGAGCTTTTAAGAAGTCTAGGGGTTTAACATAAATGGGCAACTTTTCTTTTTTCTGCACTTTTTTCCTGTGTCCACATGGTATGTTGTTGACTTATCTGTTCATGCACCTGAGAAAGAGCATTGGTATAGGGTGAGTTGTTTATATCAAATATTATACAGGTTTTCTTGTCACTTTCCATGAAAGAGGTTTATGTTAACACATTTCCAGATAAAAATAGCTTTCCCTAGACTGGAGTGGTGTCTTTCAGGTTGGAGAGCTGTTTGAACTGAGCATATATGGGTCCTGGGGAAACCATGCTTGCTTAAGTCATCAGTGGAGTTGTAGGATGGTTTGGGTTGGAGGGGACCTTTAAAGGTTCTTTAGTCCACTCCCCATTAAATGCAGTTTAACTTAAGTTTACCTATGTGAGTGTTATTGTATTAGACTAAGAGCCATCAGAGAATTAGTTAATGGAATCACAGGATATCTGGCCACATATCATGTCCAAACAAAGGGATGATAATACCTGAAACCTCTTTAACCCGTTCAGTTACAATTGTCTGCACATATTAGTAAACTTTGTTTTCTGTGGTGACTTTTTCAGACCTTGCTATAATAGAGGTTAACATTTTGTTCCCAGTCACTCAGGCTGACTTTTTTCTGGAAAGCTCAAGAACAAGCTATTAAGTCTTTTTGTAAAAGAAGAATTGGGAAGACTGTTACTTTCCTTTGTTAAAATACTGCAGGCCTTTTTCTTGAGATTCTGTGAAAGCGTCGATATTTGTAGTTATGTCGCTTTTTCCATTCCTCATGCCATACTACATTTGCCTGTCTTATATATCTTGGAAAGGAGAATTTGGATATACTCACAGAAGTAAGGTTTTTGACTGCTTTATTCAAAGATTCCTCCAGCACTGCACACACATGGGCTTAAACTCTGTGTTAGGTCTACATCTGGAACAAGTTTTTTTGGTTTTGTTGTTTTTTCTGTGCTCTCCAATGATGCCTAAGCCAGAGAGTACAAGTAGCATGGAAAAGCAATTACCCAGTTTTAACATCAAGGATTTTACTCAGAACAGGGCAGCAGCTTTCAAGAGGGTGGGATTCAATTTTGGCATAATATCCTAGGGAATGAGGGATTAGGATAGGCAAGGGTTTGAGACCTGTGGGTCTGTGAAGGTAAAGTGTGTGGTCAGAGGGATAGATACCTGTGGAGGGTATGAGAAAGGTGTGGAGAGAGCCTGAGTGGTCAAGAAGGTGTTGAGAAACATTGTGATGGAGAGAAAGAGCATTTGAGGAATGGATATGGTTAATCTAAGACCTGTGACTGTGATTTGGACCAGACGTTTATGGAAGGAGGTTAAGAGCACAGACATTTGCTAAGAGAGGCTATTTGAAAAGTCTAAACCTGCTAGTAAGTGGGGAGGAAGAGTGTATCTGGAGGAAGCAGGTGAGAGTTGATACTGGAAATGGAGACAGGAGGGTTCATAAAACAGTGGGAACCACGTGCTGCTTGAACAGAATGAGGAGAGGACAGAACTGCTGGTTGTTTGCACATATATTTTTATGGTACTCTTAGAGATCTTCCTTTCAATGTCTTAACAAAGATAATTGTTAGTGCTCCAGAAGAGGGAAGCCATCCATCTAAATGCTTGCCTGATGTTTAGCAAGATAAATGAGTGCAGCTGAAATACTTTTTGTCTTCTTTTGGTGTGGTTTATTAATATAGACATGCTGGCATACATGTCTCCTGCTATTGGCACACTGTAAACTGGCCTTTGTGTTAGTAAACTCTCTCCTTCTGAATAGAGCTAGTTCTGCTTGGGGGAGTGATGTTTTATGTCTCACTGAATCTGAATGGAGATGAGCAAGGTCCAGGTGCCTCCCTGTTAGACCTGTATCTCTATAAATCTGTGGTATAGTTTAGAAATTTAAGATATCCAAGAGTGCTTGGAGCTGGGAGAAGTATGTGGGGGCTGCATGCTCTCACTGCACTGTTAGGTTACCTAAGATGTCCCAGACTAAAAGGCAGCTCTGGCTGAAGTGCCTCTGTCCTGCTCCTGCTGATGGAATGCACCTGAGTTCATGATGAGTCTGATCCAAGTACTTAAAGAAGCAGATTTGATTTTAAAAAATGTAAATTTTGTTTTTTTTTTCATTCTGAGTCATGGCACTGTCTCCATGTGTGGCAGAATCAGATGAGTACCAGTGCTGATAAAAGAACATTGGAATGCATAACTGAGCAATGGGTGGGATAGAGAACTGCATTGGGTGGGACGTATTGGTTTTATTACTCTCTTACAAAGTCCAGCCTTACCTTTGAGGTAGGGCCTGCAGCATAAGAGCTTGGTTCTATTAAAAACAAGCCAAACCAAATCAAACCAAACAAACAAACAAACAAAAACAAACAAAAAAAACCCTCAAAAAATCCCAACCAAACAAAACCAAAACAAAAAAACCCCATGGAAAATGAAAAAGTTGCATTACTGAGCTGTATACTCTTTCCATGTGCTTTGAAAAAGCAAACATTACTGCGCTGTCATAGTTCAGAGGCCTAAAGTTACAGTGCAGTAAGATTCCCAGTAGCTAGGCCTAATGGACAAAGTGTTCTCATGGTTGTCTGGCTGAACTTACTGAATGAAAAGTTCATCTTCCCAAGTACTGTGGCTCTGGTGGTGAGCAGTAATGGATTCCCAAGATAAGAGGATAAGAATAAAGCATGTGAAAAGAGAAACTTTTGCAATGGAGCACCCCAGCTTCCAGCAAACAGCAGCTAAGGGACTTCCTCAATCTGCTGTTGTACTTTTTGCATCAGATGAAATACTCTCACATGGAATTTTCTTTATGAATCTGAAAACTTCTGAGTCCACTTTTATTTTTTGAATCCATGGCATTGATTTTCAGAGCTCTATAAATTTAATTATGCAGTGGGTGAAAAAGTACACTTCTTTTCCTTTAAACTTCTTCTGTTTGATGCCTTATTTTTCTTTATTGTGAGAAATAATAATTTCCTCAGTGATGACAAGGCTTTCAGCTGAAGAATCCTAATTCCTTTACTTGAAAAGTGTTCTATGTGAAAAGCTGTTCCATTTTGAAATGGTTCTCCTGTTTTTCGTTTAATGCAAAAGGGACAAACCAAACTGTGGATAGTTATGGCATACTGCATATTGTTATAGTTGTATTAATTTTCTTCACTTCCTAATAATTTCTATCATTCTTTTACTTTTTGATATAGTGGCCTGCAGCTGACATAGAGCTATTCACAATGACTTCAAGATCTTTCTGATGTGCTAAGAGGTCATTTACTACACCACTGTGTATATATAGTTGGCTGTTATCTCCAGCAATGCCCTTATTACTTTGTATTCATTCACATTGAATGCTATAAATAATTTTGTTGTCCAATCACTTTGCATTAATGAGTCTCTTGTCTTTATCTTTTGTTTTTCCTATCTTGTTTTTACCTATCTTAAATAGTGAATACTATATTGCATTCTCTTTACTTGGGCTTTTGTGGAGAAGGTGTGCAGAGACCATGGACACATCTTGCAGGGAATCTGAAAATTATTTTATATTCTTAAATCCATTTTCTGTCATTTATCACTTCTTCCTTTACCTTATGATAGCTTAATTTTGTGTGTTTGTTATTTTTAAGTAACTTAGGAGCTCCATGGAAAACTTCACTGCACTTACATGTTGAAACCTTCAAGGTGTAATATCTGTGGGAATAATTATCTGTATATTTCATATTTTTTTAACTTACCCTATAATATCATTCCAGTGGAAGTCAGTTTTTAGTCTGTGGTTTCTCAGGATCTTCTAGAAGCTTTTTAAAATATTATCAACCACCTGCTGGTTTTTGTTAATGTGGTAACATGAGAGATAAAGTCCTGCACAGTAAACAGAAGTTGAATGAGCAAGTTCTTCCAGGTTCTTGAAGGATGTTGTTTGGTCCTGGCAATTTGATGCTGTCAGTGTTTTCTGTTTTGGCTATTGTTTCTTAAGGCCGATTTGGATCTTCCACCTCACCTTCTGTCTCTTTTCCTGTATGAAGAATTCTGGTGTGAGAATATGCATAAGCTCCTCTGTAGGGAACAGTATTGCAAAAATTCATTAAACTCCTCTGCAGTGGCCTTATATGACCTTATGACTGCATGTTAGATCATTCTTTCCTAGACCTCCTCCTTCAAAGCTGAGAAAGTTTTTGGGTTGTTGACATTATGACTTAAATAGAAAAAGAAATCTTTTTTTGAGGTTATGATGAACAGTGTGTTATGAAAATGCATGGCAAATGCACGTTGTATATTTTCTTATTTGGATTGCTTCTTTTTAAAGAAAGGTGTAAGGAACATTTTCTTTTTGCTGCACACATGCATTTAACAGCACTGGAAAGAGAGGAGAGAGGTGTGAGGTTTCCCTGCTCCCCTTCTAAAGCACCTGAACAGAGCTTAGAGCATTGTGTCTTGCTTTCAGCATGTCCCTCCTGGGCTGTTGCCACCAGTGTGCCCTTCACACCGTGTGTGCACTTGGGGTACATCGTGTGGAAGAGACACTTGAGCAAGTACTGGGAGCTGTGGCCAAGAGCTGCTGGCCCTGTTCAGCCTGACCAGAGCAGGGGGGCTGTGGCTTTGCTGCTCTGCAGTGCTCAGGTGTCCTTGCCTGGTCCTCTGCTGTGCTGGAGCTGCCTGTGCCTGCCCAGCCTCTCTTGCCAAAGACCTGTCCTTTAAGGAAAAAATGGAAACCACCGTGCTTTGTTATATGGTTTGTTGTGGATTCATGTGAAGTAGTCCTCTTATTCAGTTAGAAAGGGTTTGCTGCATATTAATAATCTCTTACTAGATTTTAAAGGCTTAATAAAGCTTGAAAAACTTCCTAAACTCCTAATACTATTTTTTTTGGAAGCATTAGTTGTTTATCATGAACTGAAATTGGAAAAACTTTTTTTGCAATAATTTCATTGTTAACATTGCACCTTAGTAAACCTGAATATATTAATGAAAACTGATTTCTTTCATGGTTATTGCAGTCAAGACTATAAAGATAGTAATTATTGTTTGGATAGTGGAAGTTGTTAATTCCTCTATATTCCAAACAGTTGTAGTTTGCAAAATAAAATAATTCACCAAGAATAATATCCACAAAAGTAATTTTGGTTAATGAATTTATATGCACTTTATTTTAAATCATTCTTCTAGTATTCATTCCTTGATTTCATACATATTTTTCCAAAGAAAGAAGTCAAATGATTAATGTGAGATCCTCATTCCATCCTTTGCTACACTTAAGAGTATTCAGGTTTCAGTTTGATAGATAGCAGAGCATTTCAACCTGGTATTTCTTGGCCTCAAGCCATGCACTGCATTTTGTAATTACTGTAATTGGAGACACCAGTGTCTTCTCGGGCAAGGAAGTCTTTGCTTACTTCGTTATCTCTAGTCTTTTGGCCAGATCCTGCCAATAAATACCAGGGATGTCATTGCAAAGCCAGTAACTTGCTTCTATAAAGTTTTACTTTGGAAGACTTGTGAGGAAACTACAAAGTTCTAGAGGTGCTTTTAAAACAGTTCAGATTGGAATATTTATTTGTGTATAGCTGTACATATAGCTGAACATATTTTTTTTATAACTGTGTGTAGCTGTACATATTTTATGTATAGCTGTACCATATAGCTGTGTGGTTCTTCAGGAAAATTCTGCATGTGTATCTGGCAGCAGTGTTGGACCCATATTTTGTTCACAGAAGGGGAAAAAAAGAAATTTTTTTTTTTTTTTTGTTTGGTATAATGTTTGATATATCTCTGAAGGTCTTCTTTTGAAAACCTTGGTAGCGATGTGTTAGAAGTGTTGAAATACCATATAATTCCTTTCAAAACCATGACTAATTCATAACTTCTATGAAGGACTTTATATTTTGGGAGGCTTGAAGATTTACCTCTCCATTTCAGTAACTTCAGGAAGACTTCAGAAGAAAAAAATTAAGAAGTATTGCTTATTTAGATTTTTTAAAATTTTTCCTGTAGGCAATCTTCTGTTATAGTTAAATAGAAACCATTGGACTTTGGATTATATGAACCCACTAATGCTTAGAGCTCTTGCATGATAGTAAAAGATTGTTCATGGCATCATAGGGACTGAATAGGGATCAAAATAAATTTTCTTGCTATTTTGTGATCATTTAGGTTCTATGGTCAGTTTAATCAGGGAGTAGCAGCTCTTCTCTATGTGTATCCGTAAGTTCCTAGATGAGATTTTTTTTTTAAATTTTTGTAGTATATGTATGTAGAAGAATTGAAACAGCATTAGGAAACATAAAGAAAGACCTTGTAATGCATATACATGTTTTGGTACATTTTTCTGTTCTGAAGTGCCCTTTTAAATTTCCTAGACTTTTCTGACAAAAGATTTTGATGTCTCTGTTTAGTGTATCTAACCCATCTTGCCAAAACTCTTCAGGGATGCTTGATTAAAAACAATTCCCGTTCCTTTTGAGCAGAGGGCTTTGGTTTGTGTAATTGCCTAAGTGGCTGAAGAACACTTTGAGTGCCAAGAACAGAGCAGCTCTATTCAGAGTGAACCTGCCCTCTTTCCCTCTGGTTTTCCACTTTTCTGCTTCACTTCAAAGATTGGTGGAAGTGCTTCAGGTCCTTTGCCTGTGCTCAAAGGCTACTGACTCTGCATCAAAGAACACAGTGACGTTGACTTATCCTCTTATTCTCCCTGGCAGTTTTAGCAAAGGATTGTGCAATGTGAAGTGGCCAAGGAAAAAAAGTGCTGTGACTTCTATTGATGTAATGCCAACAACAACTAAGCAACTCCAAGTAAAGAAACTGAAAGTGGAAAGTAGCAAAAAGGCTCACTGTCTCAAAGTGTAAGGGAGCCCTCCCAAAATAAAATAATTAGCAACACAGGACAGACACTGTTCATCTTTTATTTTTGCTGTCAGAGAAGTTTTTTGTCCCCAAATTAAAGAAGATCATTAAATATTAATCAGTAGTAGCAGAATCTAAGCTGAAGTATAAAATATGGACAGAACACAGAAAGAATCAATGAGATTTGTAAAAGTAGCTCCCTGTTGCCTACCATTTTCATGATATTTGCCTTGGAATCTTCCTCAACTAATTTTTTTCTTTTTAATTGAGAAAAAATACTTATTTCCTTACATTATTTCATTGAAATGTTAGATATGAAGTTATCCTGTTCCATGTAAATATCATCAGCCTTAGATTTGGCATGCGTCACTATCATAGAAAAAGTGTGATTCAAGCAAAAGACTATCCTCTGGCAGTATAAAGATGGACAAATTTCACTTTATTGTGAAAGAAGATAACAGTTTCTTAAAACAAGGCTGTTAAATCCAGAATTTGGCTCCCTGACAAATACCACAATAGATTTGTCCTGAATTCCCTGTTGGATCTTCAAGTGGTCAGGGATTCCTTTAATACATTTTCCAATGTTTTTTTGAGATTTTACTTGAAAATATTTCTGAGAGTAATGCCAGGTCACATATGATCAATGAATGTTTTTTTGGCGGTAAGTTCAATTCACTTATGTCAAAACACAGTGGTCATCTTTTAACAGCATTTAGTTTGACACATATTTGAGATACCATAGCTAATTCCTGTTCAAAGTCCAGGAAATTCTGTAACATGTCTAAAACTGCTGTATGAAAGCAATCAGCTACAGTGAGTTTAACCTGGTAATCACTACTAGGATTTGAGGTGAGGACCTGTGCTCTGGTCAGTTTGTGATTAGCTATAAATATTCATGAATACGGTTTGTAATGAATGGGTGCAATTCATAATTTGACAATGGACAAACTAGAGAAATCAAGATCAGCTTTCATGCTGTTGCTTCTCTTCTATTCCTGTTAGAATATAGAAGTGAATAGATGATTCTTAGTCATGTCCTAATAGACAGTCTCAATGTACTCCTTTTAAAAAGTAGCAAAGAAAATGCCCTGTTTCAGAACACCTTGGAAAGCTGAATATTGCAGCACAGTTTTTTTAACATGCTTAGAGTACACAGAGAATTAAACGTGATTAGTCATGGCTCCTGGTTCCTATTCCTGGTTTTACTTCTTCGACACAAGGAGCTCAAACACATGAAGCTGCAATGAGGAGATACTTCTAAATATTGATGCAATTTTTTCAGTGTTTGGGAACAATATTTTTGGCCATATACCACTTTCCTGTTTCCAGGCAAAAGCCACGGTTTTCCTGCTTTTTACTCTTTTCCAAAAGAGTAGCTGAAACCTCAAAGTCTATTCAGGGATCTCTGCCCAGTTTAAAGCTCTATAAACTCCAGTCTGCCACATGGTAGCATGTAAGTCCCTTACCATTTCACTTCTAGCCAGGTAGTAGTTTTCCAGCAGAAAATGCTTGTCTTAACTTTCTTGGTAGAGGAAAATTTGCAGTTTTAGCTATTCTTTCTTTGTCCGTAAAGAATATACCAGTACTAATTAGTATTGTTGGGTTTTTATTTTCAAAGGAAATTTTGCCTGCTTTTTTTGCCTGAGTTTTTGTGGTCATGCTGCATAAGGGACCTCAGGCTGTGGGGAGACCACTTTTTTTTCTGACTCAAATGACTGGAGGTAAGCATCTCAGTTGAGTGAACATTATTTGCTTTTCAGATGTGCTAATTATAATTAGCTTTCATGGGCTTCCTTCAGTGTGTTTTTACTGATGAAATTGTCTCACTGAAGCATGACTCAAAGATAAGCTGATGAAAACTGCCAATGCCTGTTCATCAAGAAGCGATCATGTCAAACCAATCCATTTTTACTTTTTTAATCACCCAATTCTTAGGGAAATATTAGGTGCCATATTTTGACTCCGGAAAGTTCTTGACACTCTCTACCCTGATGTATTTGTGGGAGAAAATTGACAGAACCTCCTTTTAAACAGGCAGAAGATTGAAGGTGTTGGAGCAACTTCTTTTTTGGTTGAACACTTATGACTTGTGTGAGCAAGGAGTACACCTGAAAACTGCAGTGTGTATATATATATATATATATGTATATACACATATATATAAAGTGGGCATAGGATAGGGCTGTTTTAAAGAACATGATCAAAATTAGAATTTGAGAAGTAGAAATAATGGCCGGGGATGAACATGATGAAACTTAACTGCAAGGAATGGAAGGAGGAAGAAATCAAACTGGTGAAATACAAGGCATAAAATGTAGAGGTAAAACTGCAATATAAAGATGCAGGAGTTGCACTGACTTAAAAAACAATATGTGACACCAATCTGTAAAAGGAGTTATCCATGTGTGAAACTGATGAGAATTTGTCTGAAATGGAAATGTCCATTACTGGTAATTTTTAAAGAATGGTCTACCCATTCTATAGAGAATGAAAGATATTAATAAGATTGATTGTGAAGACAGAATATGTGATTTAAGAAATGACTGAAGGAATGAAGCAGCTGAATTTGGTTAATCAGGGAAATAAATCAAGGTAGTTACATGAAAGAGAGAGATTTCTTTTTATGTGACAGTAAAACATCAGATAGCATTGCAGGGCTGGAGGTTTAGGTTGCATACCAAGGAGATCCTCTTTACTCTTACAATCATAAAAATACACAAAGAAATAAAAGTCAGTATTATTCTGAAAGTACTGTTACTATTTCAAATTATAAAAATGTGGATAATATACATATATTTGGCTCAGTGGAAAAAGCTAGATAGACTACACTCAGGATCAGTCTCTTGAAGTAATTTTTAAATGTACCTTTCTGTTTTTCTGTGTTGGTGCCATGCAGGTGATTTCTAGTTTTCAACTGTATTTGTGGCATATTTGCTCATGGCTTTTCTCATTCTATGTTTCATCTTTACTTTTTTTTTCCTTCTCAGTGTCATTAGTCTTAATACAGTGGATTCCTTTAAAAAGTAAATAAATACCCATACTGTACCGTGGTATTTACTTTACCACTCTTTCCCTATATTTAGAATGTATACAGCAATGAGGTATTTATACTATGCCATGGTAAATGTTTACTTTCAGTGGTGCCCACTGTACTTACTTTTCCATCTTTACTGAGCTTGAATTTTAGCTCTTCTTTAATTTCCGTATAGTCCCAGTCCATATGATTTTTTTCTGCCTACCAACATATGTGAAAATATATCCAATTAAAATGTTACCACTGTTGAGGGTTTTTTAAAAATTATTTTTACTGTAAAATGTTTTTTGAGCTACTGGCCTTTGCGGTTCTATTGCAATACCTTGGTGTAATAGGTGGACTCCTGCTGGTGTGCCTTGGATGAGGATGTACATTTTTGATTTAACGCTCGCGCAACACAAATGGTGGGATTCATCTCACAAAGCTTTTGATGTCTGTGGTGTAGATGTCTGCATTTGAACCAGTCTCCTTTAAACAGTAGAGAAAAATGAGAACCTCCAACACACAGTTTATCTCAATTAAAAGTGGGTGGCTAAAATGATCTCCTTCTATAGATGCTTATTTGTCTATGTAACTGCAAAAGTTATTTAGATAATTAGCTCAGATGTAGGTATCTGCTTTGAGGCTGTTTAAATTCAGTGTACATTAATCCCACCTCATGTAATTTGTTTGGCTGTTGATGAATTTTAATTTAAGATGTGGTAGTCTCACTGAAACAGCAGCTCCTCCAGTAAGCAGAACATTGGTTCAGGGCCACACTGTACCTGAATCCTGTGTTGACAGAGGTTAAATTCCAAAATTTGTAGTCCAGTATGTAAAGCTAAACTGGCATTAGTTGTGGTTTATTTAAATGTGATATGGTGTAAACCAGAAGCAGTCATAAGATCCATATTTTCTGCAACATCCCTGCTGCAAAGTGTGGTGCAATCTTCTGGGGTAGAAGAAGAGCCAGCAGCTGGAGGCAGTAACTGCTGCTACCATTTAGTTTAACCTGCCCAGCTGGGTTTTGGCTTCAGCCAGGGTAGTGTTTGAGAACATTTGTGAAACACTGATAGTGCCATATCTGTGTGTCTTTGATGGTGAACTAGTTTTAATAAGATACTGATGAAAGAAATGCCTGTGTTGACAAGTGTTGTGGTGCCATTCAAGCAGATTTGTAGAGCAAAAGAATTGATGCTGAGAACCTGACATTCATGCTAATTGCATTTCAGGGTTTGCTTTTTTCTGCTCTCTCTCTCTGTGTGGAATGAATACTCATGAACAACTTCAAAGTGCACCCCAGCAGTGTTCTACAAAACAAAAGGAATAGTTTCAAGGAGGTGTATACCGCCGAGCAATTAGTGATATTTTCAGTGTGTGCCTATCTCAATGTAGAAAGCCAACCCTGATGATGATACCTTATCCAAAAGATAGATCTCGTGGTAGTTTTCTGACAAAGTGAGCAATACTTTTTCTTGGTAAACAAGTTGAATTACCTTGCACGTAGTACCAAATGATTCCCACTCAAAGTGCTTGTCAGACCTGGGAATCAGCTGCCTTGATGCATTTCCATCTTCTTGTGCTCCCTTCTGTACCCTGTGCTTACCAAGGAATTCTCATAGAGCAAAGCTGCTGAAACCTGGTCACGTTAGAGCATGGACGAGGGAACTACTGGATGAGAAATCAGGTGCTGTGCACACCTGTTTTTCAAAAAGTTATAGTCTCCCTTTTTATGCAAAGAAATTTCCTATATTTTTAAGTAATGGTGTGTGAAGATTTAATTCATCCTTTGGCAAGCAAAAGGATCCTTGCCTATAGCTATGCAGAGATTTCTTTTCAACTTTACCATTTCTTTCAAAGAGTTAAGTTGTTTTAGAAGTGTCCTTAGTTTAAATCTGTAAAATACTGACTGTTTCTGAGCATTGTGGAAGAACTTCTTGGTTAAGCTTAAAGCTTAATTCAGGTCAGCTCAATATATGTTTCAGTAGCCAGAATTTAATATCACTAATGACATTGTGGTTAAAATTTGAGAAATGCTTACTTCTGGTAGGATGTAAAAGAAATTGATTGCTGTGACTCTTCATGTTCTTCAATTTTTATTCTGGCTTCTTTTAAAATCCCAAGCATCTTGGCATTTTAAAGATCACTAATTAGTTTTGTATATATTTGAAGTTATTCATTGTGTTATTTGATCTGAATGAACATGAAAACTTAGGTGTTTATCTTTCTCTGTATATGGAGTTTCTCTCATTGTTTGAAGCCCAAAGCTTGCCATCATGTAAGTGAAACAAGGGAATGCTATTAAAAGCACAATAATAAAATTTGTATTCCAGTAAAGAGGTGTGTTTTAAGTAGTTAGGCAGATGTTTTTACCTGTTTGTTTAATTTAGCCTACTTGGTGCTTGAAATGCATTATATTTAGAACTAATCTGACAGGATTAGTATGAAAATACTTTAAAATAAAGAGTCTTTTATCCTTAGAATTAAGATGCACAGCTATTCTTCATATAACTGCAATTAGAATAATCAGTTTAGGAAAGAAATTTGGATCTTCTATTTTAATTACTGAAAGAAAAGAACAAAATTCAAGGTGGTATCAAAAATGTAAAGTGGCTCCTTCCTGTTCTTGATCCCATCTCTGAAGCATGTTGATAATTCTGTAGAAAATCTTCAGAATTCTTCAAATTCCACCTACATGTAACTGTAGAATTGGCCTTTAAAAATACCTTTAAGCTAATTTTCTAGGAGTAAGCTGTGATATGGCATTGCAGTCTTAAAGATTTCTTCTACAAGTTTTTAATTTGTTTTCAGAAATTTCATATGAAATCATGTTACTAGCACCTGAGTATAATTTTTGCATTACTGGAGTAGTCAGATATAAATTAAAGATAGTTTTCCAAATGGTTGCATCAGGGATTAGGATACCATTTATAGAATCACAGAATTGGTAAGGTTGGAAGGGTCCACTGTGGGTCACCTGGTCCAGCCTCCCTACTCAAGCAGGGTTATTCTAGATCACATGGCAAAGGATAGCATCCAGATGATTCTTGAATATCTCCAGTGGGGGGGACTGAGCAACATCTCTGGGCAACCTGTTCCAGTGCTCAGTCACCCACACAGTAAAGTTCTTCTGTATGTTTGGGTGGAGCTTCCTATGCACCAATTTCTGCCTCTTGTCCTATTGCCTGGCACTACCAAGAAGAGCCTGGCTCCAGTCTCTTGGCACCCTCATACCTGGGGTTTTTCTTCCTCAGGTGCAGGACCCTGCATTTGCCTTTGCTGAATTTCAGATGGTTCTTCTCTGCCCATCTCTTCACGCTGTCCAGGTCCTTCTGAAGGGCTGCACAGCTCTCTGGGCCATTGCCCACTGCTCCCAGCTTGGTGTCATTGATGAAACTCCTGAGGAGACATCTGCCCCTCCACCCAAGTAATTAAAAAAAAAGTTAAACAATATTGGGTCCATTATTAAACCTTGGGGGGCACCACTAGAGACAAGCCTCCAAATAGACCCTGTGCCACTGATTACAGCCCTCAGAGATCTGCTGCTCAGCCAGGTCTCAACTCGCCTCACTGTTTACTCAAGTCCGCAGTTTCTGAGTTTGCCTGTGAAGATGTTGTCCGAGACAGTGTAAAGAGCATTGCTGAAGTCATGGTAGATGATATCCACTGCTCTCTCGTCATCCAGCCAGGTAGAGGGAAATCGAGTTGATCAAGCATGATTTAACTTTTGTGAATCTGTGCTTACTACTCCTGATCACCTTGTCCTTCACGTTGGTAGAGATGGCCTCCAAAATGGGGTGCTCCAGTACCTTTCAAGAGATTGAGGTGCGGCTGCCAGTGTGGTAATTTCCTGGGTCCTCATTCTTGTGCTTTTTGAAGACTGGGGTGACATTTGCATTTTTTCAGTCCTCTGGCACCACTCTGATCTCCACAAGCTTTCAGACATGATTGTGAGCAGCTTCACTATTGGGTCTGCCAGGTCTCTCAGGACTTGTGGATGCATACTGTTAGGGCCCACAGACTTGTTGATCTCGCGTTTGGATTGGTGTTCTCTGACCCAATCCTACTTGACAGAGTCTTCCTGCTATCATTCCATTACTCTGTTCCTGCTATCATTCCATTACTCTGGTCTCCTAGATCAGAGGTCCCTGAGGGCTGGTCTTGTCAGTGAAACCCAGTGCAAAGAAGGTGTTCAGTAACTGCCTTCTCTGCGTCCTGCTACCGGGGCCCCCCTCCATTTAGTAACAGGCCCACAGTATGCTTAGTTTTTCCTTTGTTGTTGATGTATTTGAACAAGTCCTTTGTTTTGTCCTTGTTGTCCTTGACGAGATTCTTGAAGGGCCTTGGCCTTCCTTCTCTCATTTTTTATTTACTCTGGTAACCCTGGCCTGACCCTGCTTCTATCTCCTGTGTATTTCCTGACTATGGTTGAGTAATGACAGGAGCTCCTTATTCATCCACACAGGTCTCTTGCTTCCTTTGTCTGATTTCTTGCTCATCAGGATGCCTCATCCTTGAACCTGGAGAAAGTGGTCCTTGAATATCTTTCCCTGTTTTTATTAAAAGTCATTATAGCGATCCTGGAGATTGGGAAAGAAACCTTTTCATTTCTACATTGATTTGGATTTGTGTTCTATGGCTTCTGTCTTGGTAGGTCTTGGAGACAGAAGTAACTATGACTTCTAGCACTTATATCTCTTTTTTATCTACTGGCTGTAGGAGATTAGCGGTGTTTTATTCACATTTTTTCTTTGAAGTCTCTGGTAATCAAGAAAGTGACTAATCTCTAGGAAATTCTTTGGAACTGAGACATTTGGACATTCTTCGAGAATATTTTATTAAATTTATATTCCTTAGAGAGGTGGGTTTTTTTTGTTTTTTTTTTTGGTTTTTTTTTATTTTAACTTCTATTGAAGCCATTTCAGGAAGTGGAGGCTATGATGAGAAAATGAGCCCATAGAACAATAAACACTGCACTTAATGAGTTCTTTCCCCCATAGTGTAATTTACACTTGACTGATTTTTTTTTTTACATCTGAATATGTAAAACTTTTGATATTTACTCCATCACATCTCAAAATATACTAAAGTGATTAAAATGAGAAAGAAATTAAGTTATGTCTTGGCACTCATAAATGAAGCTGCTTCAAGGAAAGTGCATTATGATGAGGCCTGGGAAGTTGGAAGTGTGCTTATCTCTGGCTAGGTAAGGTAAAGGGAGTAAAGACAATATCTTATACTGTGGATGAAGGCAGAGAAACAGTTAAAGAAGACAGAACTTTTTTTTCAAGATCATATCCAATTTCAACAGTACTTGGAATGTGGGTGTTCATCTGTCAGGAGGATTAACTATGAATTTCAGTTTCTCATCGAAAAGCTGTGCTTTCAGAGTTCTGGATGGCTTTGTCATGCATAGCTTTCAACACTCTTTAAAGAAAATTTTGTTAAAGGTAATTACTTCACAGTCTTGAAGAGCTGATTCAGGCAGCTACTATTGATTGCCTAGCTCTAAACTTAAAAAAAAAGTATAATTATTTCAGTAAAAATAGCTGCATAAAATATTTTTAAGCTTGTGTGGTGAGAAAAATAGAACAATAGTACAATTCCTTTAACCATGACTGTTGTTTTAAAAGTGGAAGATGGGAGGGATGCTTTACAAGAGAATATCTTCTTGCTTTCTGAAGGTTATAAGAGCTATCAGAAATTGTAGCTATCTTTGGAGGTAGGAAAGTTCAAACTGAGCAAGTGCTGAAATTTTGTTCTATTGTAAGTCTAATTGATTCTAAATTTGTATTTTAGAGACCAGTTGGCAAAACCATTCTTAATAGCAATTATTTGGGAAATGTACTAACTTTATGACTTGTTCATCCTCAGAGCTAAATCTACATATTGTAAGATTTTGAGGTGACTTAATACCATACAATATATGCAACAAATATTGCATATATTGTAAAATATAAGAGAAGACAAATTGATAGTGGCTTTTATTTTAAAATATTATGGTTTTATCATTTTGTGGTAGAAGATAAAGCAACTCAACTACAGCCTATAAGAACAAAGTATTTGTGTGGAAGAAGTGTGTTAATAGTCACGTATTTTTACAATGGGTGCAACAGGGAGAAGAACATTTTATGGTGGTGTGACAACTAAAGGGAAGATGAAAACAGTTACACAAACTGTCATATAAAACTTCATTATTTAAGATTAAAATATTTTCTTGTGGAGGTTAAGAAAAGTGGTTTATGACACAGAAATAATGGCCCAGGAGAGTGAATGGAAAATTAGTATAGTTTTCTAAAGTCAGTGGTCTTTGTATTCATAGGTGGGTTAAAATATTTATTCTGTCATTATTATACTGTTTGAGAATTTCTGTCAAAATTAATGTTTCATTTTGGGAGTCAAAATATACCCTGCGAATTGTTTACTTGCTGATAATATTAATAATAACAGACAAAATGCAATCCGATGCATAACAGATTTCTGAAGAAGAGAAGCAGGAACAGATATTCTAGGATTAAACTGAGTGAATAAAGTCTTTACATAATAATGGTCTTGCATAACCAAGGACATACTTGTTTTTTATGAGTTATCTGATTAATAATTTGAAAACCTCATGTCAAAATTAGTGGAAAAATAAATTTTAGCATGTGGAATTTGTCTGTTATATTTGTACAATCTTTGGCTATGTTAAGAAGTTTCTGCCTTTTATCTGTGCCAAAAATTAGTGGACATGATCTCCAGTGTCTGCATGGGAATTTGGATCTGGAAATACTGAATTACTGTTATTTAGATAGCATAGTCTCACTTAATGAAATTTAGTCTGAACATATGATGAAATACTTCAGGTTCTATCAACATGTTCTTCTTTCCTGGAGGCATTCTAGTTTCCTAACCTGACTGTTGGTATTAGTCAGGTATCTGGAAACTATTTCTGCAGCTATCAGGAAATTCCAAAAGCCAAGCAAAATTATGGATACTTTGCACTAGAGCGATGGACCACTTGGAGCAAACCCCAGCTTAGTGCAGTAAAAACTATACTGCACTATATTCATTATATGGTATGACTTTTTTCAAGGAGAGGATGTCTTAGTATGCTTTTGAAAGAAAGAAACTTGGATTTGCCTTTCAGCTGCAAGCTTATTCTTCCATCTTCCTTAAAAAATAAAAATTAAGGATGAACAACAATTCATTATATTTTTTACTTCTTCTAAGCATGCCTCTTTACTATCATGAATATCCTTTTTTTGCTAACCTATCCATAAAATCAGTGAATGACAACCTTACTCTAGTTTTCATAATTTGCATTGGAATTGTGTATTGTTTCAACAAAAGGTGGTTATAGAAAAGGAAGAGGAAATCTTATTCATTTCACATCAACTATTAGTTTAGAGGAAATAAAGTCTTGTTTGAAAGCAGGTTGGATAATAACCTTTCAGTTAAGAAAAATGCCCATTACTGGAAAACAAACTCACAAGATAAAAAATGCACTTAATTTAGCTTGGAAAGTTGAACTAAGCCTTTCAGTTTCATATTTGTGCTTTATTCACTGCAGCATGGCTGCACGTGGTTTCTAAAGGGAATGCTGAGAAGGGATTAAAACTTTTTTCTCTTGGTGAAAGCATTTTTCTTTCTTACAAAACACAAATGCAGCGTGCATTTTTCAATTCTTACTTTTCAGTCTTCTGCTGCAGTAAAAGAAACTTCAAAAATTAAAAAAATTGACAATTATTCTGGGTTTTTTTTTAAATAATAAGATACAGACCAAATTTTTTTAAGAATATTTCCCTTTGTTTTCTTTTAAATTTCAGACATGGGACACAGAACTGGAGAGATCTGCAGAGTCATGGGCTGAAACCTGTCTGTGGGAGCATGGACCAGCAAGCCTTCTTCCATCAATTGGACAAAATCTGGGGGCACATTGGGGAAGGTAGTTTAAGAGACTATTTTTTGCAATATATGAGATTTTTAAAAATCTAACAAAAATTTGCTTGTTATTAAAAGGAAAAAATGGAGAAGCTACAACTTTTGAATGATCTAATACACTGCTACTGGCTTTCCTAGGTACAGACCTCCAACATTTCATGTCCAAGCATGGTATGATGAAGTGAGAGATTTCACATATCCCCATCCTCATGAATGCAATCCATATTGTCCATATAGATGCTCTGGTCCTGTTTGTACACATTACACACAGGTATGTAGGTGTGCTTGATTTTAATCACCTATGGAAAAGAGTGGCAGAGACTTCCAGCTAGGTTGCTGTCTGACAGAGCAACTAAACCTGCAGTACATTCCACAGCACAAAAACACAAAAGGGTTTTGTTTAGACTCCATAGTTACAAGCCCTGGGTATCAATGACAAAGTTAGATTGTCACACAAATCTTTAGATTTCATCCTCATAAATATCAGCAGGATTGAGGAAAAAGCTCACAAGCCCCAGTGTTAAACTGAGTATTACTGCTCAGTGCATTTTGCATAATCTGGATAGCCCTTCCTATATATGTTGAAGAAACAGCTCATTTTAAAAACAAAAAGTTTTCTTAGGTAAATTCCTTGGATCAAACAGTAGTCTTAAAGACCTTGTTTTAACTTCAGGAAGGTTTTAAAATTAGTGATAATTTACTTCCTATTTATGAAATCTGTGTATCTAGCCTGAATTTTTGTTGAGGGGTACCCGTCATGCTTTCAATGAATGGGAAATACATGATCTTCAGATTATACTATGGTCCACATATAATTTTTGATATAACATTTGAAAACTTAAAAAGTATTAATTTTTAAACAATTCTTTTCTGTGTACTAGCATAATTTACAATTGTATCTAATTTTAAAATAAGGCTACCTCTATATTCTTATTTACTGTATCTATAACCTGTAATTACATTTACTATATGCAAGATCAATACGTATATACAGCTTTTTTGTAGTACTAGTTCTTCACAATAGTTATCTCTTTCAGCTCTTAAATCCTGCTGGATCTACAGATTTGGCTTACCTTGCATAAATAGATTTTCAACACCTGTCATATTTTTATAATTTGAAAATTCCAGATTTTGTAATTTTGATTATTTTTGAGATCTGCAATGAAAGGTGAATATAGGAGCACAGCCACCTTAGGTTGCAATGACATAAAAGCATATTCATTTAAAATCCATTACTTGGGTCTATTAAATGTATGAGTATTTTTGTTAATGTTTTTATCCTTTCTTACCTCCTTTTACTGCTGAAAAATGTCTGTTGTCTCAGTCCAATCAATCCAAACCCCTCTGGGTCTTTAGGCTGTACTGGGAACTCCATAACACACAGGACCATAACTTCCAGCTCACAATTATCAATTAATTGTGATTCCAAGAATCAGATCTTCAGATCATGTTTTGTAAATGTTTTGCTACACTTTCAAATATATGCTTAGAGCATTTGTATAAAATGAGAGCCATATCTTTACCATCAAGGTAAAACTTTTCTCTCTAATAAGGGTATAACTTAATGGTCTTTTGACACCTGTAATTAGGCCACTTCAAGCCATTTATAACACAAGGGAGTGCATCACTTTTGTAATTTGAGTTTTGTGTATTGGAGATAGTTTTGATTTTAAGTTGATCATCTCTGGTTTTCCTCTTTTCCATAGGTTGTTTGGGCTACGAGTAGCAGAATCGGTTGTGCAATTAATTTGTGTCATAACATGAACATCTGGGGGCAGATTTGGCCAAAAGCAGTTTATCTTGTATGCAATTATTCTCCTAAGTAAGTAGATTGACACCCAGAAATATCTCGAGGGGGCAAGATACTTTATAATAGTCCAGGAAATAATCTGCAAGGAAATCAGTCTGGATTTTCTAGTTTTTGTACCGTTACAAAATAGAGCATTGTTCCCAAACAGCCTTCGGCTGCACAAATATTCTTGTGAGTTTTCTGGTGCTTCAATTTTCTGGCCTGTGTTTTAGTACATATACAGCATCAGACATTTATTATAGTGTGATATTTCTCTGAAAAATAAATGTATCTCACTACTGTGACTTAAAGGAATGTGTAAAAGGAAGCCCATGGTTAAGATCAAATTTTGTAGGATATTCCATCTAGGAGAGAGTGGAGCCCATTCTCATGAAGTGGAGGAATTTAGTCTTATGGTGCTATGCCAGTCTGAAAAGATCTTACAATGATTTAGGTCAGTTCTTTTTTTTTTCTTCATGGACTTTTCAACTGTGGATTTGGCGTAGAATCATAGAATCATTTGGATTGTGAAAGACCATTAAGATCATTGACTCCAGCCAGTAAGCTAATGCTGGCAAGTCCACCACTAAACCATGTCCTTGAGTGCCACATCTACACACCTTTTAAATATCTCCAGGGATGGTTACTCCACCACTTCCCTGGACAGCCTGTTCAGTGCTTGGCAACCCCTTCAGTGAAAAATGCTTCCTAATATCCAGTGTAAACCTCCCCTAGTGCAACTTTAGGCCATTTTCTCTCATTCTATTGCTTGTAACTTGGAAATATCAGAAGAATATTACCATCTATGTGCCTGCTGGTTTTCATAATTTATTTCTTGATATATTAGGTGCTGTTTAATATTAACATGTTAATATGCTCATTGTTTAAGGCATTTTTTGCTATTTTTTTCTGTAAAGGGGTAACTGGTGGGGTCATGCTCCCTATAAACCCGGCCGCCCCTGTTCTGCATGTCCCCCTAGTTTTGGAGGAGGTTGTAGAGAAAATCTTTGTTATAGAGGTATGTACTGTTTCACTGTTACAACTGTAAACAGGAATAGAAATGTAACTTTCCTTTTGATTTCTTTCCCCACTGTGCTTTACCATAGTGGAATAACATATATTATATGTGTGCCCTAAGACCAGTTAGGCCCTGCTTTACTAAACTGCATGGGAATATGTACTTGTGATACGTGAGGCTGAGTTTCTCCAGAGAGAATGGAGTGCACTGAACTCCTGCTGATAAGTGCTGATTCAGGGGTTTATGTACACAAAGATGGAGACTCATTGTGTGCTCTTTATATGCCTTTTCGTAATTACACTGGAAGTCTATGCAGTAATTCGTTTATAGGGAATAAATATCTTGGTGACATAGACGTTGTGTATGTGAAAAACCAAGAACAAAGCTAGAAGACATTAGTAATTAAAGAAAATGTCAGCTAGGGTGATTATTAACTTAAAATGTTTGGAATAGCATTTCTAGCATTGAAACACAGCATATTATAAAACTACTACTTCTTTTTGTTCTATTCTGTGACCAGCTCATTTAGCAATGTTTGTTAATAACTTCTGAGATTTCATATGGACGATATGAAAGCTGCATGTGTGTGCCCAAATAGCTTTCTTATGGTTCTAAGTAAGAAATGTAGATACAGTTATGAGTGTTTCAGAATTATTTTCACTATGTATGAGTAGAAGAGCCTGATTTTCAGGTAAATGCTACTATGAAATAAACTTTGATTGCATGCTATCTATGAACTTGGTAAAACTTTGCCCATGTGTAACAGAGATTGTCCTTGCCCAGTTGGTTTTCTGATGGCATGAAGATATGAAAACAGAACCATTAACAGCAGTTTCATACTTCAATTGTGCTACACATGCTGGGGGGGGGGAAAGTATATCTTTTCTCAGTATCACAAACATACTTGAGGTGTTTTATTAATCTTGAGTTTCCATCTTATGAAGCAGAGGAGACTATTCCTTGCTTTCTTCCTTTTGTCCACCGTTTTATGAGAACAAAGGTGTTTTACCAAAACATGGTAAGGGATTTACATTCCACACTGATTTTATTTTTCTTCTGAGAGACTTTTTTTTCCCCATTTTCTGAAACAGAGGATTCAGAAAGACCTTATTCCCCCCATGAACCAGAAGAGGAAACCAATGAGATTGAACGTCAGCGATCCAAAGCCCAGGATGCAACTGTGCAAAGCCGGCCAAGAGCACATCAACCTTCAGCCTCCACAGGCACTGATGACAGTGAGAAAAATGAAGTGATCAGCACGCAGCAAATGTGTAAGGAATTTACCTGATTTGCAAGTGGTCAACAAAATTGAATTATCTAGTATCAAATTCATTACAGCGAATTTGCTTTTTGCTTGTTTTAGCTCAGATTGTTTCATGTGAAGTAAGACTAAGAGATCAGTGCAAAGGAACAACTTGCAATAGGTATGGTAAATTTTACAGTTGTCATTTTGAAGTTTTTCTGAAAGGCTATATTTGTACATGAGCTGGAATATTTCCCCCTTTTTGTAATCCCAGGATTTAAAACCAAGTTGTATTTAATTCTCTTAGGTATGAATGTCCTGCTGGCTGTTTGGATAGCAAAGCCAAAGTTATTGGAAGTGTACATTATGAAATGGTAAATACTTTTAAATTAGATTTTGTTCCAGTAGAGTGTTTGATGAAATGTCTCTTCTGTTGGCATACTAGTTAAAATTGTATTAAGAATGGATTTTGAGGATGTCAGCATTCACCATAACTAAAAGCTTATGCCAAATGTTTAAGAAAGCATCAGATGACATAAATTTGCATCTGCTATTCTGTGTGTACTGTACAAATAAACTTCATACTTATACATACACAGAAGTAGAATTTTTGTGTCCCCATATTTACATGCAAATATGTGAAGGTGGGACTAAAGGAGAAGTACAGCAATTTGTGGGTATGCATGTATAAATTGTTTCAGTAAGATGGACCTGCTTGTCTGTAACCTGAATACTAGCTGAGAGTATATAATTCACTCTGTAGAATGGAAAAACAGTATAGGAAATGACATGTACTGTGAACAAGTGTACTGTAAATGAGAATAGTTTATCTCTGAGTAAGGCAAAGTGGTGGCTGATTTGCTTGAAATAACACCTACATGGACCAAGGCAAGCATCAAGGACTCTCTACCAAGTTTTTAATGACACATTGTAATTGAAACCTGCTTTTTGTCTGACATAGATCTGCTCTTCCTGCTCTGTTTTTCAGCAATCCAGTATTTGTAAAGCTGCCATACATTATGGCATCCTAGACAATGAAGGTGGTTGGGTTGATGTGACTAGGCAAGGGAGGAAAAATTACTTTATCAAGTCTTACAGAAATGGTGTTCAGTCAATTGGGTAAGTTTTTTCTTAACATTAAAGTATATGAAAAGGTTTTCATTTGTTTATTTTTGTTTCATACAAAATATATCACATTTTTAATAACATTTTGCTATGCTTTTTGATATAAAGAATATGAAAATGCTTTAAAAAGGCATGTGGATATAGAGATATTGTATCCATTCTGAAATTTTAGCCTGTGTTTAATGGTGGACAGAGAGTTGGCACAATAATAATGTGAAAGAAGGTTAAATAATTTACAGAATGACTTGGGCAGTTAGTTAGTGTTTGTAATTAAATAATGTAGGGAGTATTCAGTTAAATAATTGGTAAGAATATATATTTATTGTCAAAAACTAGCACATACTGGCAGATTATTTTATGTGTTTTGGACATGGACAGAGCAGTCTATGACAGTTAACAAAGCAATAATATTACAAGTTTGTGTTTGTAAATGACCCTCTTGTAGTGTGCATATGGAACAAGAAGAAAGTACATCCTTTCCTGTACACTTTGGTAATTTCATCACAGTTCCACAGTTTACATATTACATTTTTCACAAATATTTTGCACGATTTCTACATTGGCCAGTGATGGAATAATATTCCATACCGTGGAAACTTAGTTTGGAAGTGTACTGCACTGCTGAGGTGCCTTCCCTAAGACTGGTGTGTGCAAACAGCTCCAAATACTCGTAGAAATGCTAGAAAAAAGCCCAGAAAAGCAACACATAGAAATGGAGAATGCTGTTGCATATATAATTATCCAATGATGAAAAAACATCAATATTAATATATTTGAATCTAAGATATTACTGGTGTTTGCAAATTATACTTCACTCTATCACAATGTATTCTTCAGAGCTTTACATTGATGTCCTTATTTCTGTCTATAGTTAGTGTATGTGTAATAGTGGTATGTGTGTAGCTCAAAGGGGTAATATTGAGCTGAAAGAAAACGGGATTTTTCTGAGTGATATATTGCCTCGCATGCAAACCCAAGAGTCAAGGAGATAGGTAATCATCAGTGGCCATGCTCTCACTCTGTGCTGTGCAAACAAATGGTACAGGCTATGACAGCTGTCATCATTTCCCTTTTCAACAGATATGTTTAAGCCAGCATAGGGAGGAGCATTGGCATGGTAGACCAAATTCAGTGGCCTGTAATTTGGACTACCTGGGTAGCACTTAAGGCATTGATATCAATCAGTTCTTTTGGATCATCTGATGACGGGACTCTGGTTTGATTTACCCTTCTAAAAATGAAGATACAGACAAACATTTATCTCTTTTACTTGCTTTGATACAAAGAGAGGAGTAGATCTTGAGTATATCAATGCTAACATAAGAGGAGCCAGCTTTCTTACAAATCTAAGAGTAGATAAGCTGTAAAAAACTCTTTCAACTGGAACCAGTTGATTTCCCATCAGTTGAAATCTCTGAGTTTCTATGTTATATGAGAAAAAACTGTATGATTGTCCAGCCTACAGAGTGTATTTAGCACCTATCCTTTGAGAATTGGAACTCAGAGGAAGTTATTTTGGCTGTGGGACAAATAAAGATTGTTTGCCAAAGTTTCAAACATTCAAAAGGCCCATCAATAAGGCAGAGGACGCCTTGCAGCTCCCTGACTCTCACCAGTGTCTGTAGATGGAACCTTGCATAAACTGCTCTTTCATCTATTCAAGAATAGATGAAATAAAGTGGATCTCACCTCTACTGTGTATTGCAAAACAGAATAGAGAATACAGAAAAGTAAGTGTCAGGACAGCATACAGCAGGTGTCATTATCTTCAGCTCCTTTGATTTCTTATCAGGATAGCTAATACCAGTGTTTTTTCAGTGTTGGATTTTCTTAGGATAGGCTACTGTTCTGAATATCTCAACAAGCTAGTGAACAATAGAATACATATTCCTACATCAGTGTTTGACAGTGCTAAGGCAACAGAAGTATGAGCTACATCAGTGAAAGCTAATTGGAATCCAATAAACGAGCAATGTGCAATTGATGGGTCATACAAGTAAATAAACTAATGCAGGCAAACAGTGAGGTTCACGGGAGCAATTTGCTCTAAAGGTGAATAGGGAACCATTTCCTTGGTTTGCTGTTGGTTAGGGTTTCTTTTTTTAATAAGTAACTTTATGGGTGCCAAAGGCATCCTCAGCTTCTTTGTTACAGATGAAAAATACCACAATCAGAGGCATATCCCAGGAGTCAAAAGAGAAGGAAAGTAGATGATGAGGGGAATAAAATACAAATGTTCATCAATTTGTAATGAAACAACATAATCTATGTACCTGATTTTTTTTTAACAAGAGGAAGCAGGTGCTTCTGACTGCCATAAAATTACTGGGAAATAAAAAAACTCTTGCATGTTATACTCAGTTTTTAATGATGTTTATGATAACAGGAGACGCAAGATCCAAAAGTAAAATTAAATGAAACATTTCAGGAAGGCTGTGAGGAGAAACTCTGCTTGGTGTCGGAGTTGTTTATAGGAAGGAACCTTTAGCAAAAGGTGAATGAGCTCCTCTGGTAGATGAAAGCTTCTGAGCAACCACATGCTACATTATCAGGGACCAATAATTAATTGGTTCCTATCACAAGCTCTCTTTGCAAATTACACTCCTGAAAGAGTTTAACACACGTTCCTGTTTTTGAAACACTTTCACTGGGAGCACAAAGTAGATGTGTCATTGCAATAAATATATTTCCAGCTGGGGAGAAGGGGATGCAGTGAGTAAAAACTGTTTGGGGACATTCTCTTGGGTTAATTTCCATATTTTCTAATAAAAATTATTCTAGCTAAAATAAATGACTGAAGTATGTTATTTACTGATAATTTGTAATATTTCTTCTTCAGAAAATACCAATCTGCTAACTCCTTCACGGTCTCTAAAGTAACAGGTTAGTATTTATTTCTTGCAAGCTCAGTACCACTCTGTTTTTTTCTAAATAGTAAACATTTACTTGTTTGTGTTTTATTTTCTTCAGTTCAGGCTATCACCTGTGAAACCACAGTGGAACAACTGTGCCCATTTCAAAAACCAGCCTCACACTGTCCAAGGTAAAATTCATAAAATGGTATTAATTTAAAGTGCTGCTCTATTTTCTGCCATTTACTAATTATTTTAGGTCATCTTAAGTTGTTGAGAAGGGTGACAACAGCAGCTGTAAAAATGAAGTCAAAAATGTTCAAGTGATATTTTAGTCTTTGGTTTCAGTAGAAGGCAAGGTAGGTAAAGATGATCTGTAGGATTTTTCATTAGGAAAATCTCTTTTTCTTGGACTCATTAAGATCCTGTTGCTCATCTTAGTGAAATCCTTACACTAAAAACTGTGAATAAAACTACATTTTTTTTCACTGTCCATTATTATATATATGCACCTTGGGCAAAGTATACTTTATTTCAATTTATTTGCCTGTACAATAGATATGATAGAAAGATAAAATTCAGATAATTATCATAGAAGTTATCAATTTGCTTGGGAATTCTGGAGAAACTGGATTAAAAAAAAAATTGGAATATATCTGGTTAAGGTAAGGCCTGGTCTGCAGGTTGGCTTTAATTATCTGTGCCATTTCTTTGAAGCCTGTGTTTTAACTCTTCGAAAGGCGCCTGTACCGCAATATTTTGACAAAGGAGTTTGGTAACAGTTCTTAAAACCATAGATGAGTCAAAGGTAAATACACTGCAGCATGATTTACCACAAATTAAGCTGGAAATATCCACAGGATTACTTTCATAGCAATTCTACAGCCAACACAGGAAACAAGTACAAAGCCAAAACTGCTAGGAAAACATCCCTTCGTGTAGCACTTGGGTCCATGGACTTACTTGGTGTTTGGCTATGACTCCTGGCTTTCTAGCTAGAAGATGTGGGGAAGTAAGCTAAGGACTGGAACACAGGAATGGATGGGTACATTCTCCTATCTTTTTCTTTTTCTCCAAAAGAAGAACTAAAAACTAAAGCTAGCTTCATTAACAGAAAAACAGATTTTGTTTTTAAGAAAATTAAAGAAAAAATACAAAGTTTAAAATCACATAATTATGATGTGTCAGCTTAAGGAACTTCACAACAGCAACAATTCATTCAAGATTCCATGCATGCTCTTAATTCTGAAAGTGTAGTCTTGGGAATTGCATGCAGTAGTCAGCCATGGCATTGATTACACAAACTTATTTTTCCCTATTACTCCCAACTCATAAAACAGCAGGTTTTCAACAAGCTTCTTCAACTACTTGCTTTCTTCTGATAAAATATCTTTCCCTGACTCTTATCAGAATGTTTTAGTTACCCATCTGGCAAGACTCTAGCATTCCCAAGTGATTTGACTTCCCAAGTATTGATTGGAGCCTGGATAACATTTTAGAGAAGAACACTTGCTCAGAGCCACTGCCCCACGTAGGGTGGCTCAGTTTTTCAAATGAAATAGCTCAGAGTAGGCTTAGAGTCAGCTGATGGTTCTTACTTGTAGCATATCACAGTTAGCAAATAAAATGCTGACACCTTTTGTACTATACTTAGATTCCCACATGGCTTTTCTCTGCATTTTGAAGGTATAGAAGGCATGAGTCACAGAGAAAATTTTCCTCAAATGTTAACAAAATGCAATTAATAAAGACAGTGTTTGTTTTAGTAGGTTTCTGACCTCCCTGAATCAGCTAGGAGTCTCACTACTTTCCACATATGCCAATGCTCAGCTTCATTTTAAGTTGCTAAATTGGCTTCTGTCACCAGGTCATCAGTATCAAAGCAGGTCCTCAGTCAGATCTTCCTCTTCTGAGACTGTACATTTTGTATAGGACACTTAAAATCAGATAAATTGTAGAATAATTAACAGGCTGTCTCCTCACTGACTTTTCTATTTGCCTTAAATATGTTGAACGAGAACACCATCTACTTATCCAAAGGAAAGAAGACCAGACTTGTTAAAGTGTGATTTTAAGCACTTCATATGAACTTCAACACATCAGCAATGCTTTCATCTGTATGGTCAAAGCCTTGAAAACTGACAGATTTAAAATAGGATTGTGGACCCATATGTATAGACAATCAACTTGAGTTATACTTAATAATGCTGTCATTGAACATGATATATTAATCCTCTGATATTCTTCCTAACTGTATGTGGTTTTGTTTTTGATCTTTCAGGGTGTATTGTCCTCACAACTGTATGCAGGCAAATCCACACTATGCTCGTGTGGTTGGTACACGGATTTATTCTGATGTAAGTATAGGGATTTACATTGTGTTATAAAGTGAGACCTAAAATTCTCTGAAAAAAATTATAATGTCACTATAAGATAGAATATTGATATACAGTTTTCCTCCATATGATGATTTAAAAAAAAAAAGGGCCT
>JAYDZK010000113.1:120898085-120940567 GCA_034509185.1 Euphonia xanthogaster
ATGCAGTTTGAAATAGTGTATACATTGGAAAAAAAAGGGCCTTACTTTTCAAAAAATTCTTTTTCAGAGGCTCCCGTTTAAGTTAGCAGTAGTCAGATGCGGAAGATATGGAAAATTATTTGGAAACTCATTGTAGTATTCACTAGGCTCTGGACCCATACTTTAAATTTTTTTATCAAAAATTCCCACTTTTTAACATTTGTCCAACATTACCAGTGTATGCTCATTTAAACCCTTGCACTTTAAATCCTGATGCAACCATAGTTTCTGTCAGACTATACAAAAAATATTGCTCTTAAAATAAATGTCTACAGTCTCATTATTTTGAATATTTCTTATCTGTTTGAATAGCTGAGTATTTCTTATCTGTGAATAGCTGAGTATTTGTGACAGAGTTTTGATATATTTGTGTAAATTATCTCACACTGTCATATTATTTTAACAGACTTTTTTTTCATTCTGTTTGCTAGTCAGCTTTTTTTCCCTGTCTTTTCTACAGCATGTTTAGTTCTGAGGTGGGTAGAAAGTCTGAAGAGAGATTTCTAATTTATGGCCCTTCTTTGTCATGTCTCTATGAAGAAGCCAGGATGTAGTGGCAGAGAAAACAGTTTATATTTTTGGCAGTAAACTCTAGTTTAACTGTCTAATGGATGTCATAAAGAGTAGTATGACAATCAGCTGGGTCAGATGAACATTTTCACCACTTTCCAGTTCTTTGAAATATGTGAAATATTTACTCCTCAGCATTATGAAACTAATTGATGTCCATTGGATTACCTGAGTGTCTTGTCCTGAAAGCACTCATGTCCGTAAGTAGTGTCATGGGTGTGAATAGTATTTCCAGTTTGGATAGATAATTGATTTGTGAACTGGATCCTTAACGTGCATAAAAGGGGCAGTGAAAATAGATTCAATGCAAGTCCAATTTGTGGAAGATGATTTTCTTTCAGCTCTGTGGTTGCAATTAAGGGCTACAGGCAAAGTTTCCCAGTGAGTTAGAGGAGACAGTTGTAGGAGAAGGAAGACATGCTTGTGTTTAACCTTGTCAGGGGAAATCTCATAATATGTATTTTCTTTGGCTGGAGAAGTCCCAGTCGACTTTAATTAGTGTTATAGAGGTATACTTTAATACTATTTTAGGTGTATTTTCTCATGATTCATCTCTATTGTATAGAGATTTGTGCAGCCATACTGCTTTTAGGGAAAAATGGATATAAATACAGGTGAAAAACCAGAGATGGGTGTCTTCTTATCAACTTCAGATGCTGTCAGGGTAGACATTTACACTGAAGGTGCTGTTCTAGATTATGTTTTCAGTAGTTTTTAGTACAGAGAGTATAGTGGTAAAGCAGATAAATAGGTATCTGCAGAGCAGAATTGATTTGAATTTTTCAGTGTGTCTGCCTTACTTCTTCCAGAGGCTAGAGACCAGGAAATATTCTTTATCTAAAGAGTTTGATGGAATTGTAAAATTTTATACCATTTGAAGGCTTTGATCATACAAATTTTTGTTTCAGTAATCATATTTAGAAATATTCCCTGAAACTTTTGAAAAGTATTCATAGTTCTCTGCTATGGTAAAATATAGAGAATATGATGCAGAAAGCTATTAAATAGCTCCATATTCCTATGATGGTATGTTAAAGACACTTGTGGTTTAAATGCCTTTGTAGAGTAATGCTATGCTGTGGTAGGTACTGGTATTTGTTGAGTATCTGAAGAAGGAAATTAATTAACTTGGTATTCAGATCCCATGACCTGTTAAAAATACTAACAAGCTTAGGAGTGTTCACAGCACAGTAATAAAGCACAGCCATATAATGCTGTATGAAGTGTTCATACTAACTTAAAATACTGCCTTATGCATCCTTTGGAATTTCTTCCTCAAAATTAAAGAAACAAACCCAAATCTTTGAAGTTTTCCAGAAAGTGACACAGGGATGCTGATGTAAACCACAAATAATATGCTTAAATTTGTTATAGACATAGAGAAATTCTGTTTTGCTTAAATCAACAGGAAGTTTGCCTTAGTGGTTCAAGGAAGTGTGATCTGGATGACATAATATTGAGAACAGGAAATACTGTGGTGTCACTACTGGAATCTGATTCCATTTAGATGCATTCTAATAGTCTCATTCTAAGACAATGAGAAGTTATTGAGAGATAAGGACAAGATAATACTTTGTAAAAAAAGATATTCTGTATATGTTTTTAAACATTCATAGCTATTCATAGCTATTCCTACAAACTAGTTCATAATTATGAATTTATACTCATGTTATTGTTCATTTTTTCAAAAACTATGTGAATTTGTTCTCCAGTCTCATCTGGAATGTAGCATGAGAATATCATTATTTTTCATCTGAAAATAGCCTCTGAGCTGACTTCATGAACCCCAGGCTTCTGACCTCTCCTTTTTCACATTTTCCATTCAAGTGTCGTGCCTTCACCTTTGAAATGTTGTGCATTAGCCCGGCCATACTTGATTGGTCCAGTTGTGGTGCCAGCCCTAACAATGGCCCCATCCTTTGCTGGAGATTGTTTCCAACAAGCAGACAGCCTGTTCTGTCAAAATCTCCACCCCTTGACTTTTCCTTTCCTTTTTAACTTGACTAGAAACTTCCAAATAATGTTGGAACAGCTGCCACATCTTAGCCATCGTCAAATGTAATTATGAAAGTATACCCCTATGTCATGGTGTCAAGGGTGAGGGTACATTTTGATTACTATTACAGAGGTGAAAAAGCTGATCTTTCTTTTCCCCTGTTGTACCTCCAGCCTTTTTTTATATCTCCAGTGGGAACTGAAAACAAAGTTACTGCTGTGTTATTGTACTAGGAATGAATAGAATGAATACTTTTCTTCTAGTTCCTCAGTGTAGTTAATTGCTTGTAAATATCATCTTTTATTTCTTCTGACTGTAATCCTGTATTGCAGAGGCCATTGTTCCCCCTGGGTATTTGAAATTGTACATGATCAGTCTACTCTTTAGTTACTCCACAGTATGGATAAATAAGGCACGCTATAATCTTAATATTTTTAATTATTAATCTTAATTAAAAATATTTTGCAACCTTGGGAGGAGGAAAAGTACACAGGGGTATTAATGGCATCCTTTCTGGCATGTTCAAAAACTGCACCCAGTGCTGTGGAAAGAAAAATTCTAAAGCATCATTGCAAAAGATTATTTGCATAAATTCAGATCTTTACTGCTTTAAATATTGTAACATTAAAAGACAAACTTTATATGAGTGAACCTGGCAAGTCCTGTGCTTAGAATAAAAGTAGGAAAATCATTGCTAGATTCCTGATTTTATATAGCATTGAGATTGAAAATGGCTATGATAGCATATATAAATTAGTCCAATTATAACTGGAAGAAATGCAGTTTTTTGTTTAAATCATGGCCTGTTTCACCAGCTATATATATTGGCTAAATTTTTAAAGTTTGCTTGTGGAGAAACCTATTGCATGAAAACTTTTCCCACCAAAACCCATTGTTTTTAAGTGGGGATACACTGAATCTGAAACTGCACTTTGCTATGCTATGTTTTAAAGATCGAGACCTACCTTCTGGAATATCTAAGTTTCATTCTTCTGATAATTATTAAAACGCTGAAAGAGTAATAGAGTAGTGCAAGTTTAAATCAATTATTTAAATTAAAGTTATCAAGAATGTCGCTGAGAAATCCTTCTGTGGTTATTGTGCATTCCTCATGGGTTCACAAAGGGGAATTTGTGAGCAGAAAATAGACATTTCAAGCAGCTGTAAGTGCTGTTAACAGAAAACTTTCAGTTTAGACCTCTGTCTTCTGTCTGATGCTCCCATTATACCCTTCATCTAATTAGCTTTTAATATTTACCCATGCCTGAATGGAAAACTGTGATACTCCCTTTAATTATGGATCATTTCACTAATGTTTGAGGCTTTGGCTGATAGATCCTTTCATTTTGAAAGGCTAAAGTGTTCAAACACGTTCCTGATCTTTGAACTGAAATAGCTTGAAATAAATTATTTTTGCATCATGGTGAAAGTGACCTGAAATCTCTTTCTGAATTCCTTAAGTAAATATTGTAAGACTAATAAAATTAGTCATGCAATAAATACAATTAACTTATGTTTCCTAGTCTCGGTTTAAATACCTTTATTTGTCTTTTTTTCTAAAAATGGTGAAATAAAAGGATGAGTGCAAAGCTAATCTGTCTTCACTCCTCAGATCTCCAGTATCTGCCGGGCAGCCGTGCACGCGGGTGTGGTCCGCAACCAGGGCGGCTACGTAGATGTGATGCCAGTGGACAGAAGAAAGGTCTATGTGGCTTCCTTTCAGAATGGGATATATTCAGAAAGGTACAGAGCCCATTTGCAAAGGTTGCACTTTACTCTTGGCCTTGATAAGGTCCGCAGTCTGGCATTGTGTCTGCTTGTATCTGGGGCAGTGCTAGAAGCCAAACAAACAGGATGCAAGGGGTGACTGACAGAGCTTGTGTAACAGCAGCTGCGGTGACTTTGGAGAAGCTGTGCTAGTGGAGCTGCCTGCCTCCTCTAAGCTCATGCAACTTTACCATGAAAAGCTGCTTATGAAATAAACTAAACCTCTTGTTTGCTTTCCTGATTCTGTTGCAGCTAACACAATATTTAATAAGAAAATTGCAGTTACTCCTTAAGGATTTTTTAATAATTAACATTAATGATGGAGGTTCACTGGTTCCTGATGAACTGTTCATTAGTGATTTACATGGTATCGAACCAGTGATCCTGAATCATACTTAATACTCACAAACATTAAAATTCACAATAATTTAAACATATTTTTGATGTTCTTTTTTAAAATAATTTGTTATTAACAGTGCTTTTCTGAAAGACATGGAGATGCTGTGAAAGTTTATTACTTGTATTGGGTGTATTTGTACATTGTGTGATGATAACACATGGCTATATGTTGTAGATTTAATTTAATCCCTGAAAGGGTTCTCCAAGTTCTAAAGAAAGAAAGAGAGATTACTTTAAAACCATTTTACCGTTTCTTTTGTCCTGCAAAGCTAATAATGTTTCTTAGACTAAAAATGATGGTTACCTAACCAGACTGTAGTCTTTCTGAGAAATTTGAGTGGGAAAAACCTCAAAAAGTTTCTGTAAAAGACTCAGAAGTAGGAAAATAATGAGCATTTTTGTCTTGTTTTTAATTGTGGGTAGGAGAATGTCTTCTCTCTTTCTCTCAGACCTTTCAACAATTCTGGAAGCCCGTAAAATACAGATTTTCTTTGCTCAAGAAGTGCTTAGATGGCTTACTTTATATATTTTTTGACTTTTTTCTGTGATCATCCAATTCTCTTAGAGTGCTTCCTTACTGACACTTCTGCTCTCCATATAAGTTTTCTCGAGTAGAGCGGCAGTGAGGAAGAATGTTGCAAATTTGATCATTACTTAGACTTTAATATATGTATTAGATACTATCTGTAAATATAAATTTTAAATATGTATAAATACACATATATTTACATATTAGTAATCTTGGTAAAGTTTGGGTTGTCAGAAGTTCAGAAAAGAGTCACGTGCAAGTTTTCTGTGAAGCAGAAGATGATGAATTCCAATGCTGTTGCAGCCAACCTCTTCCATTGTGCCTTTCCTTGCTTCCACCTCCATTTCCCTTTCCTCACCAGATAATCTTCAGGCCAGGTTGGCTAAAGAATAAACAATGGACCATTAAATAAGAAGTGCTGGTCCAACTTTTAAGGCAAAAATACTTATTCTATCAAAATTTCATTGGAATTGGGTATTTTTGTTTCTTTTCTTTTGAAGCCAGGTACTTATCTATTCAGAAAGCATTCCCTTTGGTTTTGTTAGACATTAGATCTCTGTAGAAATCGATTACTCATTGTGTAAGCAACTAACAAATAAGTGATCTCCTAAGTCTGCAAATTCTCTCCAAATACAGTTGCTAGAAGAGTAAGCATAAGATATATGTTTTCTCTATTTCCAAAACACTTTCAGCATTTTACTTCAGTTCTTTAAACCACAGTCCCTCATCACAAAGGATTACTTGAATTCTTCTATGTTGTATTTTGTTCCTATTAAGCTGTTTGGGAAAAAAAAATCTGAAATTTATGTAGTTTTTATTTGTAGCAGTTTTAAAGAAATCCTAGATAGATAAATTGAGGAGTTGTCACAAGAAATGCTGCAGCATACTAGAATTAACAATTGAAAATTTTAAAAAGTTGTTATGGTCTTAAAAATAACATACAAACTGTTTTTATGTTTCAGTTTACAGAATCCTCCAGGAAGCAAGGCTTTCAGAGTATTTGCTGTTGTTTGAATCTAGCAAGTAAAACATATAAAAGGCAAGTGAAACCAGAGCACTTGGAAAAGATTAATACAGGCCATTTCTTGTGATTCTTAAAATTTGTATAAAGCTGTAACATTATTGTACAGAAGATGTATACTGCTTTCCACCAAAAAATTTGTTACATATAAATCTTAATGAAAAAAATCTGTAAAAATAAACATGGGAGAAAAATTAATTTGAAAATCTATAATGATATATAACATTACTTTGAATCCTGTGTTAAATATTGCTATATTTTCTTAGCAGTTACTCCTATACAGTTAATTCAAAGCTCATAAATGTTCTTTGTTTTCTTCATCTGAATATATTATTATATGGTGCTTTATATATGCCACTAACAGTAACCTTAAAACTATACCAGAAGGAGGCCTGAGTTTTTATTTTCAATGTACATAACAGAAGTCATCCCAATATTTTGATAAAATAAATCATGCCTTAAAGTAAAATAAATACATATGTAACTTTTTGATGATTTAAAGTAGCATTACCAATGAAAGCATCAATGAAGAGCTAGATTGTTCTCAATTTGACACTAATCATAACAAATACAAATACCTATTTTGAAATAAATTGGGATAAATTCCTATAAAATACAGGAAGAAGCCCTAGGTCACGCTAACAAGTTTTCCTCTAAAAAATATTCTTAAAAGACTGGGCCATTCATGTCTATTATTTTTAAAATACTTTTTTGGATGCTGCTAAGCTCTTTCCTTCAAATAGCCATAATTCATTATGGCCCAGTCTTTCACAGATATTCCACTTGGGATGGGTGTGTGAAACAGACACATATAACCTTGAAGGATCTCATAAAATCTTTGTAATAAGAAGTGCAGTAACCTGAAATGAAGGAATAAGCCTGAAGTTCTGCACAAACACATGCTTTATTTTTGCCACGTGATTCCTTCAATTTACATAAATTTTGGTTCAGAGAAAATGTAGAATTGTACATGTTCAAAAAAATTTACAAGTTTACAGCCTTGAGCTGTGCATTGTAACAATATGCTATACATTAATATGGGAGTAAATGTTCAAAAAAACCAAAGAAAATGGTAACAAAGGCTAACCTTGCTCCGTGTGACCTGGCAAATACTCCTGCAGGCCAGGAAGTATAGTGGTACGAAGCCCAGTGACAATTATGTCATTTGTTGCTTCACAATGTTAAAGAATTCATTTATGGTGAACAGCTTGATACATTAATTTTACCATATTATGGTATATGAAGAACATGTAATGGTGATACTATGTTTCTTTCTATGAAAAGTGTATTGGTGCTTTAAGACTGAAAAGCTGTTATTTTTGGTATATTTTGTTTCTGTTATTGAATTTATTTCACTCCAACTCATAAACTTATTCATATTCTTCATATTTCAGAATACTTTATTCTGCCTTCTCTTTTGCTACATGTACTACCTCATGTAGTTAGGCAAGCTTTGTTAGTTTTTTAATCTGTTTTGAATAAAATTAATTTACAATGTAAGAATACTTTTCACTGTTTGTTTTTTTTTTTTTGGTCCTGATTCAAGAGAAAGAATGTAATAGCCACCCTAAATATATGTCTTTGTTTTTCTGACCTAAACATTGCAAGCAGCCATAATCTGAGGTTCTAAAACTGTAAAGACAGTTTAGACCCAAAACTTTCATTAATTGCATCAGAAGTCTTATGGATAAATCTCATTTTTTCAAGTTCTGACCAGGGTCATATTGATGAGGGAGATTAAGAGTCTTTCATGTACAACCTATTTTTTTTTTTTCTGCAAGTGGTGGCCATTGAAAGAAGCTTTTATATAGATTTTGCAATACTGGCATTAACCATTTTTCAGGATTGAAACCAAAGTCCAAATTCCTCTGCGATAGGGCAGGGGTGGACCCTTGGGGCCATAACAATAAAATTAGTGCTTGGTGGGAGGAGAGAGATAGCTCCAACATTCCATGGAAGAATAATTGCTGTGAGCAGCTCTACTGATCAACAGAGCGACAAGAAGAAAGTTACTCACCACCCTTTCTCCTCACATATTCCATTGCTCAAATTTTTGGACTTCTGTTGCTTTCCCCCATGCAATGCCTATCCTGTTCTTATCGAAGTATTCCAGCTTACACCAGCTTTTTGAGAAACTTTCTTCTGTATTTACTGTAAGTAAGTCAAGGAGGAGACATTTCCAGAAAGTTGTAGAGTGGGAGCTACACTTTGGTATTTCTTTCTGCAGCAGAAGCAACTGTAGGCCAGATGCTCACAGCTAATTCACACAAAGCCCAAAAGAATAACTAACAGTTTTAGAAAACTTGGCTGATGAAAAAAACATACAGAAAAGTCAATTTTTGGCTTTAGTGAATTTGGGACATACATTCATAGTACTAGCTGGACATAAACTAAGGAAACTTAATAAGCACTTCCTAAAATGTGGATGCTGAGGAATTTTTATTAAAGGGCTCACAGACTTTGTTGTGTCTTGATTTCTGCATAGAGGACAGTGTGATCTAAAAATTTTCCATGAAGTGATTTTGAAATCAAACCTGAAACACAGGTTGGGAGAACCTTTGTATAAGTTTACAGCTTTTAAACTGAAGAAGTTGAATGTAAATGTCAGCTGTCTATGGATTCTCAGTGGATTTGAAAGAGGAAAATAACATCAGCTTTTTTTGCATGTATTGATAGATACATTCAGGACATATCTATCATGACCCTTTACTTCATATGGAAGAGATGTGACCAAGGTACTCATATTAACAGTGTCTTCTGTGTGGCAATTGCTTTTGAAGTACGTTTTGAATTTGGTTTAAAAGCCAGATAACCCAGATTCCTGTGAATACACAAGGGAGGGTTTATTTCCTGCAATTTCTGCAGTCGTACAAAGGGCAAGATTTAGAAACATAAATATTTGGAAGTTACAAAGATTATTCATACAGTGCAATATTCTGTTCAGAAATGTGTATAAATACTGAATGAAATACTGTACACACTTCTATGGCTTAAGGGTTTTTATAGAATCTGTGGAACTCTAGGGAATTATACAAGGGGTAAAAAGCCTGAAGACTTTTGTTTCATTCAGTATATAATATGTATCTTAGAGAGCTTTAGATATACAAATGACAGCACACTTTAACACCCAGAAAATTGCGTATGATTTTATAAAAACATGCATTGCGAATATAGGAAAAGAAGCCATGCTGTCAGTCTTAGCTTTAGCCTGTCTTTGCTGTCAGAAATAAATAATGGCAATAGCATTTTATATATGGTCACTATTTATGTTATTGATATTATTCTTAGTAAAGCAGAGGTCCTTGGCATGGCAAGTGAAAATACAATAAAATGTGATTCCTGCTTCATGTTAGCATAAGATGATAATGTGACTCCTGAAATTTGCCATCGGCTGTTCAATAATCTGGGCTGTCTTGTTTGCTGGGAGACAGATTCCTACATCATTAAACCATCCTAGCATTTTGTAAAAGATGCTAATAATGAGTGTTAAATATTCAGAAGCTAGCAAAGCCCCCCAGTCAGACCAGCTTGGTGTGGTAAGGCACAGGAAAATATAAGAGACAGAAGGAGGAAAGTCAAGAACATGCAACCAAAATGGCCATGAAGTTCCAATGTGTTACTATCTGCATTGATTACTGCAGTAATCACCCCAGTTATTCAATTCAATATCTGCCCCCAGTGCTCTATCCAATATTGTTTTTGTCTTTGCTAACAATGGGGTTAGTTTCTGAGGGTTCGCAGCAAAGCTGTTGGTCAAAAACTGAGATACGCTGGCCAAACAACACTTTGTCATAGTAGGCACAGAAAAGACTTCAGTTGCCAATATCAATAACTCTTGGGCTTTTAAATCACCAAATTTAATTTAAAGCATAAGTATTTATAACAATATTAGCAATAATACTGAAATTCAATATAAAGTCTGGTTATACAGTTTAAATACCTTTATTTGATATGTTTGCAGTTATTTCTGAATGAATGATTTTCTATGACAATTATGGCCATATTAAGAGTATGATCTTAAAATAAACACAAGAACTTGCCTTTAGATTTGCTCACATATCTGCAAGATGAGAAACTCATTAGACTTTGTAGTAATAGTAATTTTTTTTAGGATCCTCAAGAAATTAGAAGTGCTAGGAGGTAGTAGGGCTTCCAAACAGCCTACGCAGTTTGAAAAACAAGTACTTCAGTGGCCTAATTATTCACTTAGGCTTGTTTATATGCAATGTAAATAGCAAGCTGGCTCTAACTTCTTATAAATTGCTGCTACTGTACATCTCAAAGACAAATTGGAAACAGTTGCTAAATAAATCTCCCTGTAGTCAGTTCAATCTTCATTCCATATTTATCTGTTGAAATCCATCTGTTTCTTGTTGGTGGTTGTTTGCCTATTGAAGATCACGTCCTCTGAATAAGTATTTGTTTCATTGTGTCAGAACAACTCCAAGACCTTTGAGGCTGCAGGCTGCACTGAACACAGAAACAGAGCAATCATTTTATGCAAAAGGACTTAGTCTCAGATTTTGGATTTAGCTCAGTTCAGTACACAAAGAAGTGCATTGTATGCATTGATTTAGTGCTTACTGTACAGGAGGTGATAGTCCTATTCCAGCTCAGCTATAAAACTGAGCCAAGGACTAATTTTGTGAAATACTCTGAGCCCTTCTCTCTTATCCAATAAGAGCTGCAGGGTAAAGTAGATCGGTTTGCCTTTTTAAATAACAGGAATAGCTAGAGAGATGGGTTAGGTGGCTTATTAATAAAGACATGCCCTTCTGCCAGTGACTGAGGGTTTGTGCATGCTATACCAAACATGTTCAGTGATGTGCAGATGGTGCAGATGCTGTGATTTTTTTGCTTGTCACTAATATTAAAAGGATTTAAATTTGGGCACTTCTCTGGTAGCTTTTAAAGAATTTCAAAGCAGTTTTCCAAAGTTACAAGGCAATTAGTTTCTAATTTGTTACTGTTTTGTAATAGGTAAAGATTTGTTGTAGAAATAAGGAAGGCACACCTTGACTGAGATGCGCTGTTTCATCTACTACACAATAAAAGTATTGTTCTTTCGTTCCTGCTAATGCTTCAATTCAATTCGTAGTTTTCATTACAAGTCCTGGAGAAGTACAGTCCAGTCAGAACACCTAAATATTCTTGAGGAAAATCATCATCTCTACCAAAGTCTCTCAGAAGACATTAAGCTTTTATTTCTCTCACATCAGTACAGCACCCAAACAGTAACTCAGAACCACTCCTATAAAAATGTCAGTCTGTGGTCCTGGAGAAGGCTGAGATTCCAACCCAGCTTCTGATTTAACATAAGTCAAAGGTGTGGAAAAAAGGTTTAATGGGAAATGTGAGACAAACTTGCAGTAAAAGCTAGAATAGCTGAGATATCAGAGAATAAGAGAAATGACTCTTTAGGAAAGCAGGGCACTTCGATGTATTAGGAGATGAACCTATGTGCTTGTATCACACGATCCATGATGAGAAGTGGTAGATGCTATTATAAAACAGAGTAAATATTAAAGAAGATTGCTCTCAATACTTTAAAACTGTCTGTTTACTAAATAACCTTTAAGCAACATCTGAAAGCTCATTAGGTTTTTGGGGGTTTTTTTTTTGGTTTGTAAAATTAGGCAAATACTAAAGTCAGGGGGGCTGAGAATGAGAATTTTTTGGAGTTTGACTGGTAGGGGGATAGGAACTTGGTGAGGTATACTGATGCATAAAAATCTGATGCAAATTTTCTAGCTCACTCACAAGTACTCAAACTCTCAGAAAACAGTTTTCCTGTGAGCTTTATTCTTTCTGCCAACCAAACCCTTAAATGGGTATTCATTTGAGTTAAATTCCCTTGTTTTGTAAGACTGGCAGAAGAAATTGATTTGCAATTAGTTTTAACAAATGTGGGTCTGACGTTATTTAGTGATAGCTGTAAGATGAAATAAGAAATATCTCTCGTATTTCAGAAATACTTCTTTGTGCCTTGAAAGTGCTTATAATACAGAGCTACAGCTCTCAGTGTTCTCTGATGCAATAGAGGCTATTGTGGATCTTCCACCTTTAAGAGCTATTCTAAGAGTCAGGAGGTGATGGATGTGGAAGATGGAGTGGGGGAGTTGTTTGTTTTAGAATGTTGCTGTAATAGGTTTCCCAAATTGCTTAGATTAGTTAGCAAGTATATCTTCCTGTCTTCTAAACAGAACAATCTCCTAATTTCTAGAGTTAGATATTTAATTGCTTAAATTTGTAGATACAGAGGTGCCAACCTGTAATTTTATTTTAAATAATTTACAAAAACTTAAAACTGAATTTATATTAATTGTAGTCTGTTCAAATCGACTCTTCTCTTTGCTTGTTGTTTCCAATCTTTAGTTCACCTCGTATCTCTGCCAGTTTGGCCAGTAATACTCTCCTGATATATATATTTCTAGGCAGCAGTGTGTTAGGAGTGAAAATCCAGAGAATATGCATAGGTATAAGGTCGTAAAAGTTGTAATAATGTGTGGGTTATCCTCACAATGCAAGGAAAGTAATCTGCTTGTGTGGAATGCAGGCTTTTTTTCCCCAAAAACCAGTGTAAAGGAAATAGCATCTTTCAACCTACTGCCTAACTGGTATGTGTTAGTGAAGGACTTGTTATTCAGTAAAACTTCTGGGGTTGACCCCGGAGTTACAAAAAGTATCTGCACAGTTGAAGTTGCTACCTAACTCTCATAACTCATGCCTAGTGACAGAAGTGACTGTGAAATAGAGGCAGTGTCTCTCCTCCCACCTAACCCAGCCGCTTTGTGTCTCAGCAAGAGCATAAATGCCTCTTTTCCTTCCTAGTCAAAGGTGTGAGTTTCAAAAGAAGAGAAAATCTTGAGAGGATGTCTGTGGTGCTATCACTCCGCACAGCAGGGCTAGAGGGATGGCAGACTTCTTGCAGGGCTCTGTCACTGGAAATGCTCATGTGAAATCACAGAGAGAGGAAGAGAGAGAGGGAGGGAGGGAAGGAGTCCTGCCATAGTAGGAGCATGTACAAGGAAGCATGATAACAAAGGCATCTTCAGCATTGTAATAATAATGACGGCAGACATTTTTTGAGCACTAGGAAATTTAGCAAAAGGTATGATGAAGCAATCAAGCTCTTTATTGCTTGATATAATGGTGAAAATTTGATAAGTGAGAGGTTGGGTTTTCTTCTTAGTTAAACTGGTGTAAATCATTTGACAGAATAATCACACCAATGTCTGTGAAGATCCTCATAAACTGGAATAAGGGTAGCTTTTCTTTCCCTAATAATAATAATAATAATATTAAAGCTGTTAGCCAAAATTTTATTATGACGTCATGATTTTTATGTTGGTGTTTCAAATGTTTTTAGTAGAAGAAGGGTCAGCATTATTGCCTGTTCTGAATGATGTCTTATGTTGGTACTAGGTGCTTTAATATGAAGAGACCTTTATAAAGGTTGCTAATCCACTTCACGGGTACATTCAAGTGGAGCATGATCACAGAATCACAGAATGGCTGAGGTAGGAAAGTACCTCTTGAAATCATCCAGTTCAGCCCCTCTGCTCTAGCAGGGCCACCACCATGTCCAGACAGTTTTTGAGTGTCCCCAAGGGCACCACTGCCACCATGGGCACCCTGTGCCAGAGCTTAGTCATCCTCACAGTAAAAATTTGTTTACTGGTGTTCAGAGGAAACCTCTTGTGTTTCAGTGTGTGCCCATTAACTCTGATCCTGTCACAGGCACCACGGAAAATAGCCTGGCTCTGTCCTTCCTTCAGATATTTATGGACATTGACACGATCCTTCTGAGCCTTCTTTTCTCCAGGCTGCACAGTCACAGGTCTCTCAGCCCTTCCTCATTGGAGAGAAGCTCCATTGCCTTAATCATCTGTGTGGCTTCTTGTTGGACTGTTTAGTGTGTCCATGTCTCTCCTATGATGAGTAGCCCAGAACTGGACCCATCGCTCCAGATGGGTCTTCTCCAGGGCTGAGTAGAGGGTCAGGATCACCTCCCTCCATCTGCGGCCAGCACTACTCCTAATGAAGCCTAGGAGAACACCATTGGCCTTCTTTGCTACCAGGACACACTGCTGGCTCATGTCCCACTTGGTGTTCTCCAGAGCACCCAGGTTCTCTTCTTCAAAGCTGCATTCCAACTGAGTGTCTCCCAGTATATACTGGTGCACAGAGTTGTTCCACTTCAGTTGTAGGACTGTGACATACAACCTGGCACTTCAGCCACTCCTCCCAGTTTGTGTCACCAGCAAACTCGCTGAAAATATTCTGTCTCCTTTCATCTCAACTGTTAATGAAGATGTTGAGCAGGCTTGGACCCGGTATAGGTGCCTGGAGAACACTGGCCTCCAATGACACTTTGTGCTACTGATCATGACTCTCTGGGTGCCGCTGTTCATCCAGGTTTTAATCTACCTCACTCTCTGCTCATCAAGGCCATAATTCATTAATCATCTCTGAAAGAGTCTTAAGGGAAACAGTGTTGATCTATTGACAGAAAGTATCCTCTTTATGCCTTGCCTCTAGTGCCTTTTACTAGTCTGCAATTAATCTGCTCAGCCAGTGGCTGCAGGATCAGGAAGTTTAATGCAGGGATTGCAGGGATTAGTTGATGCTTTTCATTCTTTAGGTGGGGGCAGTCTACAGACACTGGCAAACACTATTCTTTATATATATATATAATATATATATATATGAAGTCATATTTCCATGTTATTGTCTAAAAAAAACCTTTTCAGTCTCATCATATGACTCTTCAAGCTGGATGTATGTCTGTGGCCTTCATCTAGCTCTAAACACTGCACCAAATTTCCACTGTCAGGAGCCCAAAATACCCACCTCAGAACATGTCCTTTACAGAATGGAAGAGTAGGCTGAAAGTGATGGCCAGTTATGCTATTTCACGTGGCTGTTACTCAGTCTTGTAATCACTGACAGACATATTCAAAGTTAAAGCATTGTGTCAGTCTGTTCATGTGTATCTGCATCAGCTACAGGCACAACTCAGAAGACAGTGTAAAAGTGGGAAGTGTTGCAGTACCATGACATATGACAAAACTCTGTAAAAAGCAAATGTTTTTTTTACATTATGTCCATAAAAAAGTAGAGAGATTTGAGTGTGATGAATGAACTGATTTTAAAAAAGTTTTGTCTGATTTCACCAGAACAGCTCTATGAGGAACAGAGGAAGGGAAGCACGTTGGTTTAGAAATGTTTGAGGAAGTAGCATGAACATTCAAAACAGTATAAAATTATTTCAGAGGATAAAAAATGCTAACAAAGAAGCGTACAAGTTATCTGAAATGCTTTGCTTCTTATCACATAAGAGTGACTGACTCTGATTTTACTTCAGACAGCCTGAGTAGAAGTGTTTATAATTCCAGGTGGAGGCTTAATCTTAGATCTGCCTCCTTTCTCTCCACTACACACATTTCTTCAGCAATCTTATCCCTGCATGTCTTTTTGGGGTGCTTTGCTATGATCTATTTGGGTGTATCTCTGTATGCCAGCTTTTTTGCACAGCAAGCTGACTAATCTTGTTACCCTCTACTACTGTGAATAAGAATAGTGCACAGAGACACAGGAAGATATTCTTCCAAGCAAGGTACAATTTACTTTGAAAAAAGGAATGAAATAGGAATAGTCTCATTGCTAGAGGCCTTTCTGCCCCAGATAAACCTTGAGCTTTCCCTCCTTTTATGTGGGCTGGTCTCAAACTTGGTATGCGAAGTTTGGAGATGAAGTTACAGTTCTTTTGGCTTTCAGACAATCTCTGTGCTTGACACAGCTGACAGCTCCCTTGATCTCTTTCTGCTAGGGCATAAATGCCCTGGCATAATGAACAGGATTTATTGGTTTAAAGGACACAGATTTAGTAAAAAAAAGAATCAGCTAACTTTACTGTCATGTGGAAGAAGCAACTGCCTGTAATGGCCCATTGTCCCAGCTGTCTTTGAGCTGCATAGCTGAAAGTCTTCTAGCTCCGAAGCTTTTGCTTCATTTTCCACTTTGGCAAACAATCTTAGTCAAGAAAAACAATACCAGCATTTTTTCACAGTGATTTTTAAAAGCTCAAGCCAAATTTTCAGCTAGCATCAATCAGGCCAGCAATCTTGACTTCAAGGAAAATTTGCTAATTTACATGAGCTGATGGTATAGTTTAGAATTCTAAAGCTACAGTCTTTAAAAACTCACAGAAAATAAACATTGGCAAAGCTTTTTAAAAGGACATCTAAATTGGTTCCATAGTCTGTCACCTCCATAAACTTAGACAACATAGCATGCATGATTTCCTGTTCCCAGGCTCATTTCCTGGTCAGCAACACAAAAATGGTAATGCAGGGAAACAAACAAAATTCTCTTTAAATTTATGGTGTTTTTAAAAAGTTACTGCTTTTGAAATAAATGTTTCATAAATAAATGGTTATACAGTGGAGTATATCTCTTCCAGCATGAGGGTTTCAGGAAATAAAGCAGGAGAGGATTGGATTTGCTGCATGGATGGGACAGAAACTCTAGCTTGCACCATGGAGTAATTTTACTGTCATTAATTTTCTTTGACTGAGAGAGAGGCTCTTTTGGCAACCCCTGCAGAGCCCCCAGCACACAACCTATTTAACCTGAACTCAGAGCCAGAGTTTAAACTAAGCACAGTGAAAATAATGGGTAATGTTAAAAATCAGGTGTTTGGAGCAGTCTCATACAAACTAATAGGTATTTGTTTTTATAGGTGTGTCCTGGTGAGCCAGTTCTAGATATTATTTTGCCAGACCCTAAAATGTGCCAAATCCCAGGGGAGTGCTCTGATTTTTTTTTCCCTCTGCATCTAGTGAATATTTAGGGGGACTGAACAAGAAGCTCTTTAAATTAGTTTTGTGGATTTAGTCTTTGCTATTATTTGGTGGAGTATAGATTACATCCTATGAATATGTATGGTATTGCAGAACCCAAACCTTTGCTGCTTAGCATTGCTTCAGGAACACTCAGAGGGAAAAATACACACACCTCTTGTTTTCTATTAATCAAGACAAAGATCTAATGATACAAATGGTCCTAATTGAACCTGAAGGGAGTAACAATGGTAGGTTTTTATTAATATGTACATATATGGGTACTCATATATATTTGTTGGTACACAACCTGTACGTTTATGGACAAATTTTCTAAAAAATCTGATTTCTGGAGTACAGGGTTAGAAACTACAAGGAGGTACATAAAATCAGAGTAAAACAATACTTAATTCACCTAGTCATTAGAAAAATCTATCCCTGCAGAAGGCACTTGTAGATAAGGTCAGAGGTATTTTGAAAATCTAATCATTTTACTACATGATTCTGGGGAAAAATAGCTACTAAATCATGACCATATTTAAACTACATTATGAAACAATGTGATAGTCATGTTTTTTCTTGTTTGTGTCCATCAGCCTTTTAGAAAACCAGTGTATGTGTATGTATATATATATATATGTATATATATATGTAAATATGCAGAAAATATTAAGGAGTAGGGAAAGGAAGAGAATAAGAGAAAAAGTGAAAAGAAGGAAATATCTCTTTTATAGATTGGGAGAATTATTTCTATATTAAAATAGGTGTGACGTGTCTTGGTTTGGAAAGACAGGTGTCTGCTAAGGAAGGCAGGAGCCTCCCCTGAAATGGAAAATGTAAACCCCCTCCCTCCAAACTGTTATAAATTTGAAATTAAGGGGGGCTCTCAGGCAAAGATATGGGAGCAGGAATAAGGGTTCTTTATTAGGGAAGAAAATAGAAATAAACAATGCAGTAAATCAAAACAACATTGACGGAGTCAGAACACAACCTGACACCCTGTTGGTCGGGGTGTTGGTAACAGTCCAATTGGAATTGTGGCTGCAGACCTCCTGGAGTAGCAGGTGTGGTTCTGCTGGAGCAGGGATCCTGTAGAAAGGCTATGAGCTTCCTCTGAAGGTCCAGTGGAAGAGGCAGCTGTTCTTCTGGGAAATCCAGTGGAAAGGCTGTTGTTGCTGTCCCACTATCTCAGATTATATCCAGGTAGGAATGCTTGGCTCTTCCCTCTGGGCTGAGAATCTTACAATGGGATGCTATAGTTCTTATCAGTCGTGCATGACATTCAATAGCCTATTAACAGCAGATGTCTCCCCTGAGGGAGGATTGGTTGTGGAAGAGATAAAGAAAACCTGCCCAATCAAGAGAAGATAACTGCCACACTTCTAACAGCTGGCAAATAGAATACATCTTGCCTTGCAATCTGGGACAGACAATATTTGCATTCTGTTGGAATGGATAAGCAGAGCCATTTTCTAACCAGATAGTAAGTAAAATGTGCTAACAATTGGCCTGGCATTTACTTGTTTGAAATCAAACCATTTGAACTCTGGAAAAATATTATACTATCATCTGCCAAGATGGTTGTCAAATTTCAGTAATAACTTTTTACATGGAATACTATAATTCGTATAAGCACAATTAATGTCACATTTCACAGATTCGCAGAAGGCTGAGCTGAGAAGGAATCTCTGCAGGTGTTCTGGTCCCTTGCTCAAGCAGGGCCATCTAGAATCTGCTGCCCAGGACCATGACAGCTTTTGAATATTTCCAAGGATGGAGGCTCCACAACCTCTGAAGGCAACCTGTGCCACTGCTCCATCATTTAACGCAGACATACGATGGAAAAGAATGTATGTTGCATACACCATTTTCAAGGGGCAAAACCAAAAATTGTTCTGCTTGAGAAATAAGTAGGAGCTCATGATCAGTTTTGAAATAAAATTTTCCTATTTTCCTATTTCGTTTTCCATTACTGACTATACTCCCATGCCAACATTTGCTTTTTCTAAAATGTCATCACTCACACAGTGTTTTGTCCGCATATTATTGTTTAACATCCTCTATATTTGGAGGATCCTGAAGGGGTAGTTTAAATTGCAGATGATTATTTCTGTCCTCACAGGCAGGGTTTCCTTTCTATTTGAATGTATAAGCAATCTAATATAATTTTGATATTGTTGCCAGGCTCAGTAAAAATAAAATCAGAGCTACAAAGTGTATGCACAGCAAAACCAGGTGTATTAATATGAGAGGCAAAGGTGAATAGGCAAATTTGAATGAAGGCAAAATCATTTGTCAATGGGGTAAGATGAGACTAACAATGTTTGGGGGGCAAAAAGTGTGCTAGCCTTTATAATAATCTTTTAAAACCCCTTAAATTTTATACAGAAGAAAAATCTACAGTTCCTGCATAAACTACTACTTGTTATTGAAGAAGAAGAGTTATTGAAATGAAAATTGACATTTGACTGGAACTTGGCTGGGCAAAGTTTTATGGGCTAAAACAAAACACTTATCTTGATATATTTTAATTACTAGTATCTTAATGTATTTCTCCCATCCTTATCTGAGAATGAGATTCCTGACTTTAGCATAATTAAAATTATCTTCAATTACTTCAAAAACAATACCTTTAAAGAAGCTTGGGCAGGGATAATATGTACATCAGATGTGTTATTTGAAGACACGCCTTCCCTTAGATGATCAAAACTCCTCCAGTTAGAAAAGGTATCACACACTGGTGGTGGGTCAAAAGACTGCCACTGGTGTTCACCACTCCCTTTTATCCAACCACCTGGAAATCATCCACTTCTGGACTTTTAGACTGTTGGCCACCCGTGAGCCAGAAGATCCCTTGATCCAGGGGGCTGAGAGCAGTGGGGGCTCCCTGGGGGGGGAGGGCAGTGCCTGGAAACCCATCCAGGAGCAGGGCAACTTCTACAGGATATAATTTTCCAACAGAATCCCTCAAAAAGTGCTTTAGTTCTGTAATTGAACCAAGTCTGTTATTAATATTTACCTTCTACTATCTTCTTGTGCTTCATGCAAGACTAGGAAACTTGTTCCATATATAAATCTACACTTCATTCCATTCTCTCTACTTCATTCTATCTACACGTTAGCCCCCTTTGACTTATGACATTAAAGAAAAGGGAGGATATATATGACATAGAGTCAGGTATTGCAGAATGCATTATGCTATGGGAGATGCAGTCACTTATTGGAATGTGAAAATGTCAAGTATCAACCAGGCCCTTCTTCAAGGGAACCAGCTATTTTCAGTGCCATGTTCAGCAGGCATTAGAGGTGATGTTTTTAAAATGCTTGTTGAGTTCTCAAGGAATGTAAAGGTTCTCAAATAATGTTTATGTTCTGGTCTTTAAAACCCCTCTAATACTGATGAAACTTCAGTAAATAAATAAAGCAAACCATCAAATTGCACTGAAGTGGTGAAGTAACTGGAAGACAGATTTGACACTACTACTAGTTTTTCTTTTCCCCTCTTTGGTACTTTAACCCATAAGGTTGGAGAGTGTACATTGAGCCGGCATTCAGTTATGTTCAGCTCTATTGCTTTGCACTTCTGAACAAGCCAACTACCGGAAAATCATTGAAATTCTTCTCAGATCCATAGACCTTTACAGATATGGGGCTGTACACTTAGCATTTAACATGGTCTTTGGGAAAGAAGAGTCAATAATACTGCCATACGCATTCATTTAGTTGCAGTAGAATTGGCTATCACCCATGACACATGTAATTAAGAACCATTTTTCATAAGTAAGTCTCCTTGCAGCCCAGCAAATAAGGATACTTACTGACTACAGTGCTCAGTGCCTGTTTCAGAGATCTTTTAGAGACAAATGCCAAGCATGTAATACCTTATAGTAAGACCTGTTTGTGATATAAGGTCATTCAGAAGCCATGAACAAGTTTCTTGTTTAACAGACAAGGTGTTCAGAGTTAGTTCATAGTACGACATTTACTGCCTTTGGTTCAAATGTTTTTGAGTGGTCTGAGGTGGCAGTCACATCACTAAATTGGGCTTTTAAACAGTAATGTGAATACTTGGGGTGGGGGCAGTTGTGGAGAGTTGCTTCTCTTAGATTTTAGTAAGCACTAGTTAATGGAAAAGCACCAGCTGATCCTTGCTTTTGAGCAAGATATTGACCTCACTTTAAACTCTTAAAGTAAGATACAGACACACACATTTTCTAAAGAAATATTGAAAATTATGTATTTGAATCCATATGTGGGCAATTGAGTGATTTACTCAACATTCACTGCTTTTGAGCACTGGGGGGTTTTTGTTACTTTATATTTTTATGGGAACACAAAAAAAAGTAAGCAAATCTAAATAAGCATCTACTTTTCTTTGATTTTTTAAATTTACATTTGTTTTGTGTATGTTGTGTTTAACACCAGTAGGCAGCTATAGCACCACACAGCCACTTGCTCACTCCCCTGCAGTGGTATTAAGGACAGAATCCAAAAAGCAAAAGTGAGACAACTTGAGGGTTGAGATAAAGACATTTTAGTAAGGACAGCAAAAGCCACACAAGAAAGCAAACCAAAACAAGGAATTAATTCACCACTTTGATCTCCATCAGTTATGTTATCACCTGGGACGGGAGAGGTGATGTGCTGTCCTAAAGTTATTGGGCAACAGTTCTGGTCAGGTCACTGCTACTCTTGCACTGCATCACATGAGGCACATTCTCCATTGGTACCCACTATGTTCTGTCCACCAAAATAGAAAGCAGTAGAATTTCACAAAGAACCCAGAATTCCTGGCCAGGAGACAGTAGTTCTTGACCACAATAGATTTCTTCTTTATCCATGCAAAAAGGGCAAATACATACTCTTAATCTCTAAAAATTCTTTTTCACACATAGAGTTGATTATAGAAGAATGATGGCTCTCCATAAACAGAGTGAATTGTTCAGACAATGGATAAATTGAGTTTTTATAAAAGGAATGTTCACAAAGGCACACCTATATTAGTGACAGAGTGCAGAGAAGGGTTATTTCTGGTGTGAATTTTTCTTATAGCTCCACTTGGAGTCTTTCTATATACTCTGAAGTGTATTACTGTAGCTCTGAAGATGCACATTTTGATGGAAACAAGGTTGAAGGCATCTACCTATCTAGAATGCCCTATTTCCAATGCGTGCATAAATTTTTCATAAATTTTCTCATTATTAATATATGGTAAGAAATAGAACTGGGAACTGGCAGAAACTTCCCTGCAGGCAAAAATGTGATACAGACATTTGATTTGAAACTATAACAGATCACAGTTCTCAGATCACAGATCACTGTTGTCTGTACCATTTGCAAAGGGAAACATCCAAAGAGTACCAGTGGGGAACTTCTCCATTTGGTTCAATTGATCATGAGCTACTGGTACAAAGTTCCATCATATTGGACTGATATACTAAATCAAGTGACCATTTGCAAAGATAAAGTCAATTTTGGCATTAAATTACCAATCAACAAAGCAGAAGGAAGATCAAAGGAGAGTATGCTCAAGATTCAAGATCAAAGGAGAGCATGCTCAGATTATTTCTTTTTGAGCGGCCAGTTCTTTGTCATCCTGTAAAACAGGACAGTTTCCCATTAATGCTGCTCTGAATTACAGAATCCAGGAAAATGAGCTCCAGGAATTAAGGCTTTAGGATTTGGAAAACTCCAGTTATTGTGAATGCTGCTATGTGTAAATCATTGAAGAATACAGAAGATACATTGTACTCATCCTATTCCTATACTGTTTGCTGTGCTTTTTATCATTTTTATAGGACATCATATTTACATGTTTGTCTGTAAACTGAGAAACTTTCCCTTGGAAAGTGAAAGGCGCTTACAGAACACACCAAAATATAAAAAGCTTCTCTAGAAAACTCTACTTCTCTCTAGGAAGAATCACAGAACTTTAGAATCATTAAAGTTGGAAAAGACATCCAAATCATCCAACCCTTAATAAAAGAACAAATTACATAAACCAGAAATTTCTGATAGCAGATACTAATTGTATCAGTTAATGCTCAACTGGAAGATACTCAGATACAATGAGCAGGGCATCATTTTAGAACCTGTTTGAAACAGAACAGAAATATAATTAATCAGGTAGAAAACACATTTCTTAGCTGCACAGAGGAGATGATTTTGAAAAATTCCTGATTTTGTGCAATTTTATCCAGAAACCACCCTTGGACACTAACCATCACTGTTTATGACTCACACTTTGCCATGTAATTTTTAATAGCCTCTGTTCTTGTCAACAGCTTCATTTAGCAACTGCCTCATTACTTTTCAAATTACAGGAGAAAGTAATTCAATTTAATGAAAGCTACTATCACTTTGAAGTCAATATTGATGTAAAGCTGCAGGGGAAAAGTAGCTAAATCTAATAAAAGCAGCAGTTTCTAAATTAAGCTCTGTGGCATCTATGCTTTTAAATTGTGTTATGCTTATTGTAGATGTAAAATCAAAGATAATTTTCAAGTACACACCTGGATGCCAGCTCTGGAATACAAAACTTCGTAACAAGTCACAGCAGTGCTGGTTTTTCCGGGTGAAGTTTTTAGATGAGATTTAGTTCATCCATAAAGCTCATATTTTATAATAATAATTGCTAGTACAAAAGGCCAAGGATGCCTGCAGGTGGAATTCACCCCTGTTTAGACACCAAGCATAAAGACTGCATTGCTTGCAATGCTGGTCTTAATAAGCAATACCATCATCTGTGGTCCTTTTATTGTCCCATGAACAAAGGTGAGCAGTGATAGCAGAATTCACTTCATTGCAGTTACTGAACATTTTGATTGGAGAGGACAATCAAACCGTGAAACTTTGACTTTGCCCCTTGCCCTATTTATATTAATGAAATATATACTAAAACATCATTGAAATCCTATTCATTCCATAAGAGGAATGAAAGGACTGTTATAAAAATCTCCCTCTGTGAATCCACTTTGCCCCTTCATGTGCTGTGGCTAAGGTTAAAAGACATAACAAAAATTATTATTCAATACCTGACACTGGACAATTTTACAAAAGCAGTCTTTCACACTGTTTTATGTCTTTCTTTGACTATAACTAAACAGATTCTAAGGTAGGAAATAAAAGTTATAAGAAATATATTTTTAAAACTTAAGTGCCCTCTGTGAGACTTGCATTTATTACTCTTCATACCTTTCAGCACAAATCCTTACTTAGTGATTGCTTGCATGCCTGTTTGTATGCCTTTGTATGAAAAAAACCCTAAAGCTAAAACTTGTTTTTATTTCAAAACATTTTTTTCTTGTTTTTATATGGGAGAAAAGAGTGAATCAATAGTTTATGTCATTTTATTTGCCTATTCCTGGAATTTTTATGCTATCTATTCCCTTGGAGAGTGCCTCTGCCTCTTATTTTGTATTGCTGGTAAAGACTATGGAATGGTAAAGTTCCATTCTTACCACAGCAGTTGTTTTCTTTTCTGTATTGTTTAAAGATGATTTATTATACAGTTTAAATGACTGTGTGGCAAAATCAACGTAAATTTAGATTTGTGCATGAAATCACCTTTATCTACAAAGGTGTGAGGTCCAAAGCCCCTTAACTTGTATTATCTGTTCTTAGGCTGAGCTTAAGTATTTAGTTGGTCTTAGACTAATTTGGTTCAGTGATAAATGTTGACATAATTCTAAATAATCAATTCCTTTTGTGTATTTACAGGAATACATATTCTCTATACAGAAGAATAATGATATTGCCATAAATTTCATTCTTAAATAGCTTTCTGTGAGGAATATTTATATAGCAAAATGTTCACCAGTTTAAACCACATAAAAAAAAATACTGCAATAAAAAAAAGTGTTTAAGGATGTGCTGAATGACACAGATATCATTCTTTTCATATTATAACTGTCTTCACATACATGTAATGGAGATATAGTGCAGAGAGTTATAGCTAATTATTAACTTATTAATAAGTTCTGCTTTATGTTTTAATTGTCTTAAAAGAGTTTCTTATTATTATGGGCATAAAATAATTAACAAAACCTCAAAACCAGCATTTATAGCAAGCCGTACTTCTCATACCATGTTTGTAAACATGCTCAGTATCCCCATGTTTGTTTAAACTCTTGCAGTTACCCAAGATAATCATCTTAACATAATTGGCTTGAGATTGGTATTCACTTGATTTAGCCTCACAAAAGGTATAGACTTTCTGTTGTCTAAAAAGATGTATTGGGCTGTATAATTTTATTTTAGACATTCAGAATGAGTATATGGGGAAAAACCCCCAAATTTAACCTGACAAAATCTGGATGAATTGAGGAATGATGTACATGCATGTAACCAACTGAAAAGGCACCTGAACAACTGCAAATGTGTGTTCTTAGAACATCTTTACCTTTTGAATAAATGGTAAAGGGTAAATTAAATAAATACTTAAGATATTCTAAGAACATCTCTAACTTTTGAATAAATATGAAACTTTGCAGGACCAGACACACGTAGGCAAGATGTTGAACCATGTTTGAATTCCAAAAGTTCTGTAGAGCAAAAAAGGGCTTAAGAGGTTTATATAATGCTTGGAGTGTCCTTTACAATTGTCAATTACCAATTTCTTCTGCCATAAAACAGGTATTTTCAATCAGTCATCAGTATCAGTCGCTTGGATATCCCCATTCCTGGAAGCGTTCAAGGCCAAATAATCATACATGAGAATATCCCTAGTGCTACCTAGGATTTGGGGGATTTTTTTGAGGCAGCGGGGACAACTTTAAGTTTAAGAGAAACCAAAATGTTCTGCAAATTACATTATTAGAAAATTGTTCATATTACAGTGTGACACAGGTGGAAAGCAGAGCAGTTAGGAGTAGAACCACATTTCCTGACTCCTAGTCTATTATGCTATTCTCCAAATCTTGGCTAGTTTTACATGCCAGTATAAGGCATGTTGCCTCTTGCCAGTCACACTTGATTTCGAGTTTCATATTGCCCACGCAGCAGTTTCAAGGACCAAAAAAGTGTTATGGCAGTGAAGGGTTTCATTTCAATCCATCCTTTTCCTATATTTAATCTATCCGAAAATATATGAAATTATTTCTAATTCTTTCTATATAGCAAATACTATTTGAGAGTTTTGTTAAAATTTTTGATTTTTTTCCAATGAATTCTTTAAAAGTATTACTGTTATTATACAGATTATTTTCAATAGATTTACTTATTTAATTTTCCCTGGCAGGTGTGGCAAAGGTAAGTGACTGGGAGAGACACATATTTCTCCCACTTCTTTTCTCGATCTAGCAGCAGAGTAGTTCAGGCAGAAATTTTCCCAAATGGGTGATCTGCCAAATGTTTCCCCTCTTCAGAAGAATATGTTGGCAATTCTTGGCTTACTCTATACTAATATGTTATTGCTTGTTTCACTGGAAAGATTTCCCTTTGTTCATGTAAAGGTGTTTGACGTATCTCGTAAGACAGTGCTCTACACTCTACCCAGAATGTGGCTGATTGGATTTTTTCCAGGTCCCTTACCCCAGAACACCATCTTTTTGAAATTTGTCTCATGAAAAATATTCTATTAATGCCCCGGACCTACAAAAAGGCTTTTCTAGCATAAAAATGAGTTGCATTTAATTGTGGTGGAAGGAACTGGAATCAAACAGATTTGAGAGGCAAATAGGGCAGGAACAAAAGCTTCCCAAAGCTGGCATACCTCTGTCAAAGTCTGAGGATGTAATGACACCTGAAATTACTCAGGAATGTTAAGATAGAAACCTTAGCCTTGTGCATTTATTCTCACACTAACAGAAGTGTCAGTTTCAGAACTTACTAAACTTTAGTTTTAGTAATTTTTAGTATTATTTCCTAAATTTTAAAACCAATATAGGACTCTTTTTTTAGCTTTTTCTTACTTATTTTTGGCTTTTCCTAAGTAATAGTAGACCCAAAAGCTAGTTAAATGGAAAAGGGCTTCATCAGTGAACCAAGAGGCATTATCATTCAATAGAGAATTTAAAAATTGTCTATTGATCCTTCTGTGCAGTAAGTTCTTCATTGAGAGAAAGAAAGATAGTCTGGATGATATTTGAAATAATTAGAACTCTTACTATTATCTCACTTGATCTGATTTGGGAACTAGCAGATTTAAAACAACTGCAGACTGCCTTTGCCCCCTATATATGCAGGGAGAACCAACAGTTGTGCCATTTGAAACCACTGCTTGTCTTCTTCAGTCATCTGGCAAATTCCCTTCTAAACTGAGTTGATACAGTGGCTTCGGTCTATCCCATTGTCTGCATTTTTCCATTCAGAATCTCCTCTAATTTATGACACCATTTAATAACCAGTCTCTGTTTTGAACAATCATCTTACTGTGAGCTGCCAACTGTACACAAAGTCTTACACAAGCTGTGGGCTGTTATCACTACATAGCTACAGGTCTTCCATTCTAGTCATTCTATTCCCATTCAGAGAATGATCATCAATAATAAAATCTTGCACCTTTTAGACCAGAAGACTATCAATGGGTTTACTACTTAATTTCTTGATCACTTTATCCTGCCAGATGTGAGAAAGTATTTACTAGACAAAAATGCTGGACTAAAACTGTGTACTCCATCAGGTTTAGATGGGTGTGGTGCATTATGCCACCAAGGATCTTGTGCTTATGCTTGAAGAGTTTAGCACCTCCAGCTTAGGGAAACAGGGTCAAACACAGCAACGCTGTAATTTAAAAAAAAAATGCAAAAGTCAATAAAATTATGATGATTTATAACCTCTGAATATATTGAATAATTTGTCTCTTTAGAAGACGCAGGGCACATTTAGATCAGTGTTGCTTTCTGCCACATTATATACTATTATGCATTATAGATTATATAGCATATACATATAATTTTCGAGTAAAGATTAATTTAAAAAAAGTTAGAAACTAAGCCAAAGCTAGAAACTCAATGATAGTTGAAATAAATATGGATGTTTACTTGAGAAAAATATTTTTTTCTGTTGAATGATTGCAGGTTGTTTTCATATCCAGACCTGTCCAGCTGAACTTGAAGAGCTGGAAAAAGCAGAGCATTCACTATTTTCTTTAAGAAAGACATGAAACAGCAATTGGATTCTGTATCATTCTGTTTGTCTTCACTTTGTGAAAGAAGACTTCAGGTTTCATGTCTTAGGCACGAACCAGATAATCCTTATACTAATTGTGGATTGGATTAAATTAAACTGACAGAAATTTAGGTGTCTACATGAAGACTTCTGCATACCTGCCAGGTCCCACTATGAGCAATAGAGAATTCATCAACGTGTTTAATAGGGCCACAAAAGAGATGTAGCTCATCCCAAATGCACACACACTGCGTTGTTCCCAAGGAGGAGCACTTCGGATTCTTTGAGCTTCCTGGGCATCCTGAAGAGGAGGTGCAGAGTCTTCCATAACTCCTGTGTATAATCTACCACTGTTTTTATTTTAACATATTATATAAACTTTAGAAGTATTATATGTTTGTTTTATACCAAATGGTATATGCTGCACTATTTTTGCAGATGTAGCTGCTCTGTGGTGAGGTCATGGGCTCTAGCATTGCTCTTCCTAACAGTTGATAGGACCTTTTTAGATACTGTCTTGGCAAAATATTGGGAAAATAATTGTCCAGAGGTAATTCCCAATAAGAAATGAGAATAGGTCTTTTGAAAGGAAAGACATACATATTTAGAAAACACAGGGAAGTATTTGTACTCAGGCTGAGTTGTGCTGCACGCTCTCAGTGCTGGAGAATTAAACCTGGTTCCATATTTAGTTTACTAACGAAAATGTTGCATTTGTGTCTCATGCCTTTGAAGTCAGATTTGGATTGTGGATGATGTAATGTTATCATAGAATCAATTTCAGAATAATTAGGCTGGGAAACAGACTCTGCAATCAAGTCCAACCTTGATGTCACCTTCTTCTAGTTGTTTTAGTTTATTAAGCAAAAAGCATTGAACTGACATGGAGGAAAATCCTTGTAACGTATCAGCACATCTATATTGCTGTCCAGAGGAAGGACCAGTCATCTACTAGAGGATTTTGGGATAAAAATTTATCCATGTGTACTGAAAACCATTAATGTCCCTAAAGACAATTCTGTACTTCTGCCAGCTTCCCTATGAAAGACCTGTCTGGCTTTTAGATGCTCTAAGATTTCTGAACTGCCATTAACAAGCATAAGAGGATAAGTTTCCAGCTTTAAGTACCTGAAGATTTATTTTTTTTAAATATGAGAAGAACAGTATGTTGATATTAGCATTTGGTATCTTCCAGGCTTGAAAATTTGAACATAAGAAAATTTCACCTGATCCTTCCTTATGCTTTCTTTCATTGAAAAAAATTGAATCATTATTATATATAACACAGAGAACTTACCTGGAGCTTTTGCCAAGATCTAATTCTATGGAGTGCCTGTTGGTTTTGCATTTAACAAATCATCCTGGCAGCAACCTAGTTAAGACTTGGTGCAATGACATGTGTGATTTAATTCAGATATTCTGCCACTTAGCTGTTTTCTCTGAATACTGGACCTATTCCTAATGCATTTAGGGCCATCCGAAGAGAGCTTAGGAGTAATACTGCCAAAAAGCCCCCTAGTGAATTATAGTATTTCTAAACAAGAAATCTAGCTAGGGACACAAGGATACTTTTTCATTGAAATGGTTTTTATCTTACTCTTTGTAAATAATTAAGACATCCAAGCATTTTAACCAAGGACTTCTATCAATCCCAGCTTCACCCTTCACACTCCATTGCTCATGAATAATCAGGCAATCAAAATTTTAGCTAAAAATGCAATAAATATAATATGGATTTTGGTTGTTTACTTGTTCCTTATTGCCTTAGATTAACCTTCACCGCCTTCATAAATTGACCATATAGATTAACTATATGAAGAAGCTTTTCTGTTACCATTTTATAGGCATGGCATTCAGGGTACTGTGCTGTACTTCCAGTAGGAAATCTAGCTGGCATTTGGGAATATTTCATGACTGTCTCAGAGAAGCTGGCTTTCAGCAAACCTACAGTAATCTCTTTTAGGGGCTTTTAATTATCTCTTTCCCAATATATTGGCTGAATGGGTAATTTTCAATAATGTTTATGTAGTTATAGTGAAATATTACAATTCCTAGTAGCTAACTGAAATATGCCCCGGATCTAGGTAATCTTAAAAGAGTACAGGAATAAAGCTGGAAGAGATAGAGTTTTAGTCAGTTCCTTTGAACTGTTCAAAAAAGGCAGACATCCTGAATGAAATTCCAGCATTACGAATAGAGAGATCATATCTAATTATTAATTCAATGAGTGAATTAGGTGTATTACTGTCTGGAGCTGATCTGTGAAAAAAGTTTGTGTGTTTGCTGAAAGCTTTGTTTTGTAACCTGTGATGTAGTGCCAGGCCTTGGCACGGAAGTGTGGCCCTGATGCAGGCATGCTGATGTGTTTGTATACCTATGGGAGCAGATAGTCCCAGACAGAGACAGCTCTAACTCTGTGAATACATTTTAATAAGGGTTTATTTCATATTAACTCTGTTCACTGACTTCAGCAATGAGAAGTATGTGTGTAATTCAATGCCTGTTCTTCACTGTTTTGTCTTTATTTAAACAAATAAAAAAAATTCTTGCTGAAGTTTATAAATCTTCTACTTAAATCTGGAAGATATAAATATACTTGTCTCTGGTTTGTAAACAAAAAGCCTGAGCATCACAATTTGGTTTACATCACTTCACGGAATAATAATTTTCCAGGGAAAGATATAGGATATTCTATTTATATTCATTATAAATTTCCAGTTCCATTCCTCAAAATATTAATATTCACTGCCTATCAGGAAGCATCACTAAGAAATTACTACTGCAAGACTCTGCTAAGTCATTTGTATGAGTGGTCCTTAGTTAAATGCTTAACTTCTATTTTTTCAGTTGGAAATAAAACTGTGTGTAGGTGTTAGACCTCTAAACATCATTGAGGCTGAAGGCCTTGTCTAATTTATCTAGCAAGCTCATTGCAGACTCTGGACATGTGTTTTATTCCTGGCATATGAGTTAATCACTACAACTGCTTTCCGGAGCAAGTACTGAAGAACAGCTGCACGTAAAAAAAAAAAATCTTATGCATCCCTAGAGCATATGATGTGCGCATCATGCTTTCTCACAGATATTTTAAGAGGATCATTCTCAAATGGCTTTTCCATTCCATTTAAAATTTCCTCTTGCCGTCCAGATCCCATCCTAGAAAACTACTGCCAGAATGATTTTTCTGGTGTCAATAAATTAATGATAATTTTCCAGGGCACAGAAGAAATTTCATTTGGGAGCAGTATTTGTAATGTGTGGTGTGTGTAGCAATTAAGGGCCCTGAGGCAATTGAGGGGAGAGAACCCAAACAACATGACCCTGAAAACGAAAAAAAATTACTTGCTAAGAGAAGACTGTGCACAGCAAGAACAGAGGCAGTTGAAGCAGAAACATTCCCTAAGCTGCAGAGACCAACTCTGAGTAGCTTGACACCCAACTAAATCTCTTTCAGCATGGTATTAATTAGCAACTCACTTAAGTAACAATGTGCATGCTAGAAACATTACATCATCTGAACTTGTCACTGGCTGTTGAGCAAATAGCTGTGAGGACCGGATACTATTGCATTACAACTTCTTTGAGTCCTTTCATAAAATTCCAGGCATGGAGTTAAAAGAGAAACTAATGGGGCTTTCCTCCCTCTCCCCCTCCAAGTTACCTCCTCTCCTCATTAAGAACACTCTTCTAGCATACATTGAGTGTCAAGTGATGAGGGAAGTGGTAACATCTAACTCTGCATGCAAATGCCAAATTCTTTCCAATTTCCCTTGAAGCTATTGAAAGACTCCCACTGAAGAAAATGGGAGTTACATAAGAATCTTACACTCTAAAAGAGTAATTATTCTAGACAATGAGCAATCATAAAATCATCATTCAGCAGTGTTTATGCACATACTTGCCTTCAAGCAAGGGCATAAATACTTTTAATTTTGTAACCCATGTAAGCATGTACATTACTTTTAAAACACAGACTTCAACAGAGCCTTTAGGTTCAAGATACTTTGCCACAAAGAACATTAATGAGTTTGTCTCCTGCAGACGTTCAAAAAAGAGTTCCTGCTTCATAGAGGATTGAAACAAAAATGAAAACATGAAGCCTTTAGAATAGCTTTGTTCACTCAGTTAAATTGTTCATCCTATGAACATGATCTACTGGGTTTGATGGGAAGCTTAACAAGATTTCAGAAGTATAGCATGCCTTTTTTATTTTCTTTCTTTTTTCCCCCTCACATGAAACTCTTACATTTGTTTTATCAGTATAGAAATTTGTAACTTTTTTTTGAGAAATCCATAAGGCTCATCTAGCATTTAACAGTGATGAAACTAGGAGAAAATTATTTGAAAAGTACTATTTCAATAGCTCTGAGGAAAAAAGCACCACACCTGACATCTGTGGAACATAAAGTGCTATGATAGAGTTACTTAGGATTCTGCAAGGGGAAGCAAATTTCTGGAAAGTCTATGGTATAATGATGATGATGATGATAGTGATGTGAGGACCTGCTTATGCTTCCTTTCTCAAGCAAAGAGAGGTTGTGTTCAGAATCACCATCTGTGTTGGTACTCAGTTAAGAAGTGAAGTGTAACTCTGCAAAGAGATTCAGGTGAATGTTCAAACCTAGCTGGAAAGACTATAGCAAAGCGACTCTAGGATTGAATAATGAATATTTGGCATGCAATTTTCTCACAATATAAGAGGCTTGAAGTATGAGATCTGCTTGGCAGAGATCTAATATATTTTTCTTCATTTCTTGAACCCCTAAATTATTTCAAATAACAACCCAAAAACAGGATTAGTATTTTGTAATTTTTGTTTGCTTGTTTAATAATTTCCTCAGTAAAAAAAAAAAAAAAAATTATATAAATTTGTTATTTAAAAAGCAGTCAAAATAAATTCTTTCTTTGTAGCTCTTGACTGATCTGAATGAAACAGAAACTTTAGATGAACTAGTCTCCTTCTATGGCTCAGAAGGCACATTCTTTCCAAACAGCAAATTTTAAGCTCTTATAACTCTCTGGGAAGGTTATTCTCTAGGTTGAAATTCATCTTGTTTATTTCAGTGTGCAGCCATTTCAGAAAGCATTGAGCAGAATGTCATGTGGATGCATATTATCACATTTGAATCTCACACTGCACATTGAAACAAATTACTCCATGCATTTATATCAATTTGCAATCAAGTGAGTTGTTTGGGTGTTTTTCCCCCTTGCTGGATTTATATCTTTTTTAATATTTTAATATTACACACACTCAAAAGAGGCACAAAATGCTTTTCCATTTTATGTGCAATTACTCACCACAGTTTTTAAGAGCAAAGTAATTTTGTGCAAATAATATGTTAATGCAACATTAGTCATGAGATTTGTTGAGAACTTAACCGCATAAGTCAGAAACTTATCAACCAAATTATGCCTCCTACAGCAGTGTTAAGTTAGCACATTATGCATATATATGAGACATAAATAAAAGAAGGTACACTTTATAGAGATATAAAGTGTTTTGTATAAAGAAGATGATGACATTTAAAATTACAGGTCCTGATGCATCTCTAATTTACCTTGGATTAGTTACAGATGCTTTGGAAGCTGTAATATGTGATTTCTGATTACATTTTCATGATAGTGCACATAATGCAGACTATCTCCATGATATTATATACCACAAACTTCTCTGGAAATGCTTCTTGATGGGTTTGTCAACTGATGGATGATAAAGAATAATTTTGATAAATAATAATTTTCTCTGAAAATATTCTGCCTAATTTTTTGGGCCATTTTGCAATAATTAAAAATTCTGCAAGATTCAGACAAGGAATTTGAACTTTCAATTATTCATCATGTTCAATGACACCAAAATAAAGCCACATTTTAATGCTCCATTAGACAAAATTGAGATTAATTAAGATAATGTTTTAGAGTAACCTGCACTTCATTCTTAGGATCTCTGTTCCTACATATGCTTGCTCACTGGTTTTGATCAAAAGCATGGTAACAAAATTTGCTGATTGTGCAAAGAAATTAAATGGACATTTTTTTTGACAGATTAATGCAGTTTTGGCTCTATATGTGCCTCAGTGGAGCCTGTGATTAACTATGGCTTAGGCAGAGCTGACTGCATTGAGGAATGATCTTTCCTTGAGTGCGCTTTCAGTTTCAAGGTCAGAAGGGGCCATGGGAATCAACAACTAAATATGTTTTAAGTAGTAATGGTTAAAGTTTTCTTATTGTGTACAATTGATGAAAACAACCAAAAAAGCTAAAAATACAGTAATTATTTTACTTTTTTTAGTATCTTATTTCTGAAGGATTTTTTTTCTTTCATAGCCTGGGTTTCTTTGAAAAGGTCTATAAATGCAGTAACTTTGGGGGAATAATTGGGAAGCTCTTTATCCAAGATACTTGGTTGCTTAGGACAATGTAGTAATATAATATAGGAGATGATCAGTCTTTATTATTTATTCCTTATGGGGATTTATTTGAATGACACTGGATAGGATTCTTGAGTGCTATTTCTGGTTTTTATTTTCACCTTTCAGTTTAGCAGCAAAAACAGGCTTGAAGGGAAAATCATTTAACACATACAGGTTTTGTGGTTTGAGTATTTACTAAGCATCCAACCAACATTTCTTGGCTTGCTCCTGTAGCACATCACATCCCCTAGAGCTTTTGTTCCATTTACTAAACAAATCTGGGTTTGACTGCTTAGCCACCATGGTTAGATAAAAAACTTTAATTGCATGACCATAGACTATTCTGAATGTAACTTCCATGTAATAAATAAGTGAGATCCTGAAAGCTATAAAATATCAAATTGTGATGGAAAGATACTTAGAGTTACAATTTTTTTTGGCAATTTGCATTACACAGTAGTAACGCTTAGCAAAAATCAAATAAATAGTAATTGAAAACACAGATACAGGACATTTTCACTGGATGTTTCTCTTCACAGTTTTCTCAATAACTGTGTGCACGAGAAGATTTATTAAATTATAGGTGGGACTAAAATATTTTAGCTCTGGATTTACAGTTTTTTGACAAAATTTTGAAGAGACAGTGCTAACCTGCTTACAGTTCTGATTGTTAGTGAAGAAAAAATGGGAAAAATATTATAAAAGAAAAAGCTCTATCAAAGGTGTATTTCTTCTGTCTTTGTGTAATATTGACAAATTTTGATTAAAGAATTTAATTTCTGTATCTTTACCTATGATTTATCCATTCACTATTGTTTACATTATGCATTTCCAATCATCATTATGATTTTTCTCCAGCTTTGATCTGTTATCCTGTTGGTGTCCACTTCCAAATAAACTAGTTAATTGAGTTATACTTTTTAAAACAGTTGAAGAATTGCAAAGTAATCCCTTTCTGTTTTAAATATAGCTGATCTAGATAGAAAATAGTATTCTGATAGATGCTGATTGTTGCATAATCAGGCTCAGATGAAACCACTGAGGGCCTGAAGAAACTAATTCTATGCAGTACACTTTTTTTATTTTTAACTCTGTTGTCATAATGGAGGGAGTTACTACTGATCCCCTAACCATCTTCCATTTGTGCAGTAAATACACCAGCAGCCTTAGTTAGACTAAAGTGCAGAGTGGATTTTTTTATCATAAAAAATTTGAAAGATATTGTTGCTAGATTTCGGCCCACAATGAGGTAGCTGCTATGAGATTGCTTTTGGCAATTATTTCCACCATTATGAGTACGGTATTTGCAATATAACATTAATCACAACATTTCAGGAATTTTGGGGATATTGGGTATATTGAGCTATATTTTGAAAATGGACAGAACCCTCTCACTATGTCAGATGTCCTTTTCTAGTCCATATTCCCTTCCTCAACCAGGACACATTACCCAAGTAAACATTATTTTCTGGTGGGGATATTGCAATATTCCTGGGCTGGTTTTGCCTGTATTTACTCTTCCCATTTCTTTGAGTTGTCAGGTTTTTTACCTTGTGCTGTCCTATGTCACTTGTTACATTTTATCTATTACCCTTTATTACCAATGAACATGGAAAATAAGTAATTTCTTTTCTCTCTATGATGGCCACATTTTTATTTGGACATATTTCTTATGTCCCTCCTATGACTTTTGCTCTTTGGTTGTATCTTTGTCAATGTATTGTATTTCTCAGATAACTTACCAGTCTTCCATAGGTTTTTTGCTGGGGCTGCTATCTGAACCCCACTTTGAGGCTCTTCTCTCTGGTGACTACACCTTAAGTTTACTGAAGTAGAATAAATTTTTAGAAGACATTATTTTATTTTAATAGAATTTGGGTAATAACTTCATCACAATGGACATGGCCCTGATGGTAGTCCCTCTAAACCTCCTCCTGGTCACTGACTAGCTTGTTGTTTCTCATTGTATATTCAGCTGATTATTCCAGCCTAGGGGTAGCACTGCTTCTCTCATTGAACTGAATCCTGTTTTTAAAATCCACTTCTGCTGAGACAACTTTGAATTCAAATCCTGCCTTGCCAGAATCTTGTGGGTTGTCTCTGCATGGTATTTTTTGTAAATTGAACAAATATGCTCGCTATTTCATTATCTATGTCCCTAATGAAAAATAGAGCACACACCCAGAGCAGACAACTGCTGGAATTATTCTGAATATATTCTGCTATCTTGATAGTAAACTAGCAATACACTTATTCTGATGGGTTGTTTACATCTATACTCATGTTGTACTTGTGTAATACTCATTCTCAGTTAGACCTAATTTTCAGTTTGTAGGACATGCTGAGTTTCAGTTCCTGGAAGAATGCTTTTTTTCTACACAATACTTGCTTTCTATGTTTGCTATTCTAGATACTGTTCAGAATATCCCAAAATGGGAGAGTTTCTCCCTGGTAGATGACAGGCTGGCTGTCTTTGATGCCACACAGGCCTGTATATTGAATGACTGTGGTACATAAATGGCTCTTGCTTATTTTGTTTTCTCAATTGCACGAGCAGGTGTGGACTATCTATCACCTCTGAAGTGATTTTGTTTCAGTTCCTTTCTTCACAGAAGAAAATAATTCCCGTATACCTTCCAAAATACATGTGGCAAATTTTGGTATAGGTTAAATTATTCTTTAGAAAACAGAGCCATTTGATGATATATTCATATAGGCCGCTGCTGACTCACCTGACTTCATTTAACATAGCTTGTAAAAGAAAGAAGCCAATTGTGAAGAATATTAAGTGAAGCTTGATGATTTTTTTGGTAAAAGTAGAAATAACTGGGCCACAGGTGTAGCACAGATGTCAAGTATTCAAATACTGAAGGAAAAATTTAACTTTCATCTTTTTTACGGTATTCTGCAGCTCCTTGTGATTATGGCTGCAAATGAATCCTTTTTTAGTGCCTGTATAATTACAAAGGCCAACTTTACGCCTGGTTAAAATTTTGAAAATAATAGAAAATTAAAAATGCAGCTTGAGAAGCTATGAAATGAGAAGATTTTCTTTTTAAATCTGCCAAATTCTTTGTGACAAAAATTGAGAAAAAATTAGAAGCTCCAAATGCAGCACTAGTTGCTGATGTACAGGTAGATCATAAACTGAAAGATTTAGTTAATCTTGAATTTGAACTTAATGTATTGGTACCTCTCAAGAATACAATATAATAAAATTTTGTATTTTACTGTAACAAATGAATTTATACTTTAGGAAGAAAAAGGTTGCATATCTAGAAATGCATTCCTAATGAACTCCCAGTAATCCTGTATCTGGTTTGCATAAAGTACCTGCATATTACTCTGAGAAAATTAGCAATTTATAGTCACTTTGCAATTAAGTAAATGAGTGTCAAAAGGAACCATTCTTCTGACAGTGAAATCCGTGGAATAGAAAAGAGGGAATTTACCAGTGCCAATTTTGTTTATGCTGGCAAGCTTTGATGTGAACTCAAAATATTTTTGTTTACTTTTAGGGTCTTAGAGGGCAGAATTTATGTTCTTAAATTACTTTATGTATATTTTCAAAATTTGCTCATGAACTCTGCAAGAGCTAGGTGTATTTGCAGTAAGGTCATTTTGAAGGTAAACATTCGTAAACATAGCAAGTAGAAATATAAGCCAATGCTCCTGAGTTTAATCTCCAATGTGCAAAATTTTTGTTTTATTAAGTTTTTATATAGCTAGGTTGTTTTCTGCTGGGTATATCACTTTATAAGAAAGCTTTAAACAGTCTTTTACTTTTAAGTATGAGAAAGTTATTTGAGTTTGGAAGGAAGATTACAGTATGTATTAACAAACCCCCTTTCTACTTCATTTTTGGGCTACTCTGTCATGTCTGTCTGAAAAACAGCATTTCAAGTTGTTATTTAAGCCATATATGAAACACTGAATCGTGATTTTTTTAAGAGGCTATAAGCCTTTTTTGTCTTCACTTGATGACTCATTTATACTGAGTAAATGTACGTTTATATTTACTCATTCTGGCCTACTTTGGATCTGTGTAATTGATTTTTCATTTTGAGCAGTGCATAGTTAATATTACACAGGTTTAGCTGACTTTGATCTCTCATTTCTGTATTATCTGACTTTCACTGAATAAGCCATTACCTTGTAAAAAACTTTTCAGTGATACGAACGGTCAATATTACTGACTGAACTCAAAAGAATTTGATATTTTTAGGCCAAGGTTTTTGGGTTTGAGCCAGAACCCTTTTGCAAGCATTCCAAGAAATCAGAAATACCAGACACTGAAAAACCCAGTATCTCAAATAGGAAACAAGTAACAGCAGATCACATTTAAAATCATCTCAGAAACTGCTATTCTCTTAGAAAAACTCGAAGAGTTTGTATATCAAAATCAGACATATAATGGGGCAGTAATATTAAATGTAGACAGGAAAACATCAATACCCTTCCATATGTAGATATTTTACTTGCTACACTTCCATTATAAAATAGAGTGAGTCTCTTGCATTCATACCATATACACATATTTTTTTCCTTCATGAGTCCACATCCTGAGCCTGACAGGCCAAAACTGCCACTGAAATCAGAACTGGATCCAAGATCTTTCTTTTTTCTTTTTGGCAAATGCACAGAAACATGCTTATTCCCAGTAATGTATACGTTCCTCTTTATTATAAGAATTCCCTATTCTGTTAAGCATGGTGTTTTACTGATGTAAAGTAGCCTAATTGACATAAATAGATAGGAAATGTCACCACATGATGCGTCACTGTGGATATAGAAACAGATGTGCTGTTCAGAAATCTGTGGTTAAAATGTCTGTAATATGTGATTAAAGAAATATTTATTTTTCAAAAGTAAAAGATTTACTCCCCACAAAAATGTTGCTCTGGTTGAGTTCATGTGTTTCAATACTTTATGCTTTTAATAACTATGGTGAATATTATACTACAAAGCTCCCAGTAGATAAACTGTATTAGGATCACCAAAGTATCTTTCAAAAAATGAAAGTCACCAGAATATATTTCAGACACCTCTTTAATTATTTCAGCCTGGTAGTTGCCTTTACATTAGGAAAATCTGCCTTCAAAAATAAGCTTAATTTTTTAACTGAACAAAACTGAACAAAAGCTGTGGAATGGAGTTTAAGTGGTACACTTACATATCTAAGTAAAATTAAAGGCTTTCCAAAAAAGAAAAAAAGATCTGTTTTCAGCATTCAAATCCTTTTTGCAAGATCTATGAAACATAACTCAAAAGAGTTTTCACACCAATTTTCTTTAATAATCCAAAGCAATATTATTTCATCCATTGACTGTAACTGAAAAAAACATTTGGTATTGAAGAGTTATAGAGTCTAAAACTCTGAGTTATTGAAAATAAATGGGTGACTCCCATGAACTTTATAAATAGCAAACTCATGCTTATTAAGAAAAAAATGCAATCCTTGCTTATTGATATGTTTTGTGGTTTTTCTTGCCCATAAATAATATTGTTAAGTAATTGTGTTTAAGGATGGTGCAAATAGTTGTGTATCTAACTGTAATTTCTCTTGGAAATAGGTGAAAGGACAAAACTAGAAGGGGAAAGAAGATGAAAGCAGGGGTTTTTTTTAATGGAGAAAGAATATTGATCAGACCCTAAGAAAAATATTGTTGTTGTTTTATTCGGCATTATCAATACCTTATTCTCTCTTCTTGTAGCTGCTTTGCACAGAAATATCAAAATACGGACACTTGGTTTCTGACAAGAGGAGTGAAGAGCTGTAACCAAGCCATGATGGCAAATATTATGTTCCAAGTTTAACAAGACCTAATGTAAAATAGTTATTGAGATTTATGATTCAGAGTGCTGTGCCCTAGCATTGCTGGAAACAAAAAGAGTTTTCATGTCCTTTGCCACAATGCCTGTTAAGTCCTGAACAATGGAATTGTCTTGCTTGGCAGAGAGAATAGACAATCTGAGTTGTCTTCGCTCAGGAATGAAATTGAATATTTCTTGCTGTGAAGAGTTTTCCATTTACTCCATTGTTCGGACTGCATTGATTCAGACAAATTGATTGTCTCTGTGGTAACAGAATCATGCCAAGAGATGACAAAAGTTAAGTCATCTGTGACTAAAATTCGGTCAGTTTTTAACACTGAGTTTCTGGAGGCACTCAGATGAACTTCTGGAGGCGTTGTGACTACTGAAACACAGAGGGTACACATTGAAATTCTTTGTAGTACTGGCTACAAAATGCAATTAATTTTATTTTTATGGTTTAGATTATTTGTCATGGAGCTTTTATTTATGAACCCATATGCAGATGAATTCCGATACATGAATTCTTCTTCAAAACCCAAACTTTTATTTACACATTGCCAGATATTGGTCAAATGACCTTAAGCTTTGTACTTACTTCTACAAGGTATTCTGCAAAGCCTGTCTTTGAATTCATCACCTCCATAGATCAGCATCATAAGCATTGATCAGTAAGGCTCAATCCTCTTTTAACCAAAACTTTAATGTAGTCTTCATTTACAGTGTGATTTTTTTTTTTTTTTGTACTGTATACTTTATATAAGGGAACTTGTGTGAATATATTGTAAAATAAACAATAAATGTGTTTTGTCCTGTAGGTTTACTTACAAACAATTTACACTGCCTAGATACAGATTTTGTTTAGAAGAAGCACACCCTAGATATCTTTTCATTGAGGAACCAGGTCTCAGGTAAGTGAATGTAACCTTTCAGTAAGCATTTTTATTAGTTACCTTCTGTGGGTCACTTGTGGCCCAGGGACCCCAGGCTATAGTTTGAAAACCACTTATTTTAGAAATGAGAGCACTTTGCCAGCCAATAATTTTAAAAGAAGACTTTGATATGATGGCATTACTTTTCTGGTCAAAGAACATCATATATTTCCTTAGGAAGAAAGATGAGGGAGGACACAACTGTCTGGAAATATTTGTTATGCACAGAGATATTGAACATCAACATTAAACTTTTATTATATGACTGGGGCTGAGCAATTATGATTTATATTTAGAAATTTTTGTTTGCATTCTGTTTTACCATTAGAATAATCCTTTGACCAGAAAAAAAAAAAAAAAAAGAAAATCCAACTCGAAATACAGAAAAGCATGGAGATTATGTTAAATCTTGGAGGTCCAGGAAAAAAAAACCATAAAATTCTGAGAAAATCACACATTTAAACCTCAGGCCAATAATTTAACTTGACATTTTCACCATTCATATAGCTTTTACTGGGCATAATTAGAACTATTGGAAAATTAAAGGACAACATAGAACAGAAAAGCTTAGTTTTTCTTTACCTAGTGAAAACATTTCATCAAAGTTCTCTGTAAATAGATTTAAAAAACAGCTTACTATCACAAAAATAGATTACTCACAGTTCTTTTGGAAATCTTAAGTATTACTTTAAAATTCTGAGAACATTGTAGATGAATTTTCCTTCTGAAAATTCAGAGATGAGAGCTTTGCAAGGGAAAAAAAGAACTTTTGGAAGGTAATTAAATGCCTTCAGCAGTTTCTGTGAGTTAGTCTAGAAAAAAGTCCGAATGAGTGGCAATTTCTTCCATTCTTCAGTGCATCTCACAGAAGAGTTTTTTGAATTTTTTTTTTTAAGCATGTCTTAGTTTGGAAAGACAGGTGCCTGCTAAGGAAGGCAGGAGCCTCCCCTGAAATGGAGAATGCAAACCCTTCCCACCCCTCCGAATTGCTATTCAAATTAAGGGGCTCTCAGGCAAAAAAAATATAGGAGCAGGAAATAACAGTTCTT
>JAYDZK010000113.1:120940667-120952526 GCA_034509185.1 Euphonia xanthogaster
GAGAATTGCCCACTTGACACATGACAACTGCCATACAGATGGCAATAGAATACATCCTGCCTTGCAATCTAGAACAAAGCAATAGTCTAACCTTTTCATAAACCCCACATTACGTATTTTTGCAGAGTTGTCACATTTTTGCTTTTTTCAGATAAAAATAAAGTTAAGTTTTGGAATTTTTTTATTTTTTTACATCATTGTGTTTGTTGACTTCCTTGCTTCCTGACTGTAAAGTGACTTTGTCACTTCCAAGAAAGCTTGTGTCATATGAATCCAGAAGTTGTTCACAGACCATTTTAGAAAATTTCACTTGGAAAAATGTAAACCAAATATTATTTATCTGTGCCAGTAACCCTTCTTTTTGTGTTGACACACATCTAAAGAAAGAAACAAACAGTCCAACATAACCTGTCAATATCTCTTTTTTTGAGCTCATTCTCACTCCTGGAGAGGCTAAACAGTAGATTTTGGGAAGACAACAACACAGGTTAACTGAAGAAATTTTTTATCCTTTGTTAATTAAAATAATTACATTATTTTTATGTGGAGAAAGGTAAGAGTGTGCTAAGGAATACATTGTTTCAGATGTAGAGGGGACATCAGCCGTAAGCTTAAAACACTCCGCAAAGGTAAAGGTTCAGAAGTCTATAGGTCCTTATTAGATGTAAAAGAGAAAAGAAGTGGAAAGATGTTATTTCTCTGCTAAACATTGAACAAAGATCACCTGCCAATATGGTTTATATTCCAAAAGTGCCTAGAAAATGATGGGGTTGAGCGTGTGGTCACTTTTGCATCTTTTTCCAGTTCTCAGGTTTATAGGTTACTAAATGGGTAAAACATATACAGGACACAGTAGCAGATACCACATGATAATTTTGGTTACTCTAGCAAGGTTCTGAACAACCTGTTTTGCTTTCAGAAAAAGAGATAACTTATACAAAAAGAAAACCCCTCAGGGTTTTACAGCTAGAAGTAAAACTTTTTGCCCTATAACTGTAAACAGGTCACATAAAAGTTATCCAGTGCAGTTCAGAAGTTGAGCTTCCAAGTTAAATAATCAAAATATGTGAAATTAGGAAACTAAATTGTTTCATAGCCTTGAATTTATGATATAATTATTCAAAGCAGTTTTATACAGCCTGGCATCCTTTGCTTTGCTTCATTGAGAAATTTTAGCCTGTTCAAGAAAAATGTAGTCCATCTGTTTCAAGGTCCATAGACATTAAAATTCAACCTAGTGTGTAAGTGATTTTCTTCCTTTAAGGTGCCAGAATGGAGCAGACCTGCCTCTTCCCACATGGACCATTAAGACAGTGATGTCAGCATCCTCAGGATGCAGTTTTTATCTTTAACTGCTCATTAAATGAATGCATGTTCCTGGGAAACTCAAACTCTGCTGACCCCTTCAAACCTTTGTTCAGATTATAATCACTAAATTCATTCATTCAGGAAAAATAGCATGTGACATACCAGAATAATTACAATTAACCAACACAGCATTAACTTGGATTATCAAAGACTGAAATGAATGATCAGTCTCTGGTGAGGAAATTCTCATCAAATAAAAGTGAAGTATAGATGAATAATGAATAAGAAAAGGAAATTACAATTAACTAATGAACACTAGATGAACAGAATAATATGCTTGGTATGTGAGACAGTAAATAGTTCATTTGGGAAAATGGATGTTTGAGGATGAATATTTCTAAACCAAAACACTATCCTGCCTGGACCTTGTTGGAATAACCCATGTCTAAAGCAAAGGTTTGCCTTATTCCTGCCTTGAAAATATTTTTCAGTACATTTATATCCTATTTTAGCTGATAAATTTTATTGTCTTTATTTAGTCTGATAATGTCCTGTATTGAGTTATCACTGAAAGAATTGTGGAGAGGAGATTTGTCATGTAGAAAATTTTAATTTTGGCACAGACAAAAACTACTATTTAATTGAGACTGCTAGAAGACCTGGTACACCAGGCACAAGGTATAGTTTTCTCCTGTGCTTGAAGAAGGTGGAAACTGTGAAAAAGCAAGTTTGTATTTTTAGGCAGTCTATGGAAAAGAAGAGATTGTATGCAACAATAACACTTGATCCTTTTGCATATATTGAATTTCTTACATTTCTGTCTGTGTAAATGCTTTGCCATCAAGATCATACTACAAAAAGTGAACCTCTTCTTCTCTCAGAAGTTCATCTGGTTCCCTTATTCAAAAACATGTCACTTTGGCTTTAGGGTAACTCTTCTGGCTTTAAATAACTCCTTTGTTTAGTAATTGTTAGTTTTTCTTCTATATGCTAAAAATTCATTATGGAAAAGAAACTTTGATTGAGTCAATGCTATCTGTTTTTGAGTATAGCTAGTACTGACTCCTGCTAACTACGCATGGCTTATTTATGCTTATAAACTGCTTATAAGTATTATCATTCCTTTGATTTACAAAACCCAATTAAACCAAATAGCCTTAAGTTTCCATCTAAAAGGTTTGCTTAAAAGGGAGATTAATCTCTTCTCAAGCAAAGAAATGCATCAGAACTGATGCAGTTGCATTCTGTGGGTCAAGACAAGGACAGCCACTGCGGGGACAGGCAGACGTGTCTGAGCCATGGAGGTCTGTCCTCTGGGGCCACGTTTGGTGGCAGGACAGAGGTGGTGAATGAACAGGGGGGACCATCAGTTATTGTCCCCAGTGAAGCACAGCTACTAAGGCCTGCATTTACCAGGCATCCAAGTACTACTCAAATGAGCTCTGCTCCAGGCCATGTGTCCAGGGCAGGGGGAAGACCCCGCTGTGAAACCTTCATGTTCTGTGACTAGTCTGGTAGACTACCAGAAGAAAACAAATCCACAATGACCTTGCATGAGACAGGCTACCTTTGTATGGATCACTTAGCTGCCTAGCAGCCAAAAGCAGCAAGTTTGGAATTAAAGAGCATGAGAAACTACAAGAGACTGCTTAAAATACTTTTCAAATTGAAGATTCAAATAAATTTGAGTTGTGTAAACACTTGAAAAGGAGATTTACTTCAATTTGACTCTTCAGTGCTGCCAGACTCCTTTTTGGAATTCCTCATCCCGACTCCTTGTAGTAACCAAGGAAGGGTAGCACTTTCAGGATAAAAACAACATTAACTGGGTTACAGGTATCCATCTGACACAAGCAGTGAGATCTGAACACTCATTCTCTGCATTATTATGGTTTAAAAATGCTGTAACCATGCACCAAGTTCTCACCACAGCTGGGCTATGCCTTTGCAGGGGTACAGGGCTAAGGAAGCTGGAGACTTCAGCCAGTCTATCTTTAGACTGCAATCATAGGAGAGAACCTCTTGCTTTCAAAGCTGAGTTATTTGAAATGCAATGAAAATAGATATAAATAATATTATATCTACCCTTGAAAGTAGTGTTTTTTGATAGCTTAAATGAAGACAAAATGCACGCTGTATGGTGCACCTCCTCAGTGCTGAATCAGCTTTTATCAGTGTTTGTTTAAAAAAACAGACCAGGTGCCAGTTACTGGAGACAGACGTCACTGGTGTCTTTAGTTCAGCAGGGTACAAATATACCCTAAAATTAAAACCCAGTGCACTGTTTGTTTCTGCTGTTCACGAAGCCGTCAATAAACTCAAAACAACATGCTCTCTCTAGTAAAGTTCCAATGTCAGCTGCTCCTGTGGCCAGCTTTAACCTGCTGTGAAAGGGTTTCATTTAGTTTCCCCATACTCTGTATACAGTAGGTTGGCTATCCAGGAACCATATTTTATTTTCAGCTTCAGTTTCTTTTCCACTGAAAATAAAAACCAGTAATGTATTCATCCTTCTGGGTTCCAGTCTTAACATGCTGTAAAATAATATAGCATTTTGCATTTATATATTATCAACCAGAGGGCTTTTCAGGATCTAATACAGAGGTACTGCTTTACACCTCTCAGAGGAACAGCCAGTAAACTTCAGAGACAGGATCACTGCTTCAAGAGTATTGCATCTGTGACTCCAGGAGGACTGCAGCCACCATTTCAATTGGACTGCTACCAACACCCTTACCAGCTGGGAGTCAGGCTGTATTCTGACTCTGCCAGTGTTGTTTTGTATTACTACATTTTTATTTTTATTTTTCCTAATCAAGAACTGTTATTCCTACTGCTGTATCTCTGCCTGAGAGCCCCTTAATTTCAAAATTATAATGATTTGGTGGGAGGGGATTTACATTTTCCATTTCAAGTGAGGCTTCAAACCAAGACACGGGGAAAGACAGAAGAACAGACATTGTGGCTGCCAGGCCAAATGCAAATTTTTCACTGTAGCTATAGGTACAGTGCTAGCTTTTTCACATAGGTTATAAGGTACAGTGGCAGAAATCTCTGCTGGGTGCATGACAGGATAAGTAGGGTCTAAGAATAAGGAGACAGATTGTTGCTGCCATGCAAGTACTTTGCAGCCCTGCACACAGCACAGAGGGAAAGCAAGGTTTAGGAAGAGAAGCTGTTCCTGATACTGGAGGAACAATCCTGACAGGGATAGTGAAAGATGGCCATGGCAGCAAATCCAGTGAAAGAGTAGTACAAACAACTCCTTCTTAGTCTTCTTAGTGATTAACACATGTATCTGAAAGATTAGACACTTCTGCATTGATCCTTAATAATTGTTTTCCCCTGGCTACAACAAAAAGTGCTTTCAGATGCAGAAACACAAGGGCAGGTCATATGTGTCCAATACCATAAAACCCCACAAATTCTTTAATGATTCAAAGAACACAATACTGCCTGCAATCACTTAAACCACTTCCTGCAGCCCCCTCTTACTCTCAAGTGCAGCTGGAGGTGGCATATTTTCCATGTGCTTCTGACTCACATAATCTCCTGGTTGCAAAACCTTATCCTCTGTAATTATACTCAGTTTCATCCTTGCATAAGAAAGCCTCTTGCATTGTACCTTGTCACCAGTAGTCACAGAGTGAATGAGCTCTGATCCCACTGTCCCTTGAGAAATGTACTGAAAAATTAGTAAATTCAGGCAATCAGTTGCATAGCTGGTAAAACACTAGGAAACATAAAACCACACAACTGAAATTGTACTGCCAGGGAGAGAGTGGTGATGAAGATGAGTAGCTCCAAATCTCATGAAAATTTAAGTGAATTTTTCCCTACATGCTAATATCATGATTCTGATTGACTTTGTCAAGATTTAAATAAGTGGTCTCGGACTCTTTTTGCCTATCAAAGAGTGGTACAATAGGCATTTGTTGGCCTAATTTTACAAAACTAAATGCACATTGCTGTGAGTTGTCATTTGACAATTTTGCTGTGGTGGCTAAGAACTACAGCAAGGTCCTGTAGGCAAACTCCATCCTTATCTCTTGTTGATGTGAGATAGATGAGAATAATAATATGTATTTCAACAGAATAAAGAAAGTCCGGCATAAAGGGATCAATTAAAAATTGCTGTCATTTTACTGAAAGGCTCTTTTGGAAGATTTTGTTCAAAACAAATTTGCCTTCCCTTATGTAGAACTAAGGACTCTGCAGCAGTATTGAACTATAAATATTTTTGGTTTCCTTCTGTTCAGTAACATCATCTAATAATATTTTACAAGACGGAAAGGGGAAGAAAAATGCAGTATATTCATATGCAACCTGAAAATAAGGCTGAGAAAAAATTCTGGCAAAATCTCTGATGAAAAATGATAAATCAAAACAACAGTAAAATGTTTTCCCCAATAAATTTTATTAAAATTGGAATGCCTAACTTTAAATAGTAATTGAAATTTATATGGTAAAAATTTTGGAAATTTGATTTTCTACCCTTTGATTGCAGAAAGAAATACAAGTTTATTTAACCACACATTTTACTGTGGAAATGATAACTGTCTCTTCAAAACCCTTTTGATAGGATAATAAACAATGACACAGCTTGGTGACAAGCTGTGTTTACCAAGCCAGCTTGCAGGTATGTTTGGCAATGGTCATGGCTAAGAAAATTAATGACACATCAAATATCGTGGGAAGACAGCATAAGGAATAGGTCTGAGATCTTGCAGAGTTTTCTTTTTTACTTCACTTAAATTGACTCACAAATTTTTTTTTAAGTAGAAATATTCAACATAACTTTCCTCATGCTTTTTCTTCCATCACAAAATATTTTGTCCTACATCTCTGATACATAGTTTTGATTTTAATTCCTAATGTTAATATGAGTTTTAACACCATGAAATATTAAGTCACTTTTGACTGCTTTTTTGCCTTTTTTAATTTTGAATGATATTTGAAAGGGGCCTGGTTTAATGGAACCTGGAACAAATGCTAGTTCTTTGGTGTATTTTTATTTTAATCTGATTCATCCTTCCTCATTTTTTAGTCATCTATTTCTATTACTTTTATGAAAAAAATTGTAGGAAAATGCAATGAAATTTTATGATGCATTTATTTGTCTATATTTTAACTTTAAAATAATTTTTGCAAAATCTCTCAGATATGCAAATCTCATCTCATTACGGAAAACATCATTTTGAACTGTATTTCATCATTTGTAATAAGAAAGTCTTAGGTAGAATGGGATTGAGAAAGCTTCTGCTAAGTCTTTGGAAATACATCTTGTGGCTTCAAATTTAATTCTTTACAGGATGCCTAATGGCTGCTGCTATATTAGTGAAGTAATAAAAAAAAATTTCTTTGGAATTCTAACCAATATTCAGTGTGTCTTCAGAAGATCAGGAGATTTTTTAATCTCTTTTAAATTCTCTTTCATGTCCTATTGATGTATTTGAGATTTAATTTTTGTGGCCAGAGGAATAATGAAATTTGCAACAATAACATAATGTTGGACATGTAATATTTGGACAGCAAAAACTTATGTAGAGTACTGGAGTGTAGAGAAATTGAAATACCAATGAAACTTAAAATACGATTTATTTTAAATTTTTTTAATAATTTTTTTTAAGATACCTGTAAAAAATTGGCTAATCTGAAGTGCTGAGTATTTTAACTGCATCTATAATTGTAAACCTTAGGAAAGGTTCCCTGAAATTCTGGTTATTGGTTACAAATTTAGAATCATTGCTGGGAGGAAGAAATGGAATCCATAGTCTTGCTTTTCAAATCAATGCCCCATTCACTATTCATTTGACTTCTCTCTTAATTTTGACTAGGATAGCAGAGCATCAGCCCAGCTTTGAACAGGTGGACAGTGATAGAAGTGCTTCACTGATCATTGCTGATGTTAACTGGATGTTCCTCAGAAAAAAATGAATGTTATTCTTTCACACACATCCTGACACAGACCTTATGTGAAGGAAGCCAACAGATGGATGATATTTCTTCTACTTGTGTTTTAAATTAAGTGGAAGTGGTCCACCAGGCAAGGAACTCAGCCTTAACCCTGAATGTAATTGTTTCCAGAGGTCATACAAATGATCTAGGGCCATCAGGCTGGAGAAGTCTCATTTTTGGGCCCTAGTTAGGCTTAGCCCTCTGGGCGAAGTGCAGAACGATCCTGTCTTATGAATGGACAGAGAGCAGGATGGGGTCTGAGGGAGCAAAATCCTTCTCACTCTAAGTAAGGATGAGGCCCATGACCACATGAGGAACATGAACCTATTTAAGTCTAGGACAACTGATGAGTTGCATCCCAGAGTCCTGAGGGAGTTGGTTGATGTAGTTGCCAAGACACTCTCCATGATATTTGAAAAGTCATGTCAGTCAAGTGAAATCCAAGGTGACTGGAAAAAGGGAAACGTTGTACCCATCTTCAAAAAGGGTAGAAAAGAGGACCCTGGGAACAACTGACCTGCCAGCCTCACCTCTGTGCCTGGGAAGTTCACGGAACAGTTCCTCCTAGAAACTGTGCTAGGCACAGGGAGGACGCAAAGGTGATTTGAGACAGCCAGTACAGTTTCAATAAGGGCAAGTCCTGCCTGACCAACCTGGAGGCTTTCTATGATGGAGAGACCACATTGCTGAATAGGGAAAGAGACAGATGTAATTTATCTGGACTTCTCACACTGCAACTTATGCTTTCTGTGTCAAGGTTATTTTGACTTCTGTAGAGCCCTTGAAACAGTATCCAGCAACATCCCCCTCTCTGAATTGGAGAGAGATGGATTCCATTGATGGCCTGTAGGATGGGTGAGGAATTGGTTGCAGGGTCACGTCCAGAGAGTAGCGATCAATCACTCAGAGTCTCACTGGACACCAGAGACTAGTAGCGTCCCTCAGGGGTCCGAATTGGTACCAGTGTTATTTAGTATCTTCATTAATGATGTAGATAAAAGGATGACGTGCACCCTCAGCAAATTTGCACAGGACTCAAGCTGAGTGGGGAGGGATGGGATGCAATCCAGAGGGACCTGGACAATCTTGAGAAACAGGCCCATGGAATTCTCATGAGATTTAACAAGATCAAGCACAGAGTGCTGCACCTGGGTCAGGGCAACCCCTGGTATCAGCACAGCCTGGGAGATGAACAGATTGAGAGCAGCTCTGCTGAGAAGGACTTGAGGGTACTGGTGGATGAGAGGCTGGACATAACCCAGCCATGTGCACTCACAGCTCAGAAAGCCAAACGTATCCTGGATACATCAAAAGCAGCATGGCCAGCAGGCCTGGGAGAGGATTTTTCCCTCTACTCTGCTCTGGTGAGACCCCCACCTGCAGTGCTGCATCCAGCTCTTGGCTCCCCAGCCCAGGAATGACATTGACACAATCTGATGGAGCAAGTCCAGAGGAGGGACACCAAGTTGACTGGAGGGATGGGGCACCATTTCTGTAAGGAAATGCTGAGAGAATTTGATTTGTTAAGTATGGAAAAGAGAAGTTTTTGGGATGATCTAATTGTGACCTTTCAGTAACCTAATGGGGGCCCACAAGAAAGGTGGAGCTTGTACAAGAGCTTGTAGCGACAGGGAAAGGGGGAATGACTTCAAACTGAGGGTAGATTTAGATTAGATGTTAGGAAAAAGTTCTTTAGTGTGAGGTTGGTGAAGCACTGAAACATGTTGCCCAGAGAACTTTTTGATGCCCTCTCTCTGGAACTGTTCAAGGCCACCCCAGATAGGGCTCTGAGCAACCTGCTCCAGTAGATGTCCCTGCACATAGAAGGGGGATTGAGACTGGATGATCCTTAAGGTCTCCTCCAACCCAAGCCATTCCATGATTATATGGTTCTATGACCTTCACCATTATTTTCAGAGTGGACACTTCCAGATGTCCTTGCCCACTGGTGCCAAGTCTCCCAGAGTGTGGCTGAGCAGGGAGATGAGCACTGATCTCAGGCTGGCATTCTCAGCCAGTACTCAAAATAATCTTTACACAGTAAGCATAGGTTGCAGTGTGAGAAAAGCATATGGAGTATAAATGGCTTGAATTTAGTATCTCAAGGTAAATTTGCAAGGATTTAGGTGCAAAAATATGTATCTCTTGCAAAATTATGACAGTGAGGATCATGGACCTGGGGCTTCATACAGTCACTAGAATTTTGACACACCTACACACAAAATACGAAGTAGATGGGCTTGGCTTTCTAAGCCAATGAGTATCTGAACAATTCAGTCATCTATTATAATGCCTGCACTTTCAAAAAGTAATTTCTGTACATAGGGAAAGGAAAATGAGACTAATGCAAAGTATAGAATGAAAAGTATTTCATCTGTATCCATTTTCATGATGAAAAGGGTTGGCAGTAACTCTAGAATGCCTGGCTAACTTAGGAAGGTTGAGGTAACTGAGGTTGTTTACGCCATTTAATATTAAATGATGGCATATTTAGCCTTTTTCGGTCAAATGTTTTCTACAATAAATAATTTCACAACTGGGAAACAGTCCAAAAAAAGAGATTAGGATCACAGAATCATTTAGTTTGGAAAAGACCTCCAAGGTCCTCTGTATTCCAACTATTAAACACTAAACCATGTCCCTAGGTGCCACATCTACATGTCTTTAAAACAGCTCCAGGAAGACTGACTTAGCCAACTCCCTGGGCCTCTTCCAATGTTTGACAATCCTTAGAGTGAAGAATTTTTCCCTGTTATCCAATCTAAACCTACCTTGGAATGACTTAAAGCTGTTTCCTCATGTTTAATCGCTTGTTCCTTATGAGAATAGGTCAACCTCCACCTCACTGTGACCTTCTTTCAGGTAGTTGTAGAGTGAGTTAAGGTCTCTCCTGAGCCTCCTTTTCTCCAGGCTAAACAATCCCAGTTTCCTCAGCCGCTCCTCATAAGAGTTATGCTCCAAACCCTTTACCAATTTCGTTGATCTTTTCTAGACACACTCCAGAACTTCAATGTTTTGGGGTTTTTTCTTGGTTATGAGGGGCCTAAAAACACAGGACTCAAGTTGTGTCCTCACCAGTGCTGAGAACAGCAAAAATCACTTGCCTACTTGCCACACTATTTCTGACACAGGCCAGGATGCTCTTGGCCTGCTTGGCCACCTGGGCACAGCTGGCTCATATTCAGCTGCTGTTGACCAGCACCCCCAGGTGCTTTTCCGCTGGGCAGTTTTCCAGACACTCTGTTCCAAGCCTGTAGTGCTGCAGGGGGTTGTTGTGACCCAAGTGCAGGACTCGGCACCTGGCCTCGTTGAACCTTATACAAATTGGCCTTGGCCCATCAATTCAGCTTGTCCAGATTCTTCTGCAGAACCTTCCTACCCTCCAGCAGATTGACACTCTCATCTAACTTGATGTCATCTGCTGAGCTGACCAAGGGTGCCCTCAAACCCCTCTTCCAGTCCACTGATAGCAGAGAGTGTTGGCCCCAATACTGAGCTCCAGGGAGCTCCACCTGTGACCAGCTGCCAATTGAATGTAACTCCTTTCACCTCCACTCTTTGGGCTCTGTCTTCCAGACAGCTTTTACTCAGCCAAATATATCTGGTGTACATGAGTCTTAAAATAATTTGGAAATACTCATGCAAAGTGAAGTAATCAAAACAGCATGTTATATAAATATTCTGTGTAAGTTTCTGCTGCAAAATGAAAACAAAATGACATCATGGATCTTTTATATTGAAGTTTAATTCCATCTCTTTTAGAGGTAAAACACCCCATAATTCTGCTAAAACACTCTTTATTTGATACCATGTCATCATTATCCTGTAAGAAAGTCTTCCAGTGTCAGATGCAAACACAATATTCATCTGTGGTATCACTGTGATAGTTGTTTCTGTAGTGCAGGAAACGAGAAAGGAAACAATAAAAAGTACAAAAAAATGTATGGATCATTCAGTCTGTAATTAGAGGGACTTCAGTGCAGAAGCACTTACTTTTTGTAAGACTTCCTTTACAGTCTTAATCATGTTCTCATCAATAAATTGAAAATGCTGTGAAAGGGTGCTGCATAAAAGCCATGGCTTAGGTTTTTCAATTTATTTTGCTCTACCTAGATTCTACTTGTCTGTGCTACAGTAAAAGGCTAATAAAATGAAGCCAACAGTGTGAAAAAATCAACAATAGCAGAAATGTCAGAAGAGAAATCTGAAAAATAAAAATGAGAAAATCATATAAAAGAAATTATAACAGTCAGCTTTTTATTTGTTTTCCACATTATATTTTCCACTTCATGGGAACACAGTATTATTTCATGCTGTAGCAATAATTATTGTTTATATTATTAATGTTGTGATAGGGACAAGAGAGAAGGAAAAGGTGGCAGAATCATACTCATGTGTCCTAACACTTTGAGAAAGATGTGGAAAGGAATTCAAGAAAATTACTTCAAAGCACAGCAGCACTGGATATTTGTCCTTTATTAAACTTTTAAAAATTCTAAAGAGTGAATTCTGTTTTTGACCCTTCCCTTCCCTTCCCTTCCCTTCCCTTCCCTTCCCTTCCCTTCCCTTCCCTTCCCTTCCCTTCCCTTCCCT
>JAYDZK010000113.1:120952626-120992068 GCA_034509185.1 Euphonia xanthogaster
TCCCTTCCCTTCCCTTCCCTTCCCTTCCCCCTTGCTTCCTTCCCAAGCATTCTCTTCTCCTTTTTTTCCCCACCTACTCTACAAGCTTCCTATAGAAGGACAAAGATATTTCAAACAAAGGGAAAGATTTCATGCTCCAAGAGATAATTCTTCTCTGATACACGTATTTTTCAATCACTATTCAGCATTTTCTTACCCTCTGCCTGCCAGGTGGTCTTTCTTTTCTAACCTGTTTAATCATGTATGACAGTTTATTAGATGAATACTTTTGCCTTTCCAATGAGGTACTCTGACTTCATATTTCAATCTTCATATCTCTTGTAAGCTCTCTCCAGTGATTGATTAAAACAGATATATATTTATGGCCTACATAAATGATAACTTATTATAACATTCTAAGGTATCTCAAGCATGCAAAACCAAGGGTGAAATTCTGGCCTCACAACAGCAAAACTCTTATCATTTCTGAGGGGCTGACATTTCACCCCAAGGATGGAGAATAATTATTTATGGCAGCACAGGGGAATATAACTATGAATAATTTGATGAAATTAAGATGGAGTAAATGCCTATCAGTGAGATATATTATGTCAAGGATCAGTATATCAAGGGAAGTAATGGAAGATCTATAGATTCAGACATTTTAAACTAGCTTTGAAGAAGGACTAGATAGTAAAGCTGTGAGAAACTTATTTAATGGATTGCTTCATAAATTCAAACTCTCTCTGGCTCTTCTAGTTCAAAGGAGCTCTTATTGCTGCCTGCTTATCCCATTTCTGTTAATTTTCCTAATTAAAAAAAAACTCATAGTCTGCCTGCCACATTTTTTTACGTCTGTCTGGAATTAAGTGATCAGATTGAATTCTGTTGAGGGAAGGGTTTAGGGGATTAGATATTCAAGACTTGCTATTGGCATTGTGGAAAGAGGCAGCTATGTAGAACAAGACAGGACCAATTAATAGCATTGATAAGAACCTAATAAGACATCAGGGGATCCATACAGCAAAGAAATTCTGGATGCCAAATTCCATTTACTCTATTATTCACAGTTTTGCTTTGTTTTGTCTTTTTAAATTCCTTTGTTTGATGAATGCTGTATGACTGCTACTACTACTACTACTACTACTACTACTACTACTGCTGCTGCTACTACTACTACTACTACTGCTACTACTACTACTACTACTATTACTACTATTACTACTACTAATAAAATAAGCAATTCAAGAACACAAATTCAAGGTCATGCATTTAAGCTTCCAAACAAGAATTTATGTTGTAAACTAGGATCTTCTCTGATAGAAACCATATAAGAGAAGAAAGGCCCAGATGAATAAGATGTTATGACAATGAGACATCAGTGTGATGTAGAAGGGAAATATAATACTAGGATATATTATTAAACTTGATTTTAGTAGAGGAAATTCTACCCTTCTCTTGTCAAAAAACGCCCAAAAAATATCAAACCTTTGTGGAGTCAGACACTTTTGTGCAGTAAACACAACAGTGAATAGAAGTAATTTCTTGTTGCAGATTAAATGCATTATTCTACTGAAAATGCCTCAGAAGAGTGAGTTCTCCTTATACATATCGCACGAAGGCTTTTGACCTTCAGAAATTTAGGTTTGTTTTGTACTGCCAAACATGTATTAATACAATGGTATCAGAGGATAGTAGGGGTAAAAATTAATGAAATAAATTAAAATGTAGAAAATTTTGCCAAGAAGCAGGCTAATTTATTATTCTCTTTGTGAAGTAAATGTGTCCTATCATGGACAGAGACCATTAGCTGAAGCCATGTCTGGTTCTCATCTCTTTCCCTCAATTATCAAGAAGTGGAGTTCAAACTTATCTTTTCCAAATATTTACAGCCAAGGATGTAACACAGCCATGAAAAGGTAAATCTTGGATTATATGAGGTATCACCAGGAAAGAGAAGTTCACCACTGAAATTCCTTCAGCGGGTTTTGGATCAGGCTCCTAATAAATAATAAATGCAATTTTTACCATTGCCTTTTTCGGATTCCCATGAATCAGAGATATTATTAGAAAAGAGAAGTATTAGGGCTTAGTCTTAGGGTAGTTCTCTGTCTTACCTTGTAGCATAGATTAGGAAGCATGAAATGAAAGCAGGAAATAGAACCTTCCCAACCAACAAAAAGGAATATTTTTTTCACATCTCTGCAACACTTAGCTTGTAAAATTGTAAAGCGACTAGAGAAATATATTTAAGAGAAATCTGTTGATGTCTACAACATTCCAAGACACCTTCTTGCTTCAAAAATATTACTTTAAGGCTAAGTAACACTCTCTGGTACCACGAGCACATCCTTGTCCTGCTCATATTCTCCTCTGGGCTTCTGTTACTGGCCTGTATCAGAGACAGTGTAGGCATCTGACTTGTAACATTCCTTGCAAATGCATTTATGTTCTTGCTGTCCTCCTTTGTCACCTCCACAATAAGTGGAGCTTTATAATTAACATCTGTCTGAGCACACAGTGAAGCATTGTCAAAGAACTCTGTGAGACCAGGAAAAAATAAATTAATAAATAGAATAATTTAAATCAAACATTTAATCAGGAATTGGCAATGTAAGTTTGTCTGACGTCCATAATTTCATATATTAATCCACAAAACAGTACCACAAAAAAAATTTACAAGCAATATTTCAGTCCTCTCATTCTTCAATTAGTGGTGAAGAAAAGCCTGTAGTAGTTTAGTGTGCCTTATACAGTATTTTTCTACTGTAAAGATACAAGCAGGGCATTTTTGATTTCCAGATAATAAAGACTAGATAACTGATTCATACCAAACAAAATTTGTCTTTGTTTCTATCAAAGAACTTCAAAAATAAAAATTAAAAGCTCAAACAGTGAGAATAATGGAGGATCCCACCAAAGTTAGATATTATTTATCCTCTCAGCACTATAATCATCAAAACCTAATTTCAAGGCAAGACAGTTTCCAAACTTTAATTCTAGTCCCCCAAACTACAAGTAGCTCAATCCTTTTTGATTGCACTTCAGTTTAAACTTCTGATATGAAACACAAACATATTCTTCTTTTCAGTCTTTATTATTTATATAGTAGAATTGGCATTTTAAAAATGGAACAATGTCCAGTTTTTTATTCATTGCATGATTACACACGAAACAGCTGTGACTGTTGGTCAGGTCTGCTCTTGTACATGTCCCCACAAGCAGCCTTCCAGCCTCCAGAAATTCTCCTGAGCTCGGACTGAACAGCCCATTCTGCACCAATGCAAGGAAGGCTGCTGGAGGATCTGAGCCAATGATGGCATAGAGAAAGATTTGAAAATAAGTCTGTTATATTCCTCATAATAATTGTGTTTTAAAATGAGGGTCAGTAGAACCTTATCTAAAAATACTTTAAGAAAAAGTAAAATTAGCAAATGAAAAAAAGAGTAATCCTCTGTAGATCTATATGGGTATAAGCAGGAGCTTTTATAAACAGTAGAGATAGGAGTATTTCTCCTCACATGTTTCTCTCTGATTTTGCAATTACTATGAAAACCTCATTCCCCTTTCCATGAAAGTGAGGCTAAGTCTCATAGCCCAGAGACACTGAGAATTTGTCTAGGACAGCCCACACTTTTATGTCAGGAGGAATTATGCCCTTATTCTTTCTTTTGATTCAGACATTAGTCTTTTCTCATGGCCAGGATTTGACAATTCCTTCTGGCAATGACCTACTGAATTTTTTCCCATGTCCCTTTGTTCCAGTTTCACACATCAGATAACTGTTGTTCTCATTTGGGTTAATTTCCTGAATCTTGTAGTTCCTCAAGGCTGACTTTTTTTGCATGTACCATTGTCATGGTCCTCGTACAAAAAGTGAATGGTATAAGTTCAACTTCCAGCCTGCAGGATTTCTGTCCTCCCTACTGGCTCCTACTGTTTGAGCATATCTTTGAAGTGTAAGCTTTGCATGACAGAATTTGCAGACTCAACATCAAGAGAACACTGTGAAGTATTTCCTATTTCAATATTTCTTTGTTGAAAATTATGTCTGGCATGCATACAATCTAGACAAAGGCTGAAAATGGAAGAGGAGGAAGGAAATTGTAAAGTAACCAATGCTTGAAAAATCTACAGAAGTCTGGATTTTTTAAGCCCGCACACAGAAAACATGAGATATGTGTTCCTTCACTTCATTGCTGTATTGGTACCTCTGAAAACAATAACCACAGAAACCTCAGAAAATAAATGGCAAGTCTAGAATTCCTATTAAAAAAAATTGAAAAAAAACCTGAAACTGTGGAGATACATATGTGTGTGTATGTGTGTGTATATATAGTCATGTTGGAAAGCTACTTTCATCTTAAAAGACAGATTTTTTACTAAGCCATATGTTCCTTAACAAAAAGGTATGTATGTAAAATTTTAATTGGAAGGCAATTTTCATGGAAGCTGATATTTCCCTTACAGAGTAAGTCCCCTGAGATCTTGATCTTATTCAAGAGCTTTAAAATCCAGATGATGAATACTTTACTTTGACCTACTAGAGCAGTGTGTTGAGAATTTCCTTATTTGGCTATATTTTCCATAAATCAGGCAGTGCTGTCAGGTTTTTTTAACTTTGCAGAACTGACTTCAGAATTTCTGTGCTAATAAACTATCAATTCACTAAGCCATTGTTACTACTACTACCACTAATACTACTAGACCAGTGGCCATTGCCTTTGTCAGACTTATCCCAAGTAAAATTCATGTGACAAGGTAAGATTTTTGCCTGTTTATGGATCAAATTATTTTGCTTCTCTTACTAAGAAGTCATTTATAGACAGCTGTAAATGTACATATCATTTTACAAATCTGGTATAAGATACATTCCTTGCCCTGAAATGCTTCTAGTCTCTAAGCTGGGAGAAAGATAAATGGAGACCAGACTGAGGAAGCCAATTTAGACACAGCGTAATGTGAGGAATAAGAATGAGGTAGATACCAAGGGAAATTTCTTAAAAGAACTGTTCTTTTTGGAAGGCCAGATATTATGGAAGATGGAGATGGTGATAAGGATTTGGAGTGCAGTTCAGTGCAAAATCTGAGCAGTGACACCTTCATCTGACTAAAAACGAAAATAAAAGTAGGAAGAGGAGAAGGAGACAGGAGTATAAATTAAAAGGCTTGGAAAGAACACAGACACTGAGTGAAAATGGTGGAATTTGGGAGTTTGGTCAGGGTCATTTTATGTTGCCTTGTGTCCATGATAACAACACATAACGTTTTTGGGATGTTATTTTCTGAATATTAGCTAGGCTAGTGTGACAGGGGTTTTCCATCTTGACAACAGAAACTCAGTGTTCCTTACAATGTCAGTACTGCTTATTTCTTTAATAGACAATTTATTTCAATCAGTGTGACTTAATTGAGTCGCCGCTCTAATCACAAATGTATGTTTTCCTCCCATCATTGCTGGCTCTGCCTTCAAAACCCATTGTTGAAACTCCTCTTCAAGAAGGCTGAAGCCAGAAAATCAGGGTGCAGACTCTCCACCTTCAATCCAAAGATACATGCTAGCAGCTCTTCTAATGCTTGCTCCTTTCAGTCAGCCTCTGTGTTTGGGTCCAGAATAACAACGAGCCTGAAGGATGCATAAATGCCAAGAATAACTTACTTTTGCAAGTGGCCCACTTTGCCTCAATTCTGGTGACATCTTACTCCAAAAATGCCTTGTGCTCATTCTGGAGGCCCCACAGAAGGGCTTGGTGAGCTGTGTCCCTGTGGGGCACTCAGCTGAGGCTGCTCTGGGGGGCGGTCTGTGTAACCCACAGCACTCTGTGCGCGCTGGGCTCTCTGCTGGCATTGCTGCCCCAGCGTCACCCTGCACATCACACACCAGGCAGCTCAAGGCAGGCCCCTGCAGAGCCACAAAGCGGCGCTGGCACTTTCTCACTTTCTCAGCCAGAGCTCCTTGCATGAGCTGTGGCTGCAGGACAGGCTCCCTAGCTGGGACATGTAGCTGGAAAGCAGATAGCCTGCCGGCAGAAGCACCCCGCTCCTCTGTGACACAGTCAGACCAGCGTGGCCTTCTCTTCTGCCTGTTTGCAGCAGCTCGCTGTATCATTCATGACATAGTACAGCTATACCTATTATTCGTTTTGTTACAGTTTCACAAACTTATGAGAGATTTAATGGCAATGTGGAAGAGTTAACATTCCAAAATGCTTAATCTTGGTAGAAAATGCTAGATTTAAACAAAAAAATGTGCTTATTCATGTAGCTGGAACACAAGAATGGTATTTGAAATATAAGTCTAGACATTTTCGCAAACTGTTAAAGAAATGTACAAGCAAAAATATTGACTTTGGAATGCAAATGGTCTTTGAAGAAAGTTAACCTGGAAATTATCTCAAGGAACAAAACTGCAATCTGCCTACACAAATACCAATTATTATTTTTTTAACCCGTTCAAGCAATACTTTTTAGCTGCGGTACAAAGTTTAAAATGGTCTTCAGGAAAGGAATGTTTATAACTTGTTTTCCTATTTAAATGGATTTTTAAGACAATTTGTTTTCCATTTCATTTCTGGAAATAGTAGTTAAATACAATGTCTAAAACCATATTCCAGCTTGACTTTTTACAGCTTATCATATAAAATAAGAACATGCTCAAAACCTATGTGATTCCATTGCTAGTTCTGAATATTTAACTTCTGAATCAAGCTTTTTGGGTTTTGTAAAAACACTGTTGCAGAAAACAATAATATCCCCATTTATTTTCTTTTCCATAAACGTATTTTAGCTTAATTTTTTAGCTATCAAAACCACTTGTTTTTCTGAGAAACCAAGCTGGAAAACACAGCCTGATAATTTTATGGGAGCTAATAATAAAGAAATATACATTTTCCAAGTACAGAACCTTTAAGATATTTTAATGTTTCTGGCATCTGACTTGTGTTTTCAAATTAGCTCTGCCCAGCAAAATTAAAATCTAAAACAAAGAGAAATCATTTAAAAAAAGTTAGACATGTAATGTTTAACCTGGCTGTATTTCTCACAAGCAAGTAAATACTGTTATAAAGAATTACTGTTTACATAGCTGACTCCAAAATGAAAACAAACCAACTCCTGCAAAACTGGCTGGGACATTAGTTACAGACTGACCACCATGACTTGAAAACACACAGAGCCTGCTTTTTTTCAAAACAATTGACTTTTTGAATTAATTTTTTTGTTTCCACTATCAGCTAGTACGGCATGGAATTTCTCTAGTTTGCTGTTTAGTTTTTAACAAAACAAAATGCCTCCAAAAACAACAGTATCTTAAGGCTTGCAGGGTCTTCAGGCAAACTGGTGGGTTACACAAACTAAGTCACAAACTGGGTTCTACTTCTGTCAAATTGGTGGAACTATTTTCTCAGGGGTGACTGTTAAAGCCAACATCACATCCATCCCATCAAGGACACAGTGGGCTTTTCTATAATCTTATTCTCGTGGCAAGACTGCTTGAACTGTCCAAAAGATTCAGTTGCTAAAGAGTTACAGGCTGTGCTGCAGTAGCATAACTTGATCTCTTACCCAGAGACCAATTCTGGGCACACCCAGGCCAAACTGCAGCACCTGAGACAAGCTTCACATTTCGTATCACAGTCACAAGGGACATAAATCTGCAAAGACCTGCCTCTTTACTGTCTGTGATAGGCATAAAAGTCACACATCACTGCTGTTTTCACTTTGGAAAAAACTGGAGGAAGAGAGTGACTCTAAACTGGTCACAGTCACGCTGAATTACACATGCAGGAGAAGCACAGTAGTTGGTTAGGCAGCCCTTGGGAAAGAATATCCTTTCCCAGTATGTGTAGCTATCATCTGTAGTCATGATTGAAAAAACCTATAAATAAGAGTGATTTGATTAACTGTAACAACAAATCCAATAATTGATGTCTTAATTTTATATAGTGTTTATTAAATAGTGTTTATTTATGAATAGTGTTTATTTTGTCTACAGTATCCTGAACTGCATTAGGAAGTCTAGTGAAAGCAAGTGGAGGAAAATGGTTCTGCCCTTCTTCTCTCAACTGTTAAGGCACACCCAGAGTACTGTGTCCCCTCTCCAGTACAAGAGAGAATCTGGAAATACTGGAGAAAGTTCAGAGACAAGCCACAAATGTGATCCGTGTGCTGGAGCTTCTTTTGTGTAAGGAGAGGCTGAGAGAACTGGGCCTGGAGAATTGAAGGCTCAGGAGGGATCTCATCAGCTCATATAAATACCTGAAGGGAGGGAGAAAAGAAGATGAAGTCTATTATCAGTAGTGCCCAGTAGACCTGGACAAGAGGCAATGGGTACACGCTGAAACAGAAAATTCCACTTAAGGGCAGGAAAACACATTTTACCTGGAAGTGGTTGAAACTGTCAAAAGTTTCCCAGAGAGCTTGTGGAGTCTGTATCCTTGGAGATATTCAAAACATGCCTGAACATGGTTCTGTAGATTCAGGAACTAGAAACAATTATGGATATAATTGGATATAACTAGAAGAGTATCCAATTATCTCTAGATATATCTATAAGAATAAATTGAATGCTTCACACAGCACTCCTTGGCACTGTATTTAACAAGTACAGGATACTCTTTTTCTATTAAAACCTTAATATCTCTAGGAGGTCAGCCACATTCAAACTATCAAATGGTCTTGACCCATATAGGCCCTTACCTTTATTGCAAATTTCGTAGGAGAGTGCCTGTTGGCCCAGATCAAAAGGGGGGTCCAAGGACTACAAGTGCTGTAATCATTTCACCACACAGGCATCTGGGATAAAGGGCTCTGCAAACCAACAGGAGACAGTTATTTCAATTAATGGCTTCAAGTCCTCAAAGTCAATATAAACATTAAGCAAATAAAAACATTGTAAAAAGTTCCTATCTTTGTGAAGATGTATGGCAGAAGAAGTCCATTTGATGCTTGTTGAATATCCAGAGTTCTTTGGAACCAAGACACTGCGAGAAGAATATAAGTGGGAGATCCATGCCTGCAGATATAATTAAGCTTGGTTTAATGCTCTGTAAAAAATTTCTTCACTGTATTCACTAGTCTTTGGTGTCACCTTAATGTCTTCACTGAATCAGAACTGTTCCAGGATAAAAGAAAAAATATCCTCTTTTAGCAGGAAAGTACTAAGACTGTTGCTTTTACATCAGACAATGCTTTCTTTTTCATACAAAGATTCAATAGTTGTCACAGGAAGGCCAAAAATTTAGAAATAACTCCAACATACAAAATCTCTCAAGACTATAAAATGTAGACTGAGATGTGGATACTAAATCAAAGCGAAATAGCTGCTGAAATAACAATGCATAATTTCCCCCCAGTTTTCTGAAGGCCGACACAGTATAGTTTATAAAGGCACTTCAGGTACACTCTAGTGACCCAAAGATGGACATGGAAAAATGCGTACAGAGAGTAGAAAAAAATTACTCTTGAATGACCAAAACATTTGAATAATCCAATATTTATCAACAAATCCGAATTGGGCATTCTTATATTTTCTGAAATTCAGTCCACAGTCAGCCCTCTGCATCTGCTGTAAGATGTGCAGTGACACACAACTCTAGTTTTCTACATTTCATACATTCAACTCTACATTTCCTCTGATGGGAAAGTGTTCTTGTCTTACTCCCATCCTAGAGAGGAAGGTTCATTCCTATTCTCATCGTGGTGGACAGTGAATAATGGCCTATATTTCTGAACCATAATGAAACCACCACAAACAAAATGCTGAGCTATTCCGATGGGCCACCTCAGGAGAACACAAGGCTACTGAGATCTGTCACTGTAGTTTGAGACTTGTCATACAGATTTGATAGGCTGCAAGAGATCATCAGGTATTGTTCCTGCCCAAAATTAACTCAAAATTAACTTCTAAGGTACTGGAAACTGACCTTTCTACATTATACACTTTATGACCCCCCAGATTCACAAGAGGTTCATCAAAGCTTAAAAAGGGGAATGGGTAAAATGCTTAGCAAATGTGAGAAATAGGTGGACAGTGTATGATGATTAAAGCAGGGAATTTCAGCTTTAAATTTGGTTCATGTGAAATAAAACTGAAACATATTGAAAGTGGAAACCATCATATTTTAGAGGTCTGTGCTGCAGCCACTGTATTTCTGGCATTTTTTTAAAGTTTGCAGTTAAGTTTTCATAAGCTTTTTCATAGCAACCTAGAGAGTTTAACATTTGAATTAGCTTAACCTGGAGAAAACCACAGTTGAATCTAAAACTGCATATTGGGCATTGCTGTAAGAGTAGCATTTGAAATCTTTATGTGTGAATGCATTCTGATATTTCCTGTTCTAGGTATTGAAAACAAAAATTTAATATAAAGTGAAATTCAGAGTGGATAAAATATTTTTATTAAATTATCCTTACTAGTACTATAATTATTTTCACTTATGTTACTTTTGTTCCAAATGGAAAGCCATATGCGATGCTTTGTGATCTAAACTAATTTGCCAGACATAAAGATGTAGAAGTGTTTGTTCCATGCATTTGCTTGAATTATTTATCCTTTAAGCAGAAATAAAGGAATGTAGAGTTGTTTGTTCCATGCATTTGCTTCAACTATTTATCCTTTATAGCAGAAAAAAATGGAAGGAAGAAAAATATTGCAGCATTGTCTTGTATTCTAGGTGTAAACAAGACATTTTGTCACATAAGTTGCTTTTGGATATCTCATTTTCCCCTCAAACATATCAATTACATGCATTAAACTACTCAATTAATCAAGCTTTCTGGGATCCATATGCTCTGATTTTGCTGTAACTGAAATAAGCAGTTACCCTAAGTTTTAATCAGAATTGAATCCACACTTTCTAAGGATAAGGTCAGAGCAGTTTCTTTTTTCCATCCTTTTCCAGGTAAGACACAGTCATCTGAGGGAAAACAGAACCCAAACAACTTCCCTTCCAATGGCTGTACAGACAGATTTCCTTCTTCCATGTCATTTTACAGTGACATTTTAAGCCTTAGCTACGGGGACCAAAATTTCGTTTTGATTTTGTTTCAGCTGTTTCTGCAGTTGTTTCAGTCTCTGTGGGTGCTGCATTCCTAGTTTACTGGGCTGCCTGTGGAATATATGTGCAGCTGAGGCACAAAAAAGGAATGTGTGTTTTTATGTTCCTTCTTCCTTTGTAAGTTGCAGAAAAAAATAATTGCAGAATCCCAAGCATCTAGGAGTGGTTGTTGCTCACCAATCACACCAAGGCACAAAACTACTTATTGTTCCAGTGTCTTCAAAAGTCCTCTGCAGACACAAGGAGACTTTTGTATAATAGTAATAAGGGGATATTTCCTCATTAGATTTAACATTCTATTCTAAGTTTACATCAGATCACATCAACTAAACCTGAGTTATGAACTACAGAGCTGATAACTCAGGGGTGTTATTTTGGACTAAGTTTACAGGATGCAAGGCTTTGCAATAAATATTGTGTTTGAAGAGTATGGGAAAACTGATACCTAAGTTAATTCTCCTGGAAACAGAGAGTAAACTGAGATTTTGACAAAGTTTTGCTTTAAGTTTTAGAAATACTGGCATCCCCTGCTGTCTGAAGAAATCAATACTATTCCAAGAAGCTCTGACCTTTGCTGTGCATATTGTGCTTTGTTTAAGGACACAATCAGATTTCCTTCTGTCACCCAGCATAACTTTTCCCAAGTTCTGTGAGAATTCAGATCGTTGCTTTACTATATTCCTAGAAAACTGTGCTGAGACATAAGCAAGTAGAGACAGGCTGTGTCTAGAAAGGCATTTAACTTATGTGGATGGGACCTGTCCTGAGAAGAAGGTTTCTCATTTCTTTGGCAAAACTATTGACAGGAGGAGACTAACACTCTCTGTTACAGTGAAGACCACTTCTACTACTATTTAAATAATAGATAGCTTTTAATAAATTAAATTTTGGAAAGAAAATTTCTTTTACAGAAAGTGGACGAGGTGATAATGTAGTATTTTTCTGGTATGGCTACTGGCTTACTGGAACCAGAGTTTAGGAAGTTGTGGGTAGTAAGAGCTGCTCTGCCATGGTTATGCAATTCTCATCCAATATGAAAGATTTCCCTCTTTCAAAAACCTACTATCTACTAAGGAATGGCATCAAATAAATGGCACAATTCTGTTAAATGTGTTAAAACTCTGGGAGTTTTAGTTATCTCGTTTGGGGTGTGATTGTAGAGCTGAAAACATTAAACCTCAAAAAAGCAAGTTTTCATGAACAGATTGTCTTATATTATAGAAAGCCAGCTTGATTTTGAGGCAGCTTGTGGAACTCATGTTTAGAATATAATTCTTCCAAACAAGGAGTTAAAAGCATTAATCAGGAAAAAAATTTGAGGGACATTTTTGAGAACCTTAATGCATGCTTCTAAATACCCTCTGCAAAATTGATTTTTGAGAGACTACAAAGGATTACTTGAAAAATACATTCACCTAAAATGAGCCATCAGAGTATTGCCTTGCTGGGAATAGTCTGCAATAACTGTAAGTCTTGGAGTTACCTATTCCCTGATGGGTGTAACACTCTTTATTATCCACCCAGAGCAGTTCCATATGAAATTTATCTATATATACCTATATATCTATATATCTATAAATCTATACTAATGCATGGTAGTGAAGGCTCAGGAGCTGGAAACACTGAGCACAGACTCATGAGCAGTCTGCCTTTGGTCCCTGGGTTCTTGCTTTGCCATTTCTTTATTTTCCTGCACAGGCATCAATTTGTTTTAAGTTTCCTGTACACTCAGGTAAAAAACAGATGTAGAATGCATAGCCCTGAATTCACAGCTTTGCTTCAAGTTGTGTGTGCACACAGAAGTTTGTAAAGGAGTGATCTACAAGGCCATGAAAATTCAAAAAATGGCACAGCATGTTCTTGATTCTAGACTGTGAATGAGTGAGAAATTGGTGGAAAAATAATGGGACATTCATTCTATAATAGATTGTGATATGTTTATATTTGTAAATATTTACATATTTGAGACAATAATATATTTTTCACAGGTATCAGATTACAAGAAAAATTCAGTTACAATTAAAACAACAACCCACACTGCAGAGCCTATTTCATAGACTGTATTTATTTTGTAGTTTCACACTAGTTTTCTAATGGATTTGGAGTGACATGTTTAATATATTCTTCCAAAAATATATTAAAAATTAATGTAATAATGAATAAGAAAATGAAAATTTATTTCAGTTTTGAATGGTGAGTCAAAAGTCAAGTATTAATGTACCATAATCATCCAAAGTTCAAATATAACTAACAGACTTAATGTCTGAGGACTCAAAATCAACAACAAGGAATTATACATGAACTGAAAATTCAAATTACAGAAAGTTTCATGCTGTGATAGTCTTTTGCATCTTGAGAGATCCTGAGGGACTGTACTCTGGCTCATATGATGTCATTAGTTGAGAAAGAGCCCAAGGAAAGAAAAAAAATACAGAGTGCTTAGTTGAGGAGCAAAATCTTTAAAACATTTCATAGTATCAAATAGAAAAATACATCAGAGGAACCATTAAAGTCAAAATATTTAAGAGATAATAAATAGTGAAAGCAGTATTATAACATTAAAATTCTGTTTTTGCAATAAGTAAGTAAAACATCATAGACAAAACATCATTGACAGGCAATACTTATATAAAAATCACCTGATGAAGTGCAGCATCAGAGATTAGTGGTTTAAAAAACACTGTAAAAACAAAAGTTATCCCACTGGAAGGTAGATTTGTTAAAGGGCAAGAGTGTGGTGTTCTTTTCCTAATGTTGAACATAATCATCGAAGTGTCACTGATATCTGGGTGAGCCTATAGGATGCTGTCTTTTTTTGTTAAGACCTGGAACTTTAATAACAGACAGACAGAAGTAAAAAACCAGAATTTTATAGAAAGAAATGAGGAAATGGAAACTGGACTCTATAGGTAAAGGTAATGCAGAAAGAATCAAACGTTTTTCAGATTATGACTGAAAATTAGAAATTATGGTCGTTGCTGTTATTATAATTTCAGTTTCTATTCATGGTGGAGCTCCTTTTAAGACATGAGGTGATATTAGAACATGGCAACACTCCAGAGGTAGATAGACCAAGGCTGCAGGGGAAGTTCTGTGAATGCAGTGAATTTGCCTGGAGGACTGGGGAAGAGTTGAACTGAAAGCCAGGTTACATCTCTCATATTTCCCATATGGACAAATAAGGAAATTATTCTTTCCTATGGTATATTTTTGAAGGTCTTGTCTTGACAACATCTAATACAAGTTCTTATGCAGCAGAGAGGAAGAATCTATTTTTTTAGATTCAGTACTATGAAAATATGTGGGTATTTTGAATAGGGGACAACAGTGCTACAGATGGAAAAATGCCATGAAAATTGGGATATATGTTCTTAACTACAAATATTTGGTGTAAATTTCAACAAAAAACTTGGAATTTCTCTGATTCATGCAGAGAGTTGCTTCAGACTCTGGCATCCTAAAAAAAAATGATAGGTTGGTCCCTACCTCTTTTCATCTACACCTAGCACATCTACATCTTCCTACTGAGAAGAAAATTAACTCTGCAGCCAAAACCAGCAGAGTTATTCTGAATGAAACCATTAATTGACTTGAATGATATTTGTCCATTCTCAACAAGTACAAATATCATTTGTTTCAGTTACATCCTATTTTAAAGACAGTTCAGAGTGGCTATATGGTATCTGACCCTGCTGCCCAGCATAATGTAAAAAAAACACTTTCAGTTACTTGAATATTTGTGCCCCCAACTGATGGATTTGCCAAGTGAGTTTCTGGAAGGAGATTTTAATATAAATATAAAACCACATTTTGCTTGCCTTAAAAGTTTGCTGGAAATCCATCTCCCTAGCCAGTTTTCCTTTCTTTGCTTTGGAAAGTCCTTTCTTGATATAGTCTTGTCTCTTTTCTCTGCAAAATATGATGTCTGGAATCTTTACTAAAATTTCTGTTCCTATCAGAGCCTCTTTGTTTCCTGTGGCAGTTATGTTATAAAGTAGCTGAGGTTGCAATAATTTTAACTGCCCAGACTTCGTTCTCAGATTGAAGGCAAAACTCACCAATTGCAAAGCCCTAATTGCTCTGATTAAAGAAGATGTAATGTTTTCCTCCTCAATGGGCATCAAAACAAAAAGACCTCAACATACAACAAATTATGAGAGACCAGATGGTCGTTTCTGTAATACAAAGAAAGAAACTTGCACACAAAAATCAGTTCTAATATCAGGTATTTTTAATGAATCTAATTAGAAAAATGGCAGTATATGTGAAATGGAAATACATACAACACACCCAAAGGATGTCATATCAAGTCAGCTCTTTGATAATATTTCACTTTTTGTAAAAGAATAATGCAGACAACCTAAGTTCTCTGGACTTCGTGTGAAGTATTCAAAGGGAATTGATTAAATTAAAGAAATTGGGGATTAGTACAAAAACTGCAAAAATTACTTTGAATCATCAATAAAGTGCATTTCAAAAAGTTCACTCCTTGTACTAAGATATTTTCAAACTATTTTCAGCAGAGTGGGACAATATTAATGTCAGTATGCCAAGCATAAGAGACAGACATCTAGAGTTCTGATCACTGACATTCAGAAAGATGAGCCTGGGTTTAAATAGGTGCAGAGGGGAAAGTCATAATCAGGATAATGTGATGCCTTGGCCTGAAGAAGGAAAGAAGCAGAATAAGAAGGAAAGAAGTAGACAAAAATATTACAGAAAGTAACTTATATCCATACAGGTATAGTAAATGTAAAGAGAGTTTGTGGACAATCACTTAAAAATTTTGTTTTTAAGGGAAATGGCAGCATGAGTACATACATGGATAATTGCAACAAACTTTGTCCTGCTGTCAGACCTTGTTGGGCTACTGATCCATAACCAAAAGAGATACCTTATACATCAGAATGTGGAACAAGACTATCTTCTTGGCTGGAGTATTTTGTGGCACTGGTAGGTAACCCTGAGCTTCCTGTGACAGAATCATACATCAAGTTTGTATGGCTCAAGTTGAAGCAATAAAGATAAATAGGCTCTCTGTTCCTAATAGTTGTTAGCTCCAGTGAGACTAAACTATACCTGCCATTGAATTATTACCATCACTGCCCTGAAGCTGAAAAGTAGACATTTATGCTGATTATTGCAGGATGACATATTATTATTAGGCTATTAAACAGAATGCCTAATCTACCATTCAAAATGTTCCTTAGCTGTTGAAGATCCTTATGCAACGAACCATCAAATGTTACCTACCAGTATGGGAGCTTTGAATAAACTTGTTATTAAAAAAGAAAAAATGGAAACTTCCTAGGTTCTGCATATTAGCTTTGATATCTGTGAGCATCAGTTTATTTTAGAGTAAAACAACATGATGTTTGGAAGCATTATTGGAGAAGACCTCTCAAGAACAGTAAGAAAAACTTTTGTAATACAGATCTTACTTCACACCTTTATATGCATCAGGTATGGTCAGTCCTGGTCCTTGAAGCAAGAACTTATGTGCCCAAAGGCTTCTTATCAGGCACATGTGCTGTTTTGGTGCTTCTGTCAAGCAAAGATTCTTCGGTGCTTGATACAGTAAAATATTTAACCCTGAATGCCTTTTTTGTTTTAAACCTTAATATGGTATATTCACATATCATTCAATGGTAGCACAATTTTAAAATGCCAGAATGTCTATTACCATGGTATTTATTGGTTTTCTCTTTCCAAAATCATATTAATTAGTATTTCCTCTGAGTTTAGGTTTAGAAGCCTTATATGAAGCGTATCCTTTTATTTGTGTAGATAGTATAATCACTGGGACTAGAACATAGCAAGATTCACCATTCTCAATAGGAAGCTGAGGCCAGAAGCATGGAAATAACACCATAAATAATTCTCATCTTTTTAACTATCCACTTTAATATGTATTCCAGGACAAATAAATCCAGTGAAATGACTAAAGTATAAATTAAGTAGAAGGTGGCTTTTAAAAAAGGAACTTAAGTATTAATTGGAAAAATAGTCTAAGGAGCTGAGGGAGGATTCAGTAGAAGACATTGAGTAGCCCTTGGTAACCTGTCATGTGATGTGATCTATCAGCTCAGCAGTCTAGCCATCAACAAATGACTGTAGAGCATCGTTTGCAAACTTCCAGCCAGTCGCTGGCTGTTAAGACAGACCAGGCACATGACTGAAGATTTTTTTCACATACCTTCTCAGTTCCCAGAAACGACAGATAAATTGCTGCCAAGTGGCATGAGAGTGACCCTTCAACAGCTGAGGAGTGGGTCATCATAGTTTGGCTTGATATAATCCTGAATATTGGTATGCTGCAGGCTATAGAGGGTATAGGTGTTGTCTTTTTTTTTGCCACCTTCCACATGAAAAGAGTTAATTTGAGAAAGAGACATTTATTCCAAAGAAGAAGAAGAATTTTTATTTGACAGCCTCACTAAGACCTCTCTGCGCTGCTTACAGCAGCAGGACTAGTAATTGTCAGCAGTACTGGATGGTTCATTTTCAATTTCTGTCCTGTCTTGTGTAGTTACAGATATGCTATTAGTTGTTTGGTTTCTTTTTTTCAAAATTGTAATAGATGTGCATATTTATAATAGTATTGGTTCAGCACTGAGTTCTTAGTCAGTTTGTTTCATTTGCATACCTTCTGGTACTTTTTATTTAGTTGCCTCTGTAGATGGACCTAGAGATACAGAGCACATATATCCAGAAGGAATCTTTTTCTAAGAGCAGTTGTTTTCTGCTTTGTATTAATGATATTCCAACTATTTCTGCTAGCTGTAATTTTTAATGTAATTTGCAATGTCATCCACAAGACATAAAAGATTTAAACTACAAGCTTTAGATCTTTGAAAAATACATTAATAGATACTGAATTTAGGCAGTATTAATTAAATAATTAAAATCATCGAAATAAACAGGTGCCTGAGGACACTTTAGCAAAACTCATTATACATTAGAAATCACTCAGACCAGACAGCTGACTGCCTCCAAAAGACAAAGTTTTGCAAGATAGCTGGCCTTTAGATAGCTGGCAGTATAATTTGCATTAGGAGTAAAGTGGAATTTAATGCACAATAAATCATCTTATGAGAAAATTCATAGGTGGAAGAAATCTGCTTTAGAAGGGGAGAGGAGGTGATTAAGGTTGCAGGCAGGATGCCTGCAGGGTTTTTCATGAAAAAAACACATCAGATCTCAGGAAGAGTCAAAAAACCCACACAGCTCTAATGCACAGTGCAGTCATATGCACTGAACATATACTTCCTCCTGTCACCAAGGAAGGTGGGACATTGGCTGTGGGGAAAAAAAGCTTGTGGCTGTTTTCATCCTGCTGCGTCCTCTCTCTCTGGAAACACATGAATCACATTTTATTCCTATGCTCTGGATTTATAGTAATGAAAACGTGGAAGAAGGGAGTTGCAGAAAGAGAAAGAAAAAGCTGAGATCACCAGCTAGGCTATATTGCGTTTAGTTGTAAAATGGTTTTAGGATACTGATAATTCCTCAAGAGGAAACAAACCCCATTTCATTTAAGCTCTAAGGTCACTTTAAATCTAGAGAACTTGAAGGTTTCTTTCAGCCACAGGAGAAATTTAGGATCTGTCTTGCACTGTGTGCTATTTTCTAATAGGATAGCGGGTGCTTAAAATCTTGAATTCTTGGATTTGTTGTCTTTAAAAGACAATAAAGAGATAGTGAATATGAATACAGGAAACATAGATGTGTGTGCATATATATGTTTTGATAATAAATACATTGTTCTTTTAATATATTTTTATGGGTCTATATGAACCTTTGGCTTTTTCTTATGACATACAGACGGCAGAGAAGAAAAACCAGCTTTTTTTAGCAGAGAACTGTATTATATGTAACTTATGAGGTTATAGTACTGTTTATAAAGTGAGGCCTCTCCTCTTGACTGATTTTCTCCATAGTATGAGGCACATTAGTATGGAAGCAGGTCTATTTCATGGTATTTTATATATTCATAGTGGGCAATGTTGTTTACCAGTATGGAAAAGATCACTTAGACAGTCCAGACAGACAGGACACATAACTCATGAAAATATTACTTCTCTCAGATACCTCCGCACCTGACAGATACGATATTTAAAGTCATGCAATCACTACATATTCCTTTTATCAACACATTCTTTCCTTGCAAAACTAATTACAGGTGGTGAAACCACAATTTAGAATAAATAATGGAGTGATAAATACTTAAAAGAAAAATTCCCCTTGTGTCTTTCCACTTTTTCAGTGTCAGGGTGAAAGGACACTGTGAGATGCAATAGCTGAATTTCAAAGCTGTTAAAAGGATGCATAAAGAAAGGGCAGGTGGGAGACTACAGCCCTGAGGACTCTGAACTTCAAAATTCGATAAAACTTCATAGCTAGGAACTGATTTGTACAAGCTAAGTCTAGACACTGACAGCAACTTATTAACAGCTGCTGCATTTTAGGAGAGAATATATGACCTAGCACATGCCCAGGTTATGGGAATTCTTTCATTCTGGTCCCTGTCTTGAAAAAGCAATTGATTTATTGAAGTTTCTTCAATTTTCATCTGTATAAAAATAAGAGCACTGGTTGGAACATTTGGGCCTGATGTAAGTATACATAAGGCCTAAGGGGACCCTGTGCAATGATGACCCCACTTCTCATATTCCAACACGGGCTACTAGTCATGAAAAAACAGTGCTGTGCTGCTGTCTGTGTCCTGTTCCCTTACCAACAGACTCCTCAGAACTGCAGTGTGCCATATAAACATTAGGGGGATCTAAAGTCTTGAAAGAAATTCTAAATGTTCTGGTACTGAATTTTGCATGTTAAGGGACATGATCTTTTTCTCCCAAGGTACATAGGAACCGTAATTATGATGTTTACCATGTGTGAGATATGCATGTTTTATTTGATAAATGTAATTTTCAGTGTATTTTGGCATTCCATTGAGAAAGAAGAACATTTTGAATTGGAAAAATAGACACAGATTATCTGCCCACAAGGACCTTGGAACATTCAGCTGAGCATTGAGGGCATTATAAGCTGTTAAGCAGCACAAAAATTTTGGAAGATTGGGGAAGGAGATTTTTTTCCTTCCAAGTGACTCATCCAAACATAATGAAGTTCCACTTTTTGGTGGGATAGTTTTTGTAATGCATGGATTGTGTAGAACAGACTCAGTGCAATCAAGAACATGTTTGGTAGTTACCTTAGTGCTTAGTGTCCTCTTTCCTAGTTCTCTGAAAAATTATTGTTATGTGAAGAATATCTGCTTTAACTGCACTTAGAACTTGATTCCATCAGATGCTGAAGAGGTAAATTTGTGCCTATAAATCTGAACTCTGTTAATTCCCTGTATTCTAGAAGGCACTGAAGGTGATTGGCTAAATCCACAGGGCTGTTTCTAACCCCTGCCCAAAGGTAACTGGAGGATTGGTGGTTTTCAGTATTTGTATTCAGCAACAAAGCATAAACTGGTGTATCCATAAAATTGATGTTGAAAATATTACATGTCACTATATAGAAATAGTTTTTTTGTGCTTCTTGAAAATAACCTTTTCTAATTCTTTCAGCCTGACCTGTCAATCCTAATGCCAATTATACTTCCTGCTTCTGAGTGCCAGAATCCATTGCTTGTATGTTGTTTGGCTTGTGGTCAGCCCTCACAAGCAGAAATCTGATGTGAAATAAATGATCAGTGTTTATTCTAAGGATTCTATATTTATTCCAGATAGCTATGACATTGCAGGGGGTTAACAGGAAAGATCATTAATTCCAGAACCTTTTGCAATTTTTTTCTTGCACATGATGCCATCTCTAAATATAACACCAGATTTGGCATGAGAAACACCGGAATGTTCCAATTTCAATACTTCTAAACTTCTCCGGCCACTCAAATATCCAAGAAGTGCTGATCTATGACATATCCATCAACAACACCTACTATGTGAGAATTAAATGCCTTGCACAAGAAAACATCATCTGCAGCCCCATGTATCTTGTTTAACTGCAGCTCAGGTTGCTTTTGTTCCGTAAGTCTTGTTTTAAAACTTACTCTCATAAAGCCAAAGTATGCAAACAAATGTAGTTTAAGGGGCCCCTCTCATGGATTTGAGGCTATCTTTTTTCCTGACTTCATCATTTCTGCAAAGCACATGTTAAAACAGCATGAAATTAAATTAATGTTTTGCCCACTTTTGGCTTTCAAAAATTGATTTCAGTTCATGCAAATGGACTCCAGCTAGCACAGTGCTAGAATAATGAAAAACACATTATTGCCAAACTTGTCCGAGGGTGAAATCTTAAAGACAGACTTAAAAATACCCGTAGGTTGTTTTTTTTTTTTTGTTTGTTTGTTTGTTTTTTTGGGTTTTTTGGGTTTCTTTTCTGTTTGTTTGTTTAGGAGCTGTTGTTTTGCTTTTTTGTGGGTGTTTGTTTGTTTTGTTGTTTCTTTAATTGTAACTGTCAAGCTACTCCTACTTCAGAACAGAAACTCCTATGTGGCCACATCCAAGTGTTCAGGATAGAGCTGACATTGATAGAACACAATATTGTAGACATTAAAATTTTTTTTAGAAAAATAATAAACAAAGCTTTAATATAAAAATACAGTGTTATGCTTTCAACTGGATTTAGTTTGGAAGCTTTTTTTGTAAACAAGAGATTATATTTTCTGGTCTTTTAACAAGTATTGTAATAGTATACTTGGAGTATTCTGTGATTTTTTTTTTTTAATTTTCTAATAATTTGCAGAGCAACTACAGTATTTTAACAACAATCTCTTAATGCTGTCTCTGAAGTCAAGTTCCTGGAACCATGGTTAAATGCTTGATTAAGCAAGGAACAAATTTTCAGAAAAAAAATGGAGAACTAGTGGTCACTCAGTAAAAGGTTTTGGTAGCTCTAAAAATTTTAAATAGAGTGAATTTGCTTTCTAAACAGGGATTTTTTTTCTAGGAAGGGCACTGCAATATGAGAAGCATGTGCAATTTTTCCATATCTTTCATGTTTTGCATTAATTATGATACAATTGGAGAAAGTTTTCAAAAGTTAGAGAAGATTTAAAACTTCACTATGCTTTTTTGGAAAAAGTTTTATTTTCATACTGGCAACACTTCTCATTCCAATCTGTGCTGTTAATTATAACTAAATTTTCAAAGAGGAGTGGGCAGATAAATACCATGACCAATTCTTTCCTTGTATTCATCTTCTTAAAATATATTCTTCAAGTGCTTTGTACTGGTACAATTGAGAACTTGGTTGAACTAATTTATTTTTTATTTAATATATGTAAATTCCATTATGAAGTTCTAAAAGGTGCCAACAGCTCTACTGTTTCAAGGATCTCAGACAGAATAGATTTTAATCAGAGGAAGAGGTAGAAATGTTGTTCAAATATACAATTCAATATACTAAATTGTTTAGAAAGTAGAGCATTTAGAAAAGAAAAGTCTTCTGGTGCACAAGACTTGATAGCAAACTATGCTTTCTGGAAATACAGACTTAGTCTTTGTATTTAGTCATTGAAGAATATTTTATGTAATAAATTTAAAGAACAATAAAGAAATTATGTCCTATTGTATGTGGAGCACCATTCTTGAATCTTTTTCCTTGTATTTGAGCAGCTTATTTTGTAAAACATTATCATTTGGAAATGAATGTGCTGAAAATGTTAAATAAATAATTAAGTAAAATTATTTAAGTTAAATGAATATTTAAGTTTAGCTGAGTCTATTTTACTGGCTTGTTAAAAATACAAAGTGAACTCTATCCTTTCCCAGCTTGTCAACTCACTAAGAATTTTCTTTTTCAAACAATGAGAAAGAGGTGAAAAAAGATTAAGAGTATTTCACAGTGCAGAAGAGACTAAAGAATCTCCTTTTATAAGGAAATTAATTCAGGTGAAAATCTACGCTACCATGACAATACTGCTTTCAGCACAAAGCCTTGGATATCTCAGAGCAGTTCTTCAGTGTCAGCATACACTCTATAGCCTCCACAGAAACTGTCTAGATTCCTAGTCTTTTCAACATCTCCTAAGATCTAACTCAATTCAATTCAATTCTGTAAGCAGCAAGATTGATTGACTAAAGAAGATCCTACATCTCCTCTTTGAGTGTCATTCTGTAAAAAACATTGGAAAGCCTCACTCACCATTCTGACAAGCCAATTAAAATCAGAGCTCTATCAGTCTGTGTGGACAGAGATTTATCCATGCAGATGAATGAACTTGGAATTCAGAAATTCAAAGTGATCAAGCTTCACATAGTCATAAAATCTCAATTCCAACAACTCAAATGTATTCCTGAAGTTTACACAGAAGTGTAATGATTGCAGTAGAACTCTGACCAGAATTCCCTAAAAGAAAAATACATTGTGGACACAGGATATGCAAGACAATGAATGTGATTGATAAGTGTAACTGATAATATATTTGCACTTGTAGAAGACATAAAATCTACAATACAAAATCAATCAAATAAATTCAATGGGTTAAATATGGTTAGCTGGTCAATTTCAAAAATAATTTTCAATCATAAATCAGCATCATATGAGGACTGTTGCTAGTGGACTTCCACATGTATCTGATCCTGGTTTTTGCTATATCATGTGCTCTTATAGTGAGTTAGAGAAACATGCATTATTTAATTAGGTGAGTTCCATCAATAAAGACATATATATGTAAAACTTGAAAAAAATTGAAAAAAGCTCAGGAACAGTTACAATAAGAAGGATAAAGTAGAGTTGCAGGGAAGGATGTAGCTCTGTATGGTGCTACCAGGACATATTTGTGTGATATATTACTTACATTTCTCATATTTCTGCTCTTTATGCTGCATAAAAGTTGAGGCAAAGGTATTTTCTCCCTCTGTTTCTTCATATGTTAGAACCACCTTTTATATAAACACACTTTCAGCGCACAGTTACCAGTGCCCAGGATCCTGAAATGGTTTGTACACCAAGGTACCTGGTTTGCTCCTAGTTGCATACAAAGTCAGAGACTAAACTGGTACTGACAACATTCATATTTGTAAATATAAGATGGAACTTGCAAGAAGAAAGCACATCCCTTGTAAAATCATGTAGGGAATATAATGTATTTTAGTTTTGAAAAGTAGTGGAAGTACATTTGGTAAATTGTTTTAATGTCAGCTTCCACTTGTGAATTTGGAAGTTTGGTAGTCTGTAAATAGGGAAATGTTGAGTATCCAAAAATAGAAGCCATTGTAGACTATTTAAATTATCTCCGTTTTGTTGCATGGAAACATGTTTTGGTCTGATATTCAGACCTTTGGGAACAATGGAGAGAAACTGACAAAAAATTCAAGACAGTTGAAAGCATATTTAAGGTCAGCAAGTTTTAGCTTATAGCAGAACACTAAAGACCCAAGGGGTTAGTGGCACATATTTTACAGAAAAAGCACCAGATATAAGGATAAGTTTACCAAGAATGAATAAAAATTGACGTTATTAAAAAACAAAGTTTTGGTGAAGGAGCTGCTGAAAATGTAAAGTGTTGTGTTAAGTGAGACATCAGATGTTATATTCATAATTTCTTTATGTTCTAGAGCCAATGAACAGTCTATATTTTTCTACATTTTGGCCTTTGACCTCCTGCACAATACTCATGAGCATAAATCATAATGTTTAAAACCAGGTTGTCTTTCTCAAGGTGCACAGGCTGTTTTCCATTGAGGCATTACATTTTATCTTTGGATTTTAAAATTCAATTTATATTATTTCATGACAACTCTGAAAGAAACTTAATCAGTCTGCTTTCACCTTTGCAGATGTGGTTTATGCCTTGGAGGGGCAAAGATGAATCAGGAAAACAGTTCAGGCAGCAGTTTGAAGATGAGGAAGAGGATTTTTCTTTCTAAGCATTAGGTGAAGCTCATGGGGAATCAATGCCTGTGCACATTACCTTACAGTATATCTGTTATCAGTGGAACAATACAATTGTGCTCACAAATTATTAGAAGAAATCTGTCTCAAAAGTCTGTAGACACTTTTCATGAAATGTCTTAAAACAAGCAAAAGTACCAACTAAAGGAGTTAAAATTCCTTATGGTTAGGTAAAAGATATGTGATAGGTATGGATATTTGTTTTCTGATTAGATGATCATTGTTCTTCTCTTTAGGTTGTTGATGGAGGTAGTCTTGAAAGAAAAGTTTTAATTTTATATCATAATAACATTATTTGCATAAAAGTTCTCAGAAAGTGAATAGATAATTGGAATTAGCAAAAGAGGAAAGAAAGAGAAGCCTGCATTAAAAATAGATGATTCTTTGAAAATTATTTATTGTATAATATATATTTTAAAAGAAAATTGCACCTATGATACCAATTAATGGACTTTTATTTCTGTGTTCATAATTAATATGAAGAGCAGTAGTAGCAGAAAGGAAACAACTGCTATTCCAGTTCCAATTGGGCAATTGAAAACAATCTATAAAGAATCAGATGAGTTTGAAGATTTTCAATAGGTAAATGCATTAATTGGAATATGGTGACAATTAGCATGACACACAAAAAAGAAAGATGGGCTGCATATTGGCAAGTCCATTCTTATCGACAATATTACAGAGGGATGTCAAGTTATGAGACATCCAGAGTAATATATCAGGGAATGCTACATAGACCACTAGATTTATACCTTATCACCTAATGGGTCTTTTCACTGTGGAAGAGAAATTCTGTTCTTCTCTTGTGGAAATTTTAAAGGAGAACACCAAGATTGTTACAAATGAAATAAGAACAGAAATGCCTGTGTGTTTAAACAGCAGACCAGGAGAAAAGGGTTAAAAGAAATGTCTGCCATTTGTCACAGAAAGCACTATCGCCAGGTCATTGCTTCCAGGGTGATCTTCCCAGCAGTAAAATTGAGGAATGTGTTGCTCACCTGAAGACCAAAAGGCCTGCATCCAAATAAGACAGGGATGACTGATCAGTGAAGTTCTGCCTCCATACACCAGGAGCATGGCAGCAAGTGTGCAACATATCACACACAGGATTTCTTTTCCTGTTAGCTCACCAGAGCAAAGAGACTGTGACATATACAACAAACGTATTCCAAAGAAAAACAAAGCACCAAAAATTAATTGAGATTTTTAAAGGCTTTTTAAAGGCTGAAATTTGCAACCCTTTGAGGACCGCCCCATTAAGGCCAAAATTGGTTTGCCATTGTTCATCAGAAAGACCCCAGGGGTGTGGTGAAGCTTTGATAGTCAGTGTCCTTTGGCACCTCCTTGTACAAATGATCCAGGCCAAATCACTGAGTTCATGGCACTCTGGTCCTGGTGAACATTTATGTGTATGAGAGGCCATGAATAACATGAAAAAAGGACAGCAAGTAGGAAAAATCTTGGCGATTTGAGTCAGTAAAAATATTGTAAATCTTATAAATAATTTTCTTCTCCCCCTTCCATAAGTTCTCATGCTTAATTTTTCATGAACTGGAGTGAGACTTTGTCTGGCATTCTTTTCAAGCACTCCAGGAGCCTGGCTATGCCAGGAAATATAGGTAGTGTGATAGCCTTGGCTGCACTTAAAATGAAAGAAAGAGGCTCATACACATTGGTTTGTGGCTGTTAGAAGAACAAAGAACTTGTGAGAAAAATGTTTTGCACTTCTATTTTTCAAAAAAAAGTAAGTAGTAAAAATATTTTTCAATACAAAAATATTGTTTCTGGGACACAAGAATGGATAATTTATCTTTTTCTCTATGTACACATCCAGGTTAAGTATCCTCTTGAAGTACAATTCTGAACAGTGACCGTGACATTTTTGTTACACTTTAGTACTTAACATAAGAGAATAATGGCCAACAAAAATGCAAATAAAAGAAAAATTGCCAATGAAAGTCTTAAAATGTGGGATTATCAGAATGTCTGCTCACAATTTAGAAGGTAAAATCAATGAGCAGGGGATTTCACAGGGAAGCAATCAGGATAAAACAAAAGAAAGGCAAAGATAAACTAATTTCTGGGAAGAAAATTCTCAGCTACATAGGTCTTTATGTGATATTAAGTATCAAGTTCTGGTTTTGACCTTTAATCAAAATGCTTTTTTTCCCTCTGCAGTTTTATGTCATTCATCCACAACTATTGAGAAATGTCTTTGAAATGTGAATAATAAAGAATGCATTAGCATGGACGTTCTCCTTACAAGGACTCTCCTTCAACCAGTTAATATTTTATTTTCATATTTTATATGCACATTTTCATCTTATCTCTGTTGAGCACAAAGATTTTTAGAGGGAACAGCAAAGACCATAAGCCCTGCTTGGGAGTGGATACACTTAAAAAGCAACAAGAAAGGATGCTTTCTCACATAGGATCTAAACATAGAATTTAATTTTTTATTTTAGAAACTAAATCTACACCTGCTATGAATCAGAGGTACTGTTAGTCACTCATTGTTAGTTTTTTTGATTTCTACCAGCTGACAATTTGGCCTTTAAAGTGTTCTCATACAAGCAGGGCTGGTAAATCCAGCTACTATTTGATTTCCCTGTTGGTTGCATTGCACAACTTTTTTTCATTTGTTTACAGTTTTTCCGGACTTCAAATATTTGGTCTGGAATTGCTAATCACGATTCTGGGCTTTAACCTGTATAATTCTGGAAATGAGGGGGATGTTTATATCTGTTTGCCATTAGCTTGAAAATCCAGCTACCTGGTGACATGTTATGAGCATTTGCAAAACTGCAGTCCATGCAGGATCATATTATAGTTCATTTAAGCAGTTCAAACACTGCTAGATTTGCTCACTAGGGAATAAACAAGGTTCTCCCTAAAATGGGAGCTCTGCAAAGTTCTGCCAAGAGTGATTTTGGATAACTCTTCTGAGACTGCAGTTGTCACATGGAGGAAGAAGACATTGAAGAATTCAAACTCCAAAAGCCCAAGGAAGCACAACCATGATTGCACTGAGTGAACACAAGTGTGGAGGAGACCTCAAAAACTGAGACTTCACATTAGGGAAGTACACAGACAGATTAGATAACCGAGAAAAACTGAGAGCAGGAGACTGGGAGCAGCTGACTGGGAAGTTTGTGCAGAGACCAGTGCAGCAGTGATAAGAGATGTTTGAAATAACTGCAGTATAGAAAAGAGCCAGACTCAATGGACAGAGATTGGTTGTACAAAAGATGCTAAGGATTGGGATTCAGAGGTCCTGAGGGAAGAAAGGGAGAATTATTGCTGTGACATGGGAGGGAAGAAAAGGATTACACCAGGACTAACTAAGACTACTTGAAGAAAAACAAAGTGGACAGTAGAAATGGAATTGCTGGCTGGTCAAGGAGGCCATATTTGGGACAGGAGAAATTTTTTTGCTTACAATGTCATATCAGAATCATAGAATGGCTTGAGTTGGAAGGAATATTAAAGAACAGCTGGTTCCAACCCCAATTCCATGAGCAGGGTCACCTTTCACTAGACCATACTAAAGAAATATTTATTTAAAAGCAGTACTGAAGTACAAAAGTACTAAAGAAATACTTTCAGAAAGGTATTGGTAGAAGTGTTCTGTGGTGGAGTGAACTTGGCTGGCTTCCATATGCCCACGCAGCTGCTCTGTCATCAACAGGATTTGGGAATGAAATAGGATGAAAAAGCTTGTGGGTCAAGATGGTGCCTGGGAATGACTAACCAATGAATGTAATAGGCAAAACAGACTCAAACTGGGGAACAATAATTTAATTTACCACAAATTTAAATATGATTAGATAATCAGATGAAAATAAAATTAAAGCAACACCTTTCCCTCACCCTTTCTACCTAAGATTAACTTCACTGTTTCATTCATGTCTCCTCTACCTCCTCCCTGCCCCTCTCCACAGCAGTGTGTGGGAGAAATTGGGGGTAATGGTCTATCCATAACAGTCCCTTTTTGGCACTCATTTCTCCTCATGTTTATCTCTTGCTCATGGGCTCTCTCCACAGGCCCTCTCCATGGGCTGCTGTCCTACCAGACAAACCTGCTCCATTGTGAGATTCTCCAGAGACTTCAGTACCTTCAAAGAATATTTATCTCCTTCAGTGTTGGGTCCTCCACTCCCTGTAGCGTGGATATTTGCTCCAGCCTGGTCCTCTTTACAGGCTGGAGGGGCACCTCTGCTCTACTATAGTGCCTTCCTCAGGCTGTGGGGAAATCCCAGTATTGATGCCTGGAGCCCTTCCTTCCATTCTGCAACCTTGGTGTTGACAGGCTTGTTTCTCACAGGTTTTGCTCCTTGCTCTTCATAAGGTTATGTGGTGTTTTTTTTCCTGCCTTAATTAAATTTTTTTCCCAAATTACCATCAACTTGACTGATGAGCTCAACTAGATCCTGCAGTGGGTCTGCTGAAAACCCCTGTGTTCAGCACAGAGCAGCTCCAGCCTGGTCTCACAGAGGTTGTCCTTGCAGACAACTCTTAGCCATGGAAATCCCAATGGACATGCCTTGAGAAACACATTTCAGAACCAGATAAAATCTAAGATTCCTGGATCTCAATAGCACGTGGGTATTGTCCTAATAAGTTCACTGGTGGATCCAAGTTTACTTGATGGGGTAAAAGTCAGTAATAGTCCTATTACCAGAGCAATCCAGCTTGGAGCAGAGCTGGAGTTTATTCAGTCTCACTTCCAGCAAAGTCACCTGGATGACCTTTTGGAAACCAGAATGGGGAGAAGGAGCAAACAAGGGAAAGAAAGAGCTGCAGAAGCATGTCTTTCAACCAGGTTTGAAGCAGTTAAGGGAGTACAGTATGGGCTATATGTACTACTCCTTTACTCACAGCTGTTGCAGCTCATTTCTTCACAAAGTGGTTGCATTCTGAATGGTAAATACAATCTCCCTCTTAAGTAAGTAGAAATACATTTTAACCTTAAAAATTTTTTAACTCTTATTGCAACATATGAACTTAATATAACCACTGCCAGACTCATAACCTCCTCTGTATACCTTTAATGGGAGTTTAACTATCTAGATTTGATCACCCTTTTACCTTTCTCTGGATACTTATAATCAGATCATGAAAATGATTGCTGGAATATACATTCACTGATGAAGAAAGTTAGTTTTCCAAAATTAACATGAAATCACAATGCTGCACAAGCCAAATTGCTGGCATAGTCTTCATATTCCAGAGAATAATTGCAAAATCCATTTTTGCAAGAGTAGGTCTGCTTGTCTGTCTAGCCTAAAACAATAGACTCACACATTCTGGTAAAAAGGGTGTCACTCTCTTTTTGCAAAGGGCTTTGCACATAGAAAGGCTATTTCCACTAATTGCTCCATGCTGCTAAGATAAAAAAAAAAATCTGTTCCTGAAAACCAGTTCTCAGGCATTTGATTTCCAGTGCTAACAGAATTATTAGAATGATTAGTCATCATTGGAACATATCAATCCTTATTTGGATTAGATTAAAATCTAATAAACTGCCTTAGTTCTGCATAGACAATAGTTTAATTTTCATGAATTCACTGCATTATTTTCTTCAAAACCCTTTCATCCAAGCATATTCTCACCATTTACACTGATTGTATTCATTTTGCTGTGATGCAAACAATGGGCAGGATATGCTGGGAGCTGTTCAGCTGGGAAGCAGCTCTGCAAAAGGGAGCCTGAGGGTCCTGGTGGACCACATTGAACACAAGTGGTGTCCTGGGCTGCATCAGGAGGAGAGTTACCAGCAGGTCAAGGGTTCTCACCCTTTCTCAGCCCTCATGAGGACACACCTGGAATGCTGGGTCTGGGACTCTGTACCCCAGATGTAGACACACTAGGGAGAATTCTGTGAAAGGCCCTTGACATCATTAAGGGACAAAAACATCTCTCTTATGAAGAAAAGCTGAAAGAGCTGGGACTGTTCAGCCTGGAGAAGAGAAGGCTCTCAAACCTGGTCATCAGATAAAGGAGGCAATTATGAGAACAAAACTGTCACACTTAATTGATGAGTGTTGGAATGTGGGAATGTTTATTTCATTAAGGTTATATGGTCAAGAACCTTATCAAACAGAGTGTAAGGACCTTATCAAATGATGTGATAAGGAAAAGCAGGAAGTCCTAGAGAAAACAGACACAAACTTGAAAAACATAAGGGAGACAAAGTCAAGAAATAAGCCTCGTCAGTCACTAATTGATGGACTATCAAGAACTGCAGGCAAACCTGGATTTTGCTACTGATAAGGATGTAAGCCTGAGCATCTAGGGTGTTGGAGCGGGGTTGAGAAATATGGAAACTGAAGAGGAAATGTGCAGGGCAAAAGGATGGAGAGAATTCAATGGAGAAGAGACAGGTTTATAAAAGAGGATGGTTGCGTGTAAAAGGAGGGGTCTTTGTCTGATGCTCATAGTCTATTCTATGTTTTATGAAATTCTTTCCTAACTACCTCTCTGCATAGTGTTACTTTCTCTCCTGCAGGTATATGTTCTGTGAAACTGGGTGAGATCTATATGTGTGTGTGTGAGTGACAGCTGGAGTCACAGTGGAGTGTGGGTACCCCTGCTCTGTGGTGCCAGCTGCTGGACTGAGAATGGGGAGGTCTCAGTACCAGTGACTGAAATGAGTGGGGCCTTAAAACTCTACCCACTGGGGAGGGAAATGGCTTGTGTCCCAAAAATCAGCTACTGGGAGGGATCAGAATGAGTGAGGTCAGTGGGGGGCTTGGCACTGGTGCCAGCAGCAAGACCATAGATGCAGTCTGTGTGCCTTGTGCCACCTCTGAAGGGGCAGAGGGGCAGCTGAGGGTCTGTGTCTTCCCCAGTTCACGTGTGTGTGTGTGTTTGTGTGGGGGTGTGTGTGTGTGTTATCCACTAGGAAATCTCAGTCTTGATCAGCCAGATCCCAGGGAGCCCTGGGTTCGAGCTGGGGTATCAGGTGGCTGGAGGTCCATGCAGGTATTTAGGGGGACCTGTGAGACAGGTGTGCAAGCACTGTGTGTTTGCTTGTGATCATCAAGTGGCAACAGGGCCTGGGGACACATAGAGGGGGTAAGGGGACTTGATATCCAGGTGGAGATACCAGGAAGACAGAGGGTGTCTGCCAGAACTCAGGACACCTGCAAATGTGTGTGTGCTTGTGAACTTACAGAGTGTTGTGTGTGTGCCTGCCCTAGTGAATGTTTGTGTCCCCAGCTGAAAGAAACCATGGGACTTGACTGCTTGCATTACTATTTTATGTGGGTTCTGTATGTGTTTGCTGTTGGAAGCAGAATTGTGTATGCAGTAATTTAGGGTGCATATTTAATCTCAGCTAGATTTTAGAATTTTGGAGAATAACCCTTTTGGACTTCCAGGAAAAATATTATATATCAAAGCAGAGGTTCATTTAAAAGGATATGTTCTATCCACACAAAACCATAAACACGAAGCTGATTGCCCTGTTCCTTCAGCTGTGTAGCCTTTGTGTTTTTTGGGATCACAGGATTATTTTCTTACTGAAGGATCCTTCTTACTGAAGTTCATCAGAAAGTCTTGGTTTGTACCTCTTGTTAAATTTCTTGAATATTGGTAAACAAGCTCTCTATTTGTTCATCCTCTGTGATACTTTTATTAAAATATGATTATACTTCCATTCAACAATGAAACAAATAAAGTTAAGCAACATAAAAGAAAATATATGTATTCTATTCCTGATTTCAGGTACATACAGAAAAAGAAAATCACTCTCCTTTTAATATGGATGTAATTTTTTGATGGGCATTTGTACCAGAAAGGGCAAGGTTTGCTTGTGTGCAAGTCACTGCATTTTAAAACAAAGGAACTAATTTTCTTAGTGGATGTAGGAGTTCAAAAACTCGACAATTTAGGATTGCAGTGTTTTGTGCAGAACAATGGAGAAAATGCAGTGGACAGACCTGACTTCTGCAATTAGGGGTGATTTTTCTGGAGTTCTGTCAAGGGAACTATAGCTGTGAATTATGACCTTTTTATCAATCCAGAATAAATTCAACTTGTTAAAATCAAGTGAGCATTACAGAGAGTTAAGCAATATTAAATAGGAGACCTATTGACAAAAATGAATTAGGCTCAGAAAAAAAACATTTGTTAAATAGAAATTAGGGGCTCTCTGAAACAACCTTCATAAAATATAGGAAAGTATGTCCCCACAAGCATAGTAGAAATAAAGGACATACATCATATGTGGCAAAATAATTGTAAGATGTAACTTTATCACATGTGGCCAATGTTTCCAATTATTTCTGTAAAATAAAGCCATTTTTTTCCATTAATGATGTTGCAAATAATTCACTCAGAGGATCATTACTGGTAGTAGAACTCTCCATCTCTTTAATGAGGAGCTCACAGGCCTTGAAATGATACTGAAGTAATTATAAGATTGACTCAAAAGTGAGAGTGAAAACTTCCATGGAGACATACACCAAACTAACATGGAATTGAAAAGTTCCCCAGAGAGTGAACAAATGTAGGATGGCCTTAATGCGCTTTCAATTCCTGCTGAATATTTAATTGTAAGTATATGTTGATAAACTGTTGCCAGTTTTTTCATTGGAAAGCACATTCTTTTGTCACCCATGAGAAAAAATTATGAACAAGTGCAGAAGTGAAAAGGCTTGCATTTGACAGCAAGATAATAAAAATAATAGATTGCATTTGTTCACTGCAATTTAAGAATCTGAGTGAAGAGACACGTAAGCATACCTTCTGTAATTTAGAATCCTTTTAGATCAGTAGAATAATTCACAGTGACAACCTATTGTTTTAATTAGTTTACTCCCTCTGTGTCTTTACATATAATCCTGGAGTAAAATTTGTAAGTCTAATGCATAGAGCAACAGATGATGCCATGTCAAAGGTTTCACATGAATTTGTTTTCATTTCTGATATTGATATCTTAAAAAAAGTGGAAACACAAATGGAAACAGAGGATAATAAATGAAACTGTTGAATAAAATGATACTTAATTTATTCAGGAATTACATGAGAGAACAGAAAATATGACACTGATGTACCATCAAGTCAGGCACATCAGTAAAAAATGTGCATAAAAGTGTGTTTGAAAGACAGACTGCAACTTCATTTCTAACTATACATGTATAAACATGCAGCAGACATAACACAATTTCCCCACAACAGTTTGTGTCCACATCATATCAATATTTCTCAACTCTATTAAAGACCTTGTTGTAACCATAAGAACATACCTAGTCTTTTCAAGTCCAAGAATCTCCACGCTTTCCTGCCACCACACACAGCACCAGCCTTGTACATTATTGGTTTAGGAAATGGAATTATCACACAAAGAATGTAAGCTTAGAGACTTTATTTGTAAAAAGCAAATAAAATCCAAGTGACTACCTTAAAGTCCATTGGACCACCTTCACACTCTATATAATAAAGAAGACCAGACCCTGCCTATGTACTGATGTGAAATTTTAACAATGTCAGAGCTTCCAAGATGGCCCAAGCTCCATTCAAATGAACTGCCCACACAGTGCAAAGCTCTCATAGCATTACTCTGAATCAGAGCTATAATATTGCACTGTGGGAATCAAATGAAGTGCATATCCATCCGTTCATTTTTATGAGAATACTGCAGGTGTTAGGTTTGGAAGGTTAAGTTTGAAATAGTATGCTGGTAAGTGATACTGCAATGACTAGACTTTCTGGTCAGCTAAGCAGGACAGCAATAGTAGGGGAGATTTTCCTCTTCAATCAAGAATTTGCAAGCCCAGCAATGCATGCAAGAGCAAAGATAAGTATACAGCCTCATTGTGTGTGACCTCTTGGTAGCCTTAAGATGCAGTGCTGAACACTGCTCAGCTTGGGCCTAATTTACTGGGAATATTACTGCAAGTTAAAATATTGTCATGGGAAAGCTGAGGTGTCTGGTTCTTTACAATAACGACTGCTCTTATAAATCAGTGATAGTATCAGACATCTTATATTGTCATGAATTTTAAAAAATGCAATAAAAAGTATTCTTGAAAGAGTTAATGAGGGAATTCAAGAGCAATAAAAGATCACAAGACTAGCCCTTTAGTCCAGCCAAAGAAAATGGTGCTAAATTGTAACCAGGTGTTTTTATTTCCTGATTTACAAAGTATTGCAAACTCAGCACTCTGTGCTAGAAAGGGCAAGATGCAGACTCACATACCCAGAACATTCATTGGATTCACCTAGCCCTTATGAAACTTTAGACTTCCTGAATCAATTTCATCAATTCCAATTGATGTATGTCCGAAAACATACTGAGGGAGCTGGCAGAAGGACTTGTCAAGCCACTCTCTAACATTTATCACCAGTCCTGATTAACCATGGAGATCACAGATGGCTGGAGGTTGGTCAGCATGTCACCCAGGGTCAAAAGGATGATCCAGGGCATTGCAGACCTCTCAGCCTGATCTCGATACTGGGAAGGTTATGTAACAGATTATCTCAAATGCAATCACACAGCATGAACAGCAAAACCACAGAATCAGACCTAGCTAGAGTGAGTTTAGGAAAGGCAGGTCCTGTCTGACCAGCCTGATCTTTTCTTATCACCAGGAGACCTACCTAGTGGATGAGGGAAAGGCTGTGGATGATGTCCACCTTCAGTAAAGCCTTTGATACCGTTTCCCACAGCATTCTCCAAAACTGGCAGCCCACAGGTGCACTCTTCACTGGGTTCAGGAGTGGCTGGATGCTGGTTCCAGGGAGTGGTGGTTAATTATTAGGTCAGTCCCGCTTAGTATCTTAATGATCTGGACCAGAGGATTGAGAGCACCCTTAGCAAGGTTTGCAGATGACTCAGAGTTGGACAGGACTGTTGATCAGCTGGAGGGTAGGAAGGCTCTGCAGAAGGATCTGAACAGGATTGATAAGCTAAGGCCAGAAGTAAGTGGGTCCACTTTTTTTTTTTTTTTTTTTTTTTTTTTTTTTTTTTTTAATGGATTAATGGTGCAATGATTTTAGGACTCTAAGACTCTTCAAAATGATGACTAATAATCAAAACCTTTGATGACACAGGTCACCAGATAAATTGCACAACTTATTTCTTCATTAGTGTTATGTAGTTTTGCATATGCAACTCTTTTGTCACATGGATAGTGCTAAATTGTACTTCAGCCAGTGAATGAGAATATCTTTGCACAGTGTGACTCCCTAGCATCAGACTAGGTAATGTGCTGCAGTATCCATTCTCAAACTCCACTGAACTATTTTCAAATGGCTTCTGGTATAAGAACAGAAGTACAGAAGGATTTCAGAAGACAGTTGATAAGAATTTCTTCTGTAGAAGCTGCAAGAAATTCTAAAAAAAAATTGAGCATTAAAATTCTCCCTAGATAAGACTTTCCCTTATTTGAAATTGCACTGAAGATTCTTTGTTATCCTTTATGGCATAGTGGGTATTTTCTTTCCATTTAAACTGCTCAGAAGTTAAAAATCATTCAAACAAAGAAATTTTTACTCCCATCTTGGCAACCCCACCTTGATGCCTTCTGGCAAGCTGGATGGACTTAGTTCTCCTGTGTATCTTGAGTCATATTTGATAAGCCTGTGCTTATGACCTAGCAAATGTGTGGCATATCAGCAGACATCAGACTCCCAGGTTATGAACCGTGGTTTGTATCAAAGCCAGGTAGACATCTGATTATAATGGAAGGTTGGACACCTACAGTGTGATTCAGTCACATCCTTACAGCCCTGTATGTAGACATACAGATAAAGAACTGTAAGTGTGATAAGGGTGAAGTGACTTCCCAGGGCATGACACAATCATCTGCACAATAGGTGCCTTCTGATTCCTCGGAAGCTCCAAGTTTTCTAAGATAACTTGATAAGTCTGCCAGATATGGTACAGCATTTACAGGGTATCTATACTATTCTGAAGTAGTAACTAGAAACCATGGCGTCCTGCAACATCTCACATGGCACTAGCAAGACATATAAGCAAATTAATCAAGCCTTTAATTACTATATCTCAGTGGAATATTTAATGTAGCTGCTCAGCCCTGTCAAGGGATAAAAATTTGTTTAGGCCATGTTCCGAAGCACGTGTGTAAATGGAAATTTAAAGAAAAAAAAACAAACAATCCCTTAACAGACATTAGATATCAGCTGGAAAGCAGTTCAAGTGAAGTAATATTTCCTTCATCTCTCATTTGCTTCTCAAATTTTTATGAGATTGGATTCTTTAGACCAAAACATGTGCATTGGCTACACAGAAAGGCATAGGCAATTTTGCACTGCTAAAAATTTGGCTTCCATTTGGTTTCCTTCTGACAAAGGAATATGGTTCTGTGCATATTAAGGAAAAGATCAAGTAAGAAGAAGATATTTATTGGGGTATTAGGGAGTTGATTCAGTCCAGACAACTTTTTAAACTAAGTCCTGAAATTTTTTGCCGTCTTCATGCCGTGAATACAATACTGGTATGAAACAAGCTTATTAATTTCATTGTTTTAACACCTGTCAAATTGTAACAACTCTTGGTCATTAATCCAGAATAAAAATGTTTGACCCACTGGGTAAATAAAGTCAATTCAGAACATTCAGAAACCTATGAGATTTCCAGTAATTGGAAAAAAATGGGTTATTTTTGTACACTAAAAAAAATTGATATTTGGGCAAATTGAAGTCAAGCGTTTTATCTTTTTAAAATTTTTCATTACTTAATCTTCAGCATGTACAAAAAATTAATGTAATTTTCTTATCAAATATAAGCAAAAAAATCAAATTCACAGACATAAGGATTGTTTAGATTCTTACAAAAACGCAATGAAAACAAAGAACTCCACAGTCTTGAGTAAAGTCTGCCATATGTTCCTTCACACAGCATCTGCCTTCTCAAATTAAAGGCACTTTAGTTAGGAATCATGAATGCTTCAAAATAAGCATTTTATAATTTAAGAATACTGTTAATCTTTGTTTTTTTCTCCTTGCATTGTTCACCTGAGAGTTATAAATTACAGAAGAACCTCTTCTATAATTTTTTTAAGATAGATGATTTTACACAGCAAATGATCTTGGAATAAACTCTCAATAAACTCTAAATAATCAATGAAATTAACTGTTTTTTAAATTTTTTTTTATTTGGCTGAATTTTTAATCAGCTTGAGCAGCATTTACATGTTATGAAAGCATACTTCTTAGCAGTAATACCTGCAGAAATGCCACTGCAATTTCTTTCAGAGGATCACGTTGTTGCAGACAAGCTGATGTTAAATTTCTTCAGTGAAGGCTCTTTCTTTTAGAGATATTTAGGTTTCTGTTGGATGTCTTTAAAATAAGGACTATCAGGAAGGGACAAAATATAATCCTGAAAAAACTATTTTGGAACATCAAGGGGCTGGTTGCACATTTGTTTGTAATTCCATGTAGTATTTAATGAAGGCATACATCTGTGTTATGATACTACATGCATCATTTATTGCAATGGGAAGTTCTTCAAATAAAATTATGACTGTGAAGCACCACAATTTTTACAGTAAACCTCTAAATTGCAGAACCAACTTATTCCTTCTTTTTGCTGAAGCATGTCATCCCTCATGACCTTTTGCATCTATAGGAATACAAGGTCTGTGCTTTGCAGCATTAGTCAGGAGCACAAGGAGGTCACAACCTCTCTCTCTTTCTCAGCCCTTCCAGATAATCCCTGTCTGATCAAATAAAATATAAATCTCTATGGTAAAGTACGTAAGACAAGACCTAATGGGGCGTAATAAGCATTCCTCCTATAAGCAAATCATTCTATAATTTTGCACTGAAGGCTTTCTTTGTGTCCTCCTCTTGATCATCTGTCTCAAGATGTTGTCAGAGACAAACTACAGGATTAGGCGTTTCTTAAATTGCTGTGCACCATGCATTGAAAAGTAAAGTTTTTCACACGGCTACTCCTCCAGTTTTAAATAAATATTTTTTTGTCCATTTGCATAAATATCACCATTGTTTGACAATGTATATTGTGACTACTTGTTTACTGATGAGAAAACTAAAATATCTGTTGACATTCAGAGAAAGAACTAGCATCAGCTTCAGACAGTACTCCTGACATCAAAATTTTAAGAAAACATTTAGACTGAATTAAAAGCAAATTTAATGCAGTTTTTTATTCTACTACAATATTTAGATTATAATAACTGGCTCAAAATTCTGGGGGTCTATCACTTCATCCTACTAGCTCTAGAAGAGGCAAGAAAATTCTAACATTTAAATACAATGAAAAAAATCTAGATTTTATGCAAATGAGAAATGGAATATCAAAGAAGCAATAACAGTATTTAAAACAAATATTTAAAAAATCCTTGTTTGTTATATGTTTTGCTATCTTTGATCCTAATGAGGCTTTAAAATAGTCAGATGGGCATAGATCAAACATGCTTCTGAAAATCAATGCTAATTAGTTAATTTTTTCCAATGTTTAAAATAATAATGAGTTGCATTTTAATATTTTTAATTCC
>JAYDZK010000113.1:120992168-121010720 GCA_034509185.1 Euphonia xanthogaster
TAATTCCCAAGGAAAGAATTATAGTAGGATGCATATATCAAGATATGTATAGGCTTTCATCCATCAAAAGCACTCAAAACAAGTCCTGAAAGTAAAAGTTTACAATATAGTAACTCTAGACATTAAAGGCTACAACCAAGAATTAAATAGAGGGATGATAAAGTCTGCAAGACACTGAACAGGATAGACTACCCTGATTAAGACAGAGCACGTAATTAATCTTTATGGTGGTCTGGAATTCTTCAAGTTAGATTCAATAAAAATTAATCTCTGAGTATATACACACCTTCAGAAGACCAGTCTGCAAAAATCCAGACCTGCTTAAGCAGACTCTGTCCATATATTATAACTGCTGACTGGACTGACTTCCTTGGGACTACACGACCATTGCACATTCCCAGGAGTGCAGTGCTTAATTACATTTTGGGGTTTGGCTCCAGAAGTAAATTGTTACAAAGGGATGGCCTTCATTTGCTGACAAACATCTTATTACACAACACATGGTTTTTCACTTCCTTGCCTTCACACTTCCTGTTCCTGGGAACAGATTCCTTACCCCAGCATCTTGTTTTGGGTTTGTATTGCTTTGTGATTTTTTTTTTTCTTTTACTAAACAATGTAGTATCTATTAATTCTCAATTTTTGAGTTGTGTGATAAAAACTCATCTGCACATCCACAAAGGAGCACAGACACACAATAACATCTGTGAGCTCAGACAACCCCCTGCCCTGGATGGTGCAGCCACGTGAGCCAACATTTCATCACAGGCCCATCTCCACAAACCCAAATGAGAACAGGGACATTGTTGTAGCAGGCAGAGAACCAAAATCAAGACCTCAGAGGAAGTAACATCCTATCTGAGACCCTCCCAGATGTGTCCTGGAAGAGCCTCAGCCCCAGACTGAGGGTACTGTGTGTACCCTCAGCCTGGGGCTGAGTGTACTTTGCTGTGTAAATGCATATAAGGGATGTATATGTGTGCTGTCTTTCTGTGGCCTTGTTGCTTGTTGGAACTGAGACCATGGAGCTGCAGCAATACTGCCGGCTATATACAATACTGTAACAATACTGCCTGCTAGATACTGCCCTATTCACTAACATTGGCTTTTGGAATTGACCTATTAGCTATATGTTTAGAATAATCTATCACTAATCCTTTGAGAGGCATGTACTGTCATTTGGATTTGACTGTCACTGTTGAAACCTCACCACTTCAGTCACAAGCTCTGTTTTCTTCTCTAGTCTGCTCTACCAGAGTTAAGCTCCTTGACTTGCTCTGCTATTTGACTGTGCTTCTCTCACACAAAATAGAAACCTCCAGGTTTCTTGTACCTTTCTTTTCTGGAAGCTGAAGCAGATGTTTGATGCTGTGGTACACCATTTTGGTAGTTAGCCAGCTAACATGAAAATATAAAATTACATTAAAGTGACAGAATGCTGTGGAAGAGAAAGTATAACTAGTGCAGTGGTTTATTCTTTTTATTGCTGAACTAAAAGGCCAGAGCAAAGCTTCTTTCCAAGACTACAGAAAAATTAAATCCTGTGTGGAAAACAACCGCAAAAATACTTTATTTAATTTGTGTGTGGGAAGTCTTTACAGCAAATATGTTTGAGAAGGAATGAAAATTCTTTTCACTAGGTTGTAAGCAACTCTTCTGTTTCAACTTTTGTAATTAATTATGACTGAAATTATGTGTTTTATAAGCCCCAGCTCTATTTTATTGGCTGTTACTACTTCTGTCTGTGGGTGGATACGTTTAGTGGTAAAGGATATGCTTTCTGCTTACCTAGACTTCTATTTCAGCTTTCAGGTGTCCTTGCCATATTGCATTATTTATTCAAGAGAAAAAGATTAAGCTTTTCCCTTAAAGAGTTTTAAATAACTTGTTAAAAACTGAGTTATTTTCTTTCTTTCCCTTTATGTTTTTGGCTTCATATTGCTCTTTGTAAGTAGTTTGCTCCATAGAGGTTTCTCTATTATAAATTGAAGTTTAATTTTGGTATACACTCTTCCATTCAACCATCACCTTAGGAATTCACATTTATATCACTTATATTGTTATATATTCAATTCTAGGCTTTATTTTTTCTCTTGAGCCCAATTACCACTAAAAGAAAATATATCTGTTAGGAAGTGGAACTTTTTGAAAGTGTCCTGTCAGCTATATGGAGAAGGGCCAATCCACTGCAGGTTTTATATATGTTCAAATGAATTAATGTGTGTGTGTGTGTATATATATATATATGTATGTAAAAGGAATATAGGAGGGTGCAGAAGAGTGAAAACAGGAATCAGTAAAGATAAATGACAGGAAATAATATGTATGTTTGTGTGGGAAAAGGAGAACAAGTAAGAGGTGGGAGGAGAAAGAGGCTAATATTTCAGCCTTTAAGTCTGAAAGTTTCTCCTGAGCAAGCAGATGCTCTTTCTCTTGCTATCAGCAGGGATCTGAGTACATACACTGTGCAGACCTGATCTGGCAGATTGGGAAAGAAGCTGAACAGTTGAATTAAGTGATGTTAATGGAGGGGGAAAAGGTCCTTTTATCTTGACTCATAAATCTAGTTCCTTCCTCATCCGTGCAAAGCAGCCAGTTCCAGGAGTCCCTTCAGCTGGGCTTGCTGCTTGCAGCTCATGTTACTGTTTCCTTATTAATGCTGGAGTTAGAAACATGGAGGTTCCCAGTGTAAAGCACACTTTCCTAATGTATGGTGCCTCTGCTAGAAATAAATGTTTGTTTACATGACAACATGGGAATTTTAATATATACCAGAAGCATTCTACAAAATATATGTATTTAGCAGAGTATCCTACATTATACCTCAGTAAAATTAATCTAAGACTACTGCTCTTCATGCCAGAATGAACATTTCATCTTAAAATACTAATAACTTATCAACTTCTGCTCTCTGGGCAGAAGTTTGCACAATTATCAAATACTTTTCCTTTGCCTTCTTGCTAAGGAAATGAAATCTGAAACAGAGCTGAAGGAAAAGAAAGGCTCAGGGTTTTAAGACAAAACAAAAGACAGAAAGCTTAATACTATTAATTTTCATGCAGTTTTAGCATTACACATGCACCGGAAACTGAGGAACAGAAGTTGGCACTCTGTGGGAATAGACTTAAAAACCAGAATTTAAGCTGCTGTGAGAATCATAATTAAATTCTCCAAAGCTTATTCAAAGCAGCCTACACAATTGTAGAAATTTTACCACATGAACATAGAAATAATTTTTCTTTTTCTAAATAGACTTTAATCAAACAATACAACAAACTCAGGATTTGAGAGTGAGCTGTTCAAGGTGCAAGTATTGCTATGTGATGAATTGTCAAAACCTAAAACATGTAATTGAATCCTCAGTATGGATGAAAAGTAGTTCCCAAGTTAGGCTGAAATCATGGAGGAGCCAATAAGCTTGTGATTATAACACCAGCAAAAGCAGTGTCAATTATAAAACTTGCTTTAACAGTGTGTTCTTCATCTGTACCCATCTGTTCTTGGTATTTCACAACCCTTCTTATTGCTCTGCCAAGACCCCAGAGAGGTAAGAAAATACTATTCTCACTCTAACTAATGCAACCTGTCCAGCTTTATGCAGAGTCCCTACAGTGAAGGCAGGAATTGTCAGTATTTCTGAATCCAGTCTACGGAAAGGTTTTTTGCCACCATATGTAAGGCAACGTACAAGGCAAGGCCATGATCAGCTGAAAGACACTGTTAAGTGGTCCTTTGCCCATAGGTCATCACACCAAAGCTCCTGAACCTTGATGAAGCTTCTCTGTCTGAGCCACATTGTATTACGGAATCACTAGGTTGGAAGAGACCTTCAAGATCATTGAGTCCAACCCAAATTTCCTCCATCCAGAACTAGACAGGAACACAATTCTGCAATATGCCACCAATACTTGCGTAATATTTTTTGTTCTTGTGCACAACATGAATTTTAACTGATTTTGATAATGAATTTATTTAATAGCTTTCAGACCAGCATGGGTGGGAGAGACAGATCACAGCAAAACAGAGATCTACTTTGGAAATTTCTGAGACCACATAATGGTTTTAAAATGAAGACTCGTATTTTGGCAGCAGGAAGTTTATATATGAGGTCATGAAAACACATCACAGAATAATGTCTAAACTAATAAAAAAAAATCAATTCATTGTATTAAAAAAAAAAAAAAAAGTAATTGAAAGAAAAATTGCAAGTTTTTTTTTTCAGAGAAGGAACAACTCTTTCCTAGTGACACATCTGGAGTATTTTGTGCAGTTCTGGGCTCCTCAACTCAAGAGAGACATGGAGCTCATGGAATAGGTCCAGTGGAGGGCAACAAATATGATTAAGGGGCTGGAGCATCTTTCTGATGAGCAAAGGCTGTGAGAGCTGGGCCTGCTCAGCCTTGAGAAGAGATGCCTGAGAGAAGCCCTCATCAGTCTCTATGAATATCTGAAGGAAGGGTGCCAAGAAGATGAATCCAGGCTCTGTGATGCCAGGCAATGGGAGAAGAGGCAATGGCAGAAATTGTTGCACAGGGAGTTCCACCTGAATGTGAGGAAGAACTTCTTTACTGTTCAGGTAACCAGGCACTGCTCTCAGGTTCCCCAGAGAAGTTGTAGAGTCTCCCTCACTGGAGATAACCAAGAACCACTTTGACACAATCCTGTTCCATGTGCTCTAGGATGACCCTGCTTGAGCAGAGAGGTTGGACCAGATGGCCCTCTGCGGTCCCTTCCAACCCGACCCATTCTGTGATTCTTTGAGGAAGTGCACCTGAAAGAAATTGAGATCTGTTTCTCAACTCTTTTCTCTTCAGGTTTCTTAGACCCTCATTCAGGCAAAGCCATCTCATTCAGTGACTAAAATGATTACTTTCTGAAAGGTTGTGTAGGGATACATGACTTGCTTTGGATGAGCCAGTAATAGCCCTGTGCAACACTAACCTGCTGATATCACAAGCAGGAGCCTCAGCCAGACCCCTGTGAACACCTCAGAATGACATTTCTCAATATATCATTTTTTTGGCCCATTCATCTGTCAAAACTTGTTCTAAGATCCTGCAGGTACAAACCTGATAGCTTAGAAAACACTGCATATGTGATAAGGAACAACCTTTCCTCTACGACAGAAGAATGCTGCCTCTAACACTGTATGACAGCTGTGTGTATACCCCACTGACTGCTGAAAGTTTGCAAATCCACTTCAGTTTTAGCATTCACAACACCTCAGTCTTTTACCACACTTACTACTGCCTGCTGTGGGGTGGGTTGTTATAATCTAATGGTGCAAAGAACCAAGTGATATTCCATATTTCCACTGACTAGTGGGATGTGCATTTCCCACTGATAGTGTGAAATTTCCAGGTGCTGTTCTAAAAGACAACTTCTTTCAGATGGCAGAATTGTGACTTTCATTGATACACTGACTTTCACTGACACTTCCAAGTTTTAAGGTCATGGCAATCGAACCAAATAGTATCAAATACTTTTTTTCTGATCTGAGTTACAGTGTTAGAGATAGAAGTGTGGGGGTCCCACCAGCTTTGATATCCTATATGAAGTCCCACCATGTGTTCATTAGCTCTCTTAGCCTTCCTCTAAACCATTAATCTACAAGAAGAAACAGAATGGAGAAAAAACTTCATGCTGTTTTCTAACAGGTTTAAATTTAGTTTCAACATCTGTAGTTCTTTCAGAAATATCCTACATTAAAACTGTTATGGTTTAACTTAACTTTTAAGTAATGGCTCCTCAGAAGTTTAAATGGCTCTACTCTGGACAGCCATCAACTTGCTTCACTTTGTGAGCACAACTCTCCACAGCGGTAGGTAGCTTGTATCCAATAATGTCCTCAAGCAAAACAAACAGCCAAAATGAGTTATTTCCTAGGCAAATAAATGGTTTAAGTATATCTCCTTATTCTGACCTCATTTGTGGCTATTTGTTGCATAATGAAATTTCCTATCAAAAATAGTTTTGTTTTCACACAATGAAAAATGGTAATATCATTCCTACCAAGTGAGAGACTTCCAGTTTGATTTCAAAATCAACATAGACCTTGGAATACCCTAGGTGAAACAGCAACTGGGCTTAATGCTCAAGTTTTGCCTTACACAGTCATAGCCACTGGCTCACCTCTCCCTCTTTTTGTTTCAAAACTGAGCAAGGAAGAGACAGAAGCAATCTCTGGATTGAAGGAAGAGTAATTACAAAGAATCTACTGAAAAGTGTAACAATTAAAAATATTATTTAGGAAATATCCAGGAACCATAAGTGTTAGTAGGAAGTTTGCGATGAAAAAGGAGGCTGTGGAATGGTAAAAATGTCAGATAGCACCTCCAGGTTTTTCCCAGTGGCAGGAGGATGAAAGCTGCTGTGGGTCTTTGTTGATGTGGAATGACACCAGTTCCCCTCTGTCTGCAAAAGCATAATGAAACAGTGTGTTTATTTCTTTGTTCCAAAATGCAGGGCTGTCAAACACACAGCCCCAAATAGCCCTATAATTTGATTTGTGACCCTTTATATTCTGTTATTACCCCTTCCCAGAGTTTTCCTTTTTAACACACTCATTCTTTCCTAATGAAGCATCCACCCCAATTGATTTTTTTCTCCATTGGTTCTTGTTTTGGGACTGCTGTTTGGCATTTCTGGTATTTTCCCTGTATCTCCTCCCTGAAAAGTCCCTGATATTCCCCTTCAAATCTCTATAAAGTTTGTCTGTACCTCACATGACTCCCCTTAACAACCTGCACAATCCATCTATTCTTTATGATAGGTAACTCTTTTATTGCCTCACAACTGTTGATTTTTACACACAGCAGTTTTCTCATGTCGTGCCCAGTAGTTTCTCATATCCTGCTCAGTAGGTTTAGCTTTACGCCAGGGTCTGGCCAGTGACCTATTCATCTGTCCCCAACCTCAACACAGGGGTTCAAAAATATTTTATAGATCCATTTTCCACAGAAAATCTTGAAAGAAAGAAGTTTTTTTCTGAAGTGTGGACTTAGTATACTTTATGTTGCATTGGCTGAGCTGTGGGGCACACACTGTATTGCTTTAAATGCATGCAGTTCTGGTAGATGTTGTGGGCAAGGATAATTTTTCTCTTCTGTATATATTTGTTTAATTAACTTAATAAAATAATTTTTTTTACCAACTGTTTAACCAATTGGACCACATTTTTTATAACACAGTACCAAAGGGTAAGAAGTTAAAAAATGGAAGTTTAGATTTGAGGATCAGCTCAACTTGAAAGACATCATGAACAGCAAATTGTGAAGGATGCACCTATGAATACAAGAGAAAAACTTTCCTGTCCCACTCTGTCCCACCCTGCCCCAACCTCCCCTTTCCTTTCTTTCCCTGCTGCTTGACAAGCGCTCTGCAAGGGCCCCCAGTATTTTATCCAGACAAAATTTGTGCCTTCAGTTTCTGAATGTGTAAGGAGCACGTAACATAAGAATGAAAATGTGAAGTCACCACTTTTGATATGGAGAATAGTGGAAACAAATTATTGAAAACAGTTAAAGGGGATCATTATTAAAATCTGCTGTGAAAAGGGAGAGAGATAAAAACAGGGTAAAATCAGCCTTACCTATGAGTAACAAACAGCTACTAATAAGCATTTAAAGAACAAGCAGTACACGCACATAAAATGACCCTAATTTGCATTGCCTACAGTTTCTCAGTGATGGAATTACAAACTCAGGAACATAGATGGGGAAATAGTTAAGGAGATTCGTAAATTTTTTGGCTATTATCTGAACCTGAAACTTCAAAAAAATCCCCAAGCTTCTTCTCAGTAATGCTGTGTGGGTAAGGATTAAATTATACTTTTGATTCACTGCCCAATAAAAAACCTGGCAGAGATGGAGAACTTGAAAATCCCTTTTTGCTCTGAATGGCAACTTTTCTTTATAATAATGAATCATTTATCTTCAAGTATTTGAAACAGGAAGCTGGTGAAACAGTGTCCTGTTGTTTTCCTAGATTATCTCAACTAGCACTTAAATGTGATTTTGCTCCCTTGGATCACAATATCAAACTTCAAATATTGTAATATGCTTCCCCAATCACCCTCTGACTACTCAGAATGCTTTGAGAGCCAAAATTTAACCTGGATAGAGTTTTGGAATTGTGGCAAGAAATGTAAATGCATTTTACAAGTCTTAAATTTGTTAGAAAATGCACTACCTGAGTGCATGTTAAAATCATTCAAACTGTCTTGAAAGACTAAAGCAAATAACACATGCAGAACTGTCATTATAGATATTCTGAGTGTCCTCAATTTTTAAGTAACAAGAAGTGAAATAATTTCATACAGACAAACATATTCCCAGCCAAGATGCAGATTTTTCAAATTGTGACATAAATTGAAGATAAGGCATCTTTGTGAAGGAGGGCTGGGTGATAATCTGTAATTACTCCTGTAGTCTGAAAGAAGTGCTGAAGAGGTAAAAGGAAGGAAATAAGTATAGGACAGCAAAGGAAAACAGCCTCAAAATATTTTCTTGGATTATGTTCCATTCAGGAAGAGTTGAATAAAATGGGGTTTGATGATCATAGCAGCCAAAGGGAAGAACTACAGACATCTAACCTGCAAAAGACTTTGCGAGGTCACTAATTCCATAACCCCTTCAAACACTTAAGCCTAGAAATTAAGAAAATACTCAGACTGAAATAATAAGTTGGGCTCTGAATTGACATAAATATATTTTTGAATACATTTTGGACTTTCTCATTTGGGATCAATGAGTTGCTACTAGTGTTATGAAAAACAGGTTAAGGAGGACAGGGCTTTAGAGAAGCTATAATTAATTGGTTTGTTAAATGTGTCGTATTAAGGCTGTACCTGTAACTTAAGTCCCTACTTAAGTACTATATAGTTCATTTACAGTTAAGGTTGTATTAGAAAACTCTCTTCCTATACCGCTCAAATGGGTGAAAAATAGGATGGGGACTGTGGGGGCAAAATGCTTCCCACTTGAACATATGGAAGTCTATGAGACCTAAAGAGATGCATCCCAGAGTCCTTAGGGAATTGGCTGATGTAGTTGGCAAGTCACTCTCTGTGATATTTGAAAAATCGTGGTAATCAGGTAGAGTCCCAGTTGACTGGAAATGGAGAAATAGTGAGCCTGTCTTTTGAAAGGGTAGAAAGGAGGACCCTGGGAACAACCGACCTGTCATCCTCACCTCTGCGCCTGTCAAGATCATGGAATAGATCCACACAGGCACAGGGAACAAAGCGAGGTGATTTGGGACAGCCAGCATGGTTTCACCAAGGGCAAGTTCTGCCTGAACAACCTACCTGCTTTCTACAACAAAGTGATGTTAGTGACTTATGAAAGGGCTATAGATATTTTTCTGGACTTCTGTGAAGCCTTCTCAGCCATAACATCCCTCTCTCTAAAGAGGAGAGAGATGGTTTAAATGGGTGTACTGTTAGGTGAGTAAGGAATTGGTTGGATGGTTGCATCCAGAGGGTAGTGATCAATGGCTCAGAGTCCTGACAAACATCAGTGAGCAAGCTGGTCCAGTGGAAGGTGTCCCTGCCCACAGCAGGGGGGCTGGAACTCGATGATCCTTAAGGTCTCTTTCAGCCCAAGTGACTGTATGATTCCATGATTTTATGATTTTATGATTATATGATCTAGCCTTAACATGACAGCAGATAATCCACACAGGACGGTGGATGATTTGCGATGTTTGTTCTCTGCACCCCAGTCTTGGTAGAGGTGAAGCTTTAACCTGACCTCTAGACAGGAAAATACTTTTGTAAAACTTATACAAATTTTGTAGGGGTTTCACTTCAAGGTTAAGAAACCTCAGATCCTTACAGAAAAATATCTATGCGTGCACTGTGCCCAAGCTTCCACATTTATCTGTGAGCATGCAGGACTTGAATAAATTGCCCTTACATAGGTATTGAGTGTTATTTTCTACATCAAATGGACACCAGATGCCTTGTTAAATAAAAAGGCTGCAAGATTTTTTAGGTCTTGATGCATATCTGTCAAGCTCATGTAGATAATGCAAGTACTTTGGTAAGTGTTACTAGGTGTCTATGCCTTGACAACTCACTCAAACCCTTGATACCATTGAAATCTCTACAACTCTGACAAATTTAGTCTGACTTGGTACAGATTTAAAATACATTTTGGCTAACAAGATAAACAAGAACTCATACAATTACAGGCAGTGAATCCCTCCGGATATCCCCCAGGATATTTTTCAGCATGCTGAAAAATAAATGCATAGCTGATGGGAGAATGAGTTTCTTGAAATTGTAAAACAATTCATCAAGAACAAGGTTGTTAATAGTCTTTTCAGCTCATGTGTGTCTGCTGCCCAATAACTTTTAAGACAGATCCTTTCAAAGAAATTTCTAGCAAAACACACCAGTCCACCCATGTAATCTGATGATGGTAAGGGGAAAGACCATGGGGGAAAGTTTGATTGCAAAAGTCAATAGTAATATATGTTTATTATTTTTTGGTTGTTTTGCAGAGTGTACAGGAGAAGTATACTAATATACTTATATATTTATGTAACACTGTCATGGCATGCAACCTGGAAACCCTGCAGGGATGGAGAGCTGTTCAGAAAAAGCTCTTAGAGTCTGTGGCAAAGCGCAGGAACCTTGGTCAAAAAGACATAATCAACATTCCCTAATACATGAATATATTTCTGAAAGACATGAAACTTTCATATAGCATATTACTGACTTAAAAGGAGAAAAAAAGATTTTTGGGGGAAGTGTGTGGCTTCCCTCTATTTCAAAAAGTCAGAGACACAGTTTTCAAAGATACAATATCCTATTATGAACTTCTGGCATGCTGAAATCGGAGTAATCCCTGTTCCAAACAGCTTACAGACTAACCATGGTATTAAGTATTGTCTGACAGCTTAATGTAAACAACTTTGAATCAGGATATGTTTTCACTAACAGCTATGTCAAGCTCAAGACCGAACTATTTTGCAATGAAAAGACGTGAAACCAGATCAGAAGATAGAAAGGCATGAAGGCTGAGTTGAAATGAATGTGCAGAGCCCATAGTCCTCCTCAGGGAGGCAAGAGTGGCCATGGGCATTGCTGATGTGATTCACTTTGCTCCAAAGTGGAATTAGATTGTTTATGACAATATGTTCATCAGTGAAGGCATTTACTTTATCACAAATGAAACCACCATGATTTTGGCTTTCTCTTCTAAGTGTGGTCTAGTGGGTGAGACACTGAACTGGTATTGTAATAACTTGGTTTTTATTACAATGAACAGAGCAAATCCTGTTCCCACTTCATATTTCATCTTGCTGATCTCAAGGCACTTTGAGACAAATTAAAAAGAAGTAAAACATTAGAGAATAAAATTTTTATTTCCACTAACTCTTAGCTGTCCTCTTTCTATGTAAAATCAGTGTCTGTAGCTGAAATTATGGTTCTCCACAGCATGTACAGCTGACATTATTGTCTTTCCCAGCTCAGTTGGTCAGAATATGGTGCTGATAACACCAAGGTCATGGGTTCAATCCCTGTATGGGCCATTCACTTAGGACCCTTCTGGGTCCCTTCTGACTCAGAATTTTCTGTGATTCTGTGATTTGTGTGTATGTCAAACACTGCACCGGAGAAAACTTTTATTACTTTGTGCTGCTTTAGTAGGAGTCAAGCCTTATTTAATTTTTCCATTTTTCTTCTCTGTGCCAGTGTCAGCAGGAACACTGAAACCTTCCTGGCTGATGAATGTGTTTATTTAACTTGTTTCCAAATAATTTTTTAAATAGAAAATTAACACAAAGTAAAGAAAAACAGAATACAAGTTACTGCATTTGCCCTAAGTTATTACTGGAAAAAAAGTCACTGCAGCATAAATTACTATTTTTTCTTCGCTGCACAGAGGTTCACTTTGTCTCCATATGCTTTTGAGCTCCATCAAGTAACTAAAACCTTTCTGCTTTATAGTTTAATTGATACAAAAAGTAGCACAGTACTATAAGAAACTGACAGCTGTGCTGACGATGAATGCACAAACACATAAAATTATGGAAACATTATCTTCTCCGTATTTTCTGGAAAATATTGAATGAGGAAAAACTTGATCCTTGGGATCCCAGAATGGTTGGAACTGGGCGAAAAGAGTCCACAGTGCTGGTTTTCTTTAAACCACCCTTCTCAACTGCCATAAGTAATAGAACTTGAACCCAGTGACTTTACTCATATGCTCAAAATGAAGGGAACACGTGGAATTTGGAACACTAGTGTATTTGGGAGAACTTTTGGGAGTGAGAGGAAATCTGTAAGCTAAGAGGATGGATGTTACAACTGAATATTAAGAGGTTGTTAGGTTGTTGGCTGTAGTTCTTGACAATAGCCTAGCCATGAGGTGCAGAGGAAGAAACAGCAAGAAGTTAGCATGAGGTCATGGAGGTGTAATGGCCTTTTTATATGGAGCAGCAGGACCAGCACCAGGTGACTCTTCTGGGAGGAAAACGGGAGACTGAGAAAACTACTTACGCAACAGTTTTCACACTTCTAAAAGAAAACACAAAGCTAGAACTGTCAACCTGCAGATTAAGATGGAGGCTATAGTTAAAAGGAATAATTTTTTCATTTTAATTTTTTTTCTGTTGTTAATGGAGATTTTGTTAGAAACACTCAATTCTATATCCTAAATTTAAACTAATAAAATGTAAGGAGATGCCACTTTCTAAAACAATGTTATACCTGTGAAAACAATTTGAAAGAGGAGTTTAGATCCTCTCTCAGAACCTTGGAAAATAACAAATATGTTTGTAATGAAAGCATTCTTCACTGTCAAGAGGTTTGCAACTCATATAGCTAGCAATAGACTAAAGGATACAGGCATGTAAGAAAGGAATACTACAGCACTGAGTGCTTAGTCATAAGAAAAAATAATGAAATACCTTATCTTTCAGAAGTTTCACTGATTTTCATGTATGAAAAATCAGTTTTTCTTTAAACTGATTTTTATGTTGTCATTGGCTGGTTAGGCCTGCCCTATTTTCCCATCTGCACTGGGAATATACACTGAAAGAATTGGAAGGGAATCTAGGAACTGCAATTCCTAGCCAAACCCTCAGTGTATCTCAGTAACATACAGTGTTAAGCTGGTTGCTAGAACATTTGGCCCTTCTACCTAAGACTGCAGCATGATGTCAAAAATTGTAACACAGAGAGGGAAAAACACTAGCCAGTACAAACATCAGTGATGAAAAAAGGTAAGATTACATAGTGCATTGTGTCCACCTGATATGTAGAATCACAGAATATCCTGTATTGAAAGGGACTCACAAGGATCATCGAGTCCAATTCCTGGCCCTGGCAAGGACCATTCCCAAGAGTCACACCATGTGCCTGAGAGCATTGTCCAAACACTTCTCAAACTCAGCCAGGCTGGGGCTGTGACCACTTCCCTGGGGATCCTGTTCCAGTGCCCAAACATCCTTTGGGGGAAGAAATTTTATCTAATATCCAACCTAAATCTCCCCTGAGGTCTCAGCTCCTTCCCTCAGATCCTGTCACTGGTCACCAGAGAAGACATCAGGGCCTGCCCCTCCACTTCTCCTCATGAGGAAGTATCCAAATGAAGATGTATCCAAAGTATTGTTTCATTCCCATGGAAAAACCAAACCAAACCAAACCAAACCAAACCAAACCCCTCAAAAAACAAGCTATGATAGAAAATATATCCAGTATTCCATAATCCTTTGCAGCTAGGATAGATAATTTTCTTCATTTTTATGTGAGAAGCTGACAAGGCTTCTGCTGCTCTCCTGTTGATCCTGGTAGCTCTAGCAGCTATTAACAGAAAGACCAATCTTTGATCCTAGGAGACTCAGGAGATTGCTTCATATGAGCCGCAAGGATTAATGCAATAAAAAGAAATGACTCACAATATTTTTAAAGCATTCTTTCTTTTCAGCAATCAGTAGAGCACATCTGAAATTGAAAAAAATCACTGCATGCTTCCTGTCTGGCTATACATGTGAGTGTCATCCCACTGCCTACTTCCAATGTCAGTAAAAAATTATTTACAGAATCTTTAAAACCAGCACACATTCTAGAAAATTTTCATTTTTATTTAATTTAACGTGACCAGACTAAATGCTTAGAATATGTATTGACATCTTTTTACCTGTTTAGTTTCTATGCATGTTAAGATCTCTTAACCAGAATAAATTTTTTTGGCTTCTGCAAGCTACACTCATGAGTCAGTTTGGGATTTTTTTCTTTACTACAGTCTGATTTTTCTCTGTGTCCTTTTCACGGACTGATGATTTCTTCCTGCAGCCGAGTGTGTGCCTTGGCTGCAAAATGTTCAATGAACAAAAAGAGAACATCTGTAGTAAGCCTCCAGGCACTGAAATATTTGGGTGGAGATAACTCAATTGTACATCTGAGCAAGTAATTTCTGCCCTGGCATAGGGATTTGCCTTCCTTTGAACAATGAGAGGAGCTATATGACTTTTAACCTGGACTGACCTTTAAAGAGCTGCTGATGACTACTGGAAAACCTTACAAAAGCTTAGACAGAAACAATTCTCCTTGTGTGTCTTGCTGTCCCTTCAAATGTATCATTGAACAGAAAGGTTCCATCTAAAATATATAATACAGAGTTTTCCAGTCAGAGAAGTAAAATATCAGGCACTTAAATGAGGCATATGTAAGCTCCAATAGGAAGGGATCATTGTTTTTATTTTTGTATAAGTCCCCATAAAGTCTTTCCTTGCTAATTAAGACAACGTTAAATGAGATTTACAGTGTAAAAATGTTCCTTCATTGCCTCAAATCCCTCCTGATTTATCCCAATACCTACAAAAGCTTGGCAGCTCAAACACAGAGAGAATTGTCTACAAGGATGACTGATATCTATGCCTGTTGTTTCATTGTTCATCTTCTTTGTTCTTAATAGTTTACTTTTTCATATTTAGATCATAAAAACCTTGGGCCAAAGGTCATATTTTCATTCTGTGTTTGTTTTGATCTAGACATCTGAACTTCTGTTGGAACAACAAAAAACCCTACAATTCAAGTAGGCAAAAACCAGAAGCAGAATATCAAAATTTTCACTGAACAAAAGGTAGAATTAATTTGCTTCAGATATGCTGTGAATTTGCTGGCTTTTGTCAGTGTCTAAGCTCTACACACAGGCTTCTTTTATTTTAACTCTGTATGTCTAAACATTACAGCTGCTTTCTGATCCAGGGGACTAGGATAGAAACCTAATGAGCTGTGATCTATATTTTTCTTTCTTATGGCGAGGTGCTGATTTAGTCAGGTAAGAGGAAGTTAAAAAAATGATACCATCAATGAGTGTGACACTTGTTTGTCAGTGGTATTATCTGATTATGCTACTGCACAGATCCCTTTTTTATTTCCTTCCTAAATGTAGATGCGTATTGTTTAAGCCCTGGCTCTTTTCCCACTGTGATTTGGGAACCTGCCATAAAGCAATGCCTGTGGGGTGCACATATATCCCTTAAAAGGTTGAAATAAAAATTCACTAAAATAGTTGTACAAAATAAACCTCCACCCATGGGAATTAAATGGGGATTGGCATAAAAGGTGGGGTTTAATATCATGCCTCAGCTTCTTCAAAAGACTCCAAAGCTGTGTTTGCATTTGAATTTCTCCCCATGGGAAGGCACTAATTTAATTTCTTTAAAGGCAATCCTTAAATTTTCCAGCTTTGATAAAAGATCGGCCACAGAACTTCTTTCCCAAGGTAGAGTAACAGGTAGAGTGTAAAGTTAAAGTGGTTCTAAAAACCTTTTGAAGGAAACTCCAGATAACATGGATTTTAAATGTTGAAAAAAAATATACAGACATTGGATGTAATGGCATGTAGCATGAGGACTCATATGGTGATTCATTGCAAGACTCATGTCTAACACATACTTTGAGGTTCACTGCCTATTACACTAAGATAGAAAAAATTATTGATGTGGCAGCTGTAGAATTTTAGGGCTTTGCAAATAAGGCACTGTCTACATAACAGGGTTATTTTAGCAATCCAGTTTTGTAAATATTTGCCCTAGCCAAAAGATAGGTCATGGTAAGTATATAATGAACTATTAAGTAAGTGTAATTTGTAAAGAAGCAAAGCAATAAAATGTTTTAAGTAATATATTTTCATATAAAAATGTAGAACAATATACTATATCGTACAACACAATATAGTATTGTTTGAAGGATGCTGTGGTGAGATAATTCAGGAGAAAAGTGCTGGCTAGACATGCTGGATTATTCATAGGATCTAAACTCTGGCATATACATTAGAGTTTAACGCTGTGAACTTAACATTCCTTGGTATGGAATACATACAAATACAGATGGCCTTAATACTGTAACAAAGTACTGCATGTTAGAATGAGTGATTTAGTAAGCTTAGCAAACATATTCTTTCAATTATATGGAAATGCAAAAAAAAAAAAATTAAAAAAGCTTGCAATGTGACCTCTATTGAATTACATGATTGATACTCCTGCATAAATATATTTCAAAATTTGGGGCCCACTCGAGCAGAAAATGTCTGCGGCCTTCCAGGTCATTCAAACCCTGCTGGCTTCAGAGGAAGCCAAGGGTGTGGGAGGAGAGAAAGAAAGAATGCTGATGGTTAGAGGCTCTAAGACTCTTCTTGAAGGGTACTCTGTTGAACTGGAGCCCTGGGTTTTGTTTGATACAAAGGGAAATACAAAAACCTTAGATCAGGCAAATGGCTTTTCTTTTTCTTTTTTTCTGTTCCTCATCTGTCATAAGCAAGTATGGCTTTAAATTGATTTTATCAGAGCTGCTCTGACCACCTTTCATTGGGCTGATTGCTGGAGCAAGGTTAGAGAGTGAAGACAATTGCAAAATCTTGTGTTGGTGATAGATCTTCAGTCTTTTCATTCTAAGGACATGTGGAGCTGTATTCTGATTTCAGTCAGAAGAGACTATCACATAAACCTAGTCTGCCTAATGCAGGCCATGGAAGTGCATCTCAACCAAGTTTATCATTTATTTTTGGTATATTATCTTGTTTGGCAAGAGCATTGGGTATTTGGCTCAAGAACATGTCCTTATCTTACAGTTAATTTAAATCACTGTCCTGAAAAAATGTGGCTGCCTAGCAGATGAGATGGAGAACTGATAAAAAGAAAGTGTTCATATTTATGAAAACTTGCAGCAAAGTTTACAGAAAAAGAATTGCTAATTTTACCTAATAATCTGCAACAAGGACAGAGGACAGGTGGCAGGTTATAATGTGTATGCTTTATGGTAACTAAATAAATTGATCAAACTAGACTATTTAATTATCCAGGGCCTGGTTGAGTAAAGGAAGTATCTTTGTTTTCTGCATTTACAGGCTTGGAGAAGGAAATAATAGCTTTTCTATGAACCTTATGCAATGTAGAAGCCCAACACTTGAAAACACTCTGTATTACAGATATAAGCCCTCTCTGATTTCATCTGAAGTAGTGTTTAAAAGTAAAGCATATGTTAAATAACTACAGTCTTGGTAGCGATTTCTAGATATATTATGGAACAGATTTATTCAAAGACCGTCCTATTGGTTATAAGTGCTATCATCATATGAAAGCAGCTGCTGAAGAGTAAAGCTATATTGTTTAGACTCTGATATTCTGTTAGTAGGTCTCAAGCTCAAGTAATTTATTTTCAGAGAGCAAGCTAAGAAAAATAGGTCAAGAGGAAACTGAAAACACCAGAAATCTCAGAACAAAGTCTGTTCTTATAAAAGCTTCATCCAAAACAAACTTTGGCTTTTTTTTAAATTTGCCCACTGATATCCTCTCACTATGATATGAATAATTCTTGCCACGAATCTGGCTGTTATCATTGTTATTCAGTGCTACAGTTACAGTAGCCACAAGTAGTTTATTTACTTTACAATGCAACTAAGGGGATTGCAGATTAAAATGGAGATGTACTGATGACAGCCAAGTAACTTCACTTACGTAGCTCAGGGTCGCACAGAGCCACATGCAGAAGTTTTACATACACTAGCCTTGCCAGCAGAAGACTTTAAGAGTTCTGGTCCCCTGTTACTGTCTATCACCTGAAGGTTACTGCCCTCATTTCTCTGCCAGCAGGCAGGAACTTTTCTCTTTAACACAATTCTGGCAAAGTTGGCCAGGTGAACTCAAGTGACCTTTTGCAGCTGGCTTAGCCAGACGTGGATGAGTGACAAGTGTGATGCCATCTGCCTGTAGAGTTTCAGGATCATTAATTTTCTGCAGAAGAGAAGCACTGTCTATGACTATGACTCTTTGTGAAGCTGACTTCTACCCATGGACTGAGAAGACAGTCCAATAGACTTCATCAATAGACTTGATGAAATAGGAAACTAGCAATCAAATGAGGGAGTGAGAGCAGGTACTGAGAAAATGTCTTTGTGAGAATCAGACTAGGAAAAGTCGCTCATTCCATTTCTGAGCATTGTTCAGATAGCCTGCTTCTACCTAACAGAGAGGAACTGTATATCATCAACAGAAAACCAACATCCAGATATAAGTAAACACATTTAATTTTTT
>JAYDZK010000113.1:121010820-121074660 GCA_034509185.1 Euphonia xanthogaster
AATTTTTTTTTCCCAACTCTTCCTTAAAACTTTTCACTGTATCCTACTGTATTTGCAATCTAGTATTAAACTGAAGAGGTACAGCCTGGAGTGGTCTTTCACTGACTGAGTGTCATCTGCAGTTATTCCACTCTAAAGTTCTCCTTTATTTCAGCTTGGAATATTGGTTAAATTAAAATCTTATGTTGCATCTGTGATCCTCTAAGAAAATATGATGCAGAAATGGAAGACAATCAAGGTAGCATAGCACTTTCAATTTTTCAGCCAAATCAGTGAACCTGGGGTTGGCACTCAAAATGACTTCTGGTGTAAAATGAGGGAGAGTTGCCTCTTGAGGGAAGGGAAAGGAAATAGAAAAAAATTGTTTAAATAAGAGTGGTATATTACTTTGGACTGGATTCAGCAGATGTTGGACTGATCTGCGGAAGTAGAAGTTATGGAGAAGGAGAACTTAAAATTCAAGAAGAATTTAAAATGCAAGAAGGAGAATTTAAAAGTATCTGTAAAGCCCTGTGAAATAACTCCAGTTCTTGTTATTGTTACTTTTTATGCTCTTTGATAGTGACTGGCTTTGTTAGAAGTGTAGGAACATGCTCTTCCTCGCACAAGACAGTGCTCATAAGTAAAAATTATTGTTCATATAGTAAAGACAGCACTGTTTTTTCTGGCTGTTACGAGCAAGCTGACACCTGATCACATAATAGGAACATGGAAGATATCACTCAGTGGTCTCTGGAGCAGGAAGTAATCTGATGCCAGGGGCAGGTGTGAGATGAAAATGTGTTAGAGATATAAGCATGGAAAAAATTTCAGATCCAAAGCTCTAGAGAGATAAGCATTGCATTTTTCTGATCTAACGTAACTTTCAAAAAATAGTATTGCAGGGAAACAATTTTCCCGGGATGTCTTTGTTGCATTTATTTTTGTGCAAATTTGTTATCTCTTTCATTCATAAAAAAAAGAAGAGAAGCAATGACAGAATAAGAAAACCAGGATCTGTACCTAAGTTTTAGAAAAAAACTTAGCAGAGTAGCAAATCTCTGTTTGCTATCTAGAATTGTTCAAGTTGGGAGATAAGGAGAAACAAACCACTGATAAGAGAAAAATTTTAAGAAGGTTAAATATTTTAAAGGCTATAAAGTAGGGCAAAAGCGAAGCAATTCAATAGATTAAATATGAGAAATATTTTATTACTGATTAACTGAGAGATGAAGATACCCTAAAATATTTCTTGGCCTTATCAAGGTTGGTTGGGATGGAGCTCTGAGCAACCTGGTATAGTAGAATGTGTCTCTGCCCATCTCAAGGGGCTTGGAACTAGAGGATCTTTAAGGTCCCTGCCAGCCCAAACCATTCCATGATTCCACGATATTCAGACCAGTCTTGAACTGGTCTATCAATGCTGGGTGAAAGACAGTAACAGGAAAACTGACAACCAGCATTTTCATTGGCATACCACGGACTGAAACAGGGATCTGTAGAGCTGTGTGCAAGTTGTTACACCTTGCTTTAAACAGATGGGATCTTAAAGCTTGGGTCAGGAACAGCACACATAATCTCTGGACTGGCAGAGAAGGGACCCATCACACTTATTCACACCCAAGTGACATGGAGTCAATGACTGTATGTATAGAGATCATTTAAACCACTGAACTGTACTTTCCTATAGGAAATAGTCTCCAATAGAAGATGTGTTATGAGTAATACTCTTGAATGCAGCCTTCCAGTACCATTAATCCTTATAACCACCACAGATTTATCGGTGCTTGACTGTGAGGCAGTTTTGGGCACTCCAGCAGAAACCTGATTACAGCACTGTTTACTTGCCTTTCTGAGGAGTGACTGCTTAGTTTCTGTTAACATGAATTTTGTACACGCAACACTTTTCTCACTGCATTCCAAAACCCAGTCCTGTGTTCAGTTTTCACAGGGCATGGTGGCTACAGATATTTAGTAGAAGGGCTGTTATGGCAAGAATTGGGTGTTAAAATGGCATAGATCTGAAGTTTATTAAAAATATAGGAAATATTTCAGACCAAGCAGATTTTTTCTAGATCCTATTTTTACATTTAAGACTGAATTTTTGTTATCATGCAGCTGCTGACCAAACTTTTCTAACCCATACTGGAAACATATAAACCACACCAATACCTTTGCCTCATTAATCTACAAGTTTATGTAAAATTTACCTGACTGTAATACATTCTAATTGAAATTGGATATTACAATACTCTGATATATAACTCAATTCTTTACAGAGTTCCAGCAATGCAATTGCAATTTTTGAAGTGTATCTATTGAGATTGCATCAGTATATCTTGGGACATAGCACACCTTAAGACACAGCACTTGCTATAGAATCTGTACCACATAAATCTTTTAGAAAGCAGCACTGGAAATTTTGCCTTCAAGATCTTAAAAATCTAAACTATTGAAAATCACCTTGGCTTTCATTACAGAAAAAAGTTTCATGGCCACTAATTATGGATAATAAAGTTAATACATATTGACAGGCTTTGAGAGAGATTTTTCTCAGCCTTCATTAGCTGCAAGCAGTTAAACAAAAGGGAACCTTACATTTTCCTTCTGTATTTCTTCAATTTCAGGTGAAAAAAACTTGCATCTTGGATTAATAGTGGTATTTGGTCAAGTTTTGGGCACTTTCCCTGACAACTTTATTGCTTGGTGAACACAAATTAGATTCAGCATGGTTCTCTTGGATATGATATGTTTTTTGATATGAGAATGTGTGCTAATCTGTCAAGTAAACACAGAGCTTTTGTTGGTTTGGCCAGAAACAACATACCTAGGGCTTGATTAATGTGACATCACTGTTTCTATTTCTAAGTGATTGCTGAGGACTCAGCAAACATGTCCCTATGCTATTTCAGTCTAAAGGTGGTGCAAAACCATTTTTCATCTTAACCTAATTAGCAGTAAGTGATGTTAACAATCTGAGATGGCTGTTCATGCTTCTAATGAGAAAAAATAATCCTTCTAATACGTTTTCTGGTCTCATGAGCCCAGTGCAATGTGTTGCCTTCTACTATTCAATAAAGTAGGATAATTTCCTTTTTCCATTTGCACTCTTGGGAAGCCTGTGGGTCATGACTATATTGTATATTTGGCCCAGACCCAAGTCTATGACCTTATCTTGAAAAGTGTCTGATCCTTATGTTCCTTTGTCCAAACACTAGAGGCTTGCTACTTCCATGTTCACACAGTTTATGAAACAGCCCCAGGTTACTGAGTTCTTAGATTGTTACAAGTTTTATGCATTGGATCATTTTGCCCAGGGAAGCAAGTGAGTCACCATTTCTGGAGGTATTTAAAGACAGGTAGATGTGGCACTTAGGGACATGGTTTAGTGGTGAATTTGGTAGTGCTGGGTAAACAGTTACATGTGATAATCTTGGAGGTATTTTTCAGCCTTTGATATTCCATGATCCTCTATTGTCCTCATCAGACAAGGATGCCTCCACTGATTGGCAAGGCACATGTTGGTTATTGCAGCCATAAAAGCACAGACTGGGACTGGGCTGCTCCACAATATTTCAGCTGAAACTTAACTGCCACTGAAAAGGTCTCAGGGCTACTCCTGGCCCGTTTCGGTGCAATGACAACTTAATGCTGTTTGGCAAGAGTTAGCTGCAGTAAACCAGTTCCACTGGAAATGGATCCAGGGCTGCTTCTCCGCAGCTGTGACACCACCTAAGGAACTATTATATTTCTGCACCTCAGCCCTTACTTTCCTCATGGTTTCCACCTGTCACCTTTTGCCCTGTCTACCTTCTAGAAGGCATTTTGACTTCCAACAGGGCTGATTGCTCACTGATCTTGTTGATACTGCTTCAAGTTGTGATTGCAGAAAACAGTACAGTTTGCTCATGGGAGGTTGAAGAGGTTCATGATTTGGTTAGGGAAAATGTTTGTAGACTCAGGCCCACAGAAACAAAGAAAAATAGTACACAAACCAGGAAATATTAGAACAAGCTCTGAAATTTGACCTTCATCATTGTATATATCAAGATAGTATGTCATGAATATCAATTGCTTGAATAAAGCATTGGAAAGTAATTGGAATTTGCTGGTTAAGTTTTTATGTTACTCTGTGTGAGTGACACAGATTTTGCTTTCCAAGTCTGGCTGTGGAACTTCACCCCATCACCATTCACTTGATTGGAAATTGGGTGGTTTCATTCCACGATTTTGACAATGTAAAAACTGATTTCATTCTTCTCAATTTACAGGTACACAGGACTTGTAAAATACTATGCAATCAAGAACAATACACCTGAATTGGACTGGATCTTCTGACAACTCAACCAGATTTGCCATGGGGGTCATAAAACAAGAAGGATTCCTAGGTCAAGTGGAAGATTTAATCCAGAAAGTACCCCTACCCCATGAGAAGCCAACCTTTATATCATCCCTCTTTGGCATGGCATTTAGAGTGAAGTTTTCTTCTTTCTTGTAGGCATGATTGAAATATAAAAAGTTTCCAGTGTTGACTTTGGATAACTCTGAATGCCAGGTCCTAGTTTTGTGGCAGGGTCTGCTGAAAGAAGAGAAAGGACTCTTAAAGACTATTAAACTTCTCATTGCCCACTCTTAACCCACACTACCTCTAGAACACTACTTAGTAAAAATCCAGAAGGTGGCATTAATTATTCAACCTCTTGGTTGGTCATCCATACAACACTCAGACATATGAGGTATAAATAGAGAGTTGATCAATTCAGACTGAATAGCAACATAAAGCTTTTACTTTTGAATATGCAAATGGAATGCTTCAAAGTAATTTAAGGTTCACTTCAATCTTTTTGACTGGATTTATCATATTGTTTAACTCAATCATAGTAACAAAGCTACTGCTTAATCACCACACACAGAGCATGGTGGCAATTGCATTGTATCTTGTTCCAGAACAAAGATTTATGTATACAAAATAGAAAGCATATTTCTAACTTTTAGACAAAAATCTGTTGTTTTTTAACACTATCCTAAAGTTTTAACCGTCAAGGCACCTTGAGTGGTGATCAGTATGTCCATATTTCTTAGAGCTGGTTTGAAACGTATTCAGTGAAACTCTAATTTGCTGAAACATACTATTATGTCAAAGTTAAAAGTATTTCAGTAAAGTTCATGACTTTTGAAAGTAATCTTATTGTGAGGGGAAAAATGAAGTGATAAATTCTCCAGCATTGTAAGTGCTGGGAAACCAGGCATAAGGGGGATTTGAACTTGAATCTTTGGACAGTGTCCCAGCTATCACCTCCCATTGTAATAATGAAGTAGGAATTCATGTGTCAGTTTAAAAAGTGATAATTCAATACCATTCCAGCGATGGAAAATAAATTGGAAAGCTTTTGTTTGCATGTCAGTGTAGTACAAAATACATTCAAGTTCCACAGAAGGTTTTCACAAAATGAAACCACTGTTCTTTGGTCAAGTCTGATATTTTAACACATTTGTTTGCTCATGGGAAAACTGGCATAGTAATTTTAAAGGGTATTCAATATGTCAGTTGTTCAGAAAGAGCATGGGGATAAATCTACCTACAATGGTAATGGCACAGCTCAGGAGTGAATAAAATTTTTCATTTGCAAAGTCTTGGGATGCAGGTTATTGTGCTCCATAGGTGCAGCTCCTTGAGTAAGCAGCAAACTTGCACTACGAGGGGTTTAGTCCATTTGCACAGAGACTGCTGGTAAACTCATAGCTTTCTTCTAAATCAGTTATTTGGAAACCACATGCTGCAGGGTCTGTTCTTTGCCACTGCTGTTCAATCTCCCAGGAGACACAGTGTGATATTTTAACATGTAAGAGGCTTTTCTGGTCCTCTTATTTTGCTTTTTCCCACTTATAGAAGGTTTTGCTTTAGAAAACAGAATCTACTGGTTTCATCCCAGCACCACAGAACTCAGTTTCACTAGGTCAGTAGTTTCTCCTGCTATGTAAAGCTATAGGGCCAATTCATAGCAAACAAAACCCAACCTGACCCAACTCAAACCAAACCAAACCAAACCAAACCAAACCAAACCAAACCAAACCAAACCAAACCAAACCAAACCACCACCACCACCAGAAACCCCAGAAAAACCCCAAACAACAAAGCAAACAAACTGGAAAAAACCTCTCTACCCCTGCCAGGAGACCCCAAAACAAAACAAAACAAAAAACAAAACAAAAACCAACCAACCAAACAAACAAAAAACACAAAACAAAACAAAAAACAAAACAAAAAAAACAACCCAACAAAAAAAAACCCAAAACAATGAACAACAAAGCAACAAAAAACCCTGGAGCTTAACATAGCAAAAGAAATGATGCTAGATTATTGGTAGTAAATGGCATACATCTTCCTGAATTTCTAAGGCCACCTCAAACTTTTGTCTTCTCCCAAAATTCCAAAAATACAGGGGAAAGGTTTTCTGTGCTATTGTTTTTATCCTTAGTTGCTTTTAGAATTCCACATGTGTGTTTTTTTCCCTTGAACAATAAATACTTTTCATGGCTGCTCCTCAGGTGGCCTCTAGATGAACACACACTCTTGCATTGCCCTGTTCAGTAAGTACTGTGTTGTTCTTTCAAAACTTCAGTGGGGTCTAACGAGAATTAAATTTTAACATTTTTGAAGACTTTTGGAAATCTTTTACTTGACACTAAAGTGGAAAGGCAAAGCAGAGCAGATGCAGTGTACTTCATGCAGGAGCTATGTGGTCAGAGGAAACTTATTTGCTGTGAACAACAATATTTTACAAAGGAAAAAAAGGAAAAGAAAGAAGAAAAAAGAAAAATAAATGAAATAGTGCAAGAAAATTTAAAAACTGTCTTTGTTTAGTTTACCTTTGTTTTCAAAGCAGCAAACACTTCTGTTGAGGATTTCATTCTTCTCCCTACATGGTTCATATGGGTAGGAAACTGGTTGCTTTCAATAAATCTACTCCTGAGTGTACACGCTTTGCACCTGACTGAGCTGAGGAAAGGCTGAGAGAATTGGGTTTGCTCAGTTTAGAAAAGAGAAGGCTTTGGGGTGACCTAAATTGCAGCTTTCCAGCACTTAAAGGGGACATGAAAAAGAGGGAGAGACTTTTTATAAGAGCATGTAGTGATATGACCAGGGGTAATGGCTTTAATCTGAAAGAAGTTAGGTTTAGATCAGATATCAGGAAAAAAATTCTGTGAGGTGGTGAGGCACTGGAACAGGATGCCCAGAGAAGTTGTGGATAGCCCATCCCTGGAGGTGCTCAAGGTCAGGCTGGATGGGGCTCTGAGCAATGGGATCTGGTTGCAGGTGTCCCTGCCCATGGCAGGGGGGTTGTAACAAGACGACCTTCAAACCCAAACAAATCTGTCATTCTAGGATTCTGTCATTCTATTATGTTAAGGGAAAAAATGGTCCCTAAGGAAACCTGTGGAGTACAACTAAGGCGTAAAATCTCTGTTCAGAGTTCACCTTCTCATAATCATACCCTGTCTGATGTTGACAGGAAAAAATCCCTCGGAAGCAGCCACAAGAGGGAGCAGGTACGGTGCTGTGAAAACACAGGGAGCTGGTGTGTAGAGTAGAGGGTTCTCTTGAATTCCCTTTCAAAGCAAACTAGGTTACCAGTCTCTCCAGTTAAACCTCATGACAAATGTCTGCTGTTACATCTTCTCCCCTTTTCTTTCTGTCATGGAATAACTCTTTAATTGAGATACGTTTGCTATTTCCTATTTTTTTCTAAAATTCTTCCTGGAATTGGAATAATTGTCTTTGAAGTAGTTTCTGTGTACTGGTAAAAATAGATGGGGTTCTCCTAGCTGATTAATGTGTTTTCTATGGTGGTAATAAAGGCAGTGAGCAATAAGTCATTGGATAATAAAAAAACCCAAAACTTGGGAGAAACAGAGAAATATTCATTTCCAGTGTTAGTTGGAATACATATCCCACAGGCAATAAAAACCCCAATGCTTAGAGCTACAATTTCACAAATTAATTTCTTTATAGAAAATAAGCAGAAGCAATTATGAGAAGCTCATTATTTCATTTTATTTTTAGGTTTGTTCTTCTAGGCATGAGTAATACAAGTGTTTTAGTGGTTTCTCTTCTACATTTTATCTGAAATAAGGGCATCATTCTACAGCAAAAACTCAGAGTTGAGCTCATGAAAAGTTACAAAGTAACAGAAGTAGGCTTGAGAGAAAACTATGTGAAAAAATTCAAGGGTATTATGGAAGGAAATTCAGAAATAAAGCTGGTTTCCTCCATGTTCTCACTGTACTCTCACTGAAGTATTTATGTATTTAATACTGAAGGGTTAAGCGGAGCCCTGACAGAAGAGCTGCTAAAGCAATCTCCTGCTTATGCAGCAGGGCTTGCTGCTCACGAGCACACAAACCCTGCTCGTTGCTGAGGCACAGGAGGGGACACAGGGGCACACGTGCATTGGTACAGGGCCAGGGGAGAGCTCATGTTATGATTTACTACAAGACCAAATCTTTACAAAGCTGTTAGTATCATTTGTGTACATATTATAGCAGATCTATACTGTCTGTCATACCAATCAGTTTCAAATACTTTACAGATGTCTGTGTGTAAGGTTTATGAAGAAATTATGAGTAATACTTTTGTTGAGATTACACTGTGTCACTGAATGACAAAATGTAGGATAGCCATGAGACTACAACCTCATTCCATGTCAAAGGTTTGATTTAGCAAAGCAGTTAGTGACACTTTCCAGGTACTTAAAATGTAGTTCTTTGTCTAAGGATAGATGAACAGGAAAATGGTTTGTTTAGTTCAAAAATACTGATGAAAACAAACAAAATTAGGTTTTGCTTTCATAACTTCTATGATTTATCAGTCTAAGCATCTAAATGCTTTAACAAAACTGTTGTAAAAAAATTTGTTGGTTCTAGTAAAGTCTAATAATAAATTCAACTGATTCAAAGTTTCTTTCAGTAACTGCCATGAAGAGGAAGCTAAGGCTCCATAGTATGGAAAACCCAAACCCTAGACATGAGTTTGCTAGACTTGCTAACAAGACTCACTTCCATATCAGTGTTAACTTTCTCAGTGCACTGCCATAAGCAGATGCTACTTAACATCTAAGCATCACCATTACAGAGGCTTTCAAACTTGAAGCACTTGTTTCTTCGTCTAATTTCTAGAAGTGACCAGGATATTCTCAGCTGCCCAGCTAACCTAATGTAAACTTACTGCTAATGTTTTCTTTTCACTGAAACCATTTTTATGGTTTCAGTGAAAAGAACCATTTCATTATTTGGCCTTAAAACGGATCTTACCATCCAGAATTCTTGTATTACCAACAAAAAAATATAACAATAATACCAAAGTATTATGTTCAATTTCCAGTTTTTTAAATTTTATCTCTTTACCCTAATGCATGATGAAACTTTCCAAGAGACATTGCTCTGCCTAGAGCTGCACATAAGAGTATCATGTGCAAATCTGTAAACAAAGTAAATTCATGAGTGGCTTCTTAAATGCCATTGATTTTGTATATTCCTTTTCACCTGTGAAAAATGGGTTACAAATTTTATGAGCCCAAAGTGGGCAAAACATTTCTATTCTGACTCATTTACATTTTATGTTCCCTTTGGATAAGCACAAAAAAGCTAAGGAAAGGTGTCACTCACTCTCTGCCCTGAGCCAATTTATTCTCATTATAGAAATCCTACAAGAGAGGGAAATGTTATGTGCCATGTGGGGGAATACGTAGAAAGAGAGCACCTTACATAAAGAAATGAGTATCAGAATCATCTCTAACTGTCCTCTGGTTGACTATAGAAACCGCCCTGTTGCCCTGCTGCTGCTATATATTTTTTGTGTATGTTATTGTCAGTCAGGAGAAAGATAATGCTGAGTACTCTGAGGTACTAGAATTACTTTCTGAGCATTTCACATAGATTTTGTTGCTATTTGTTTTTATTCTGAATTTCCTGTTCAACTTAGTGCTTTGGCATCTTAGTGCATCGAACCCTGGGGTGCCTCCAGGCTATATCCTTAGCCCATTCTGCACAAGAAATTAAATGAAATGAAGAAAATGATTGCTCTCAGCCAGCTTGTGCTATCTGGGAAATGGGATTTCCACTACCCCGCTGGTATGAAAGATGAAAACAAAAGGTTGACCAATATGAAAGCTAAAGCTTGAATATATTTTCAGCTCAACTCTTTTTGTGGAACAAAATGTTCTTTCAGAATTTCTTCTACATATTGACTTATCTGAGTAAACAGCCCTTAGTTAATAATGCAGAACACATGGTCCTGTTTTGATAAGCACATCCCCAGGGATTTATGCCATTCAGTTTGAACAGAACTACTAGTCATATATTTTTGTACCAAAACCTGGGCAGCTCATGTTAATTTATGGTCAACAAAGACTTTTTGAGGCCTTTGCTAATCACTACTGAAATGAAATGTGAAGTACAGGGATTTTAAGGGCTCTATGAGGCCTACCCTATCAGATAATGTTTAAAACTGTCATTCAGGTTTGGGGATGGAAATAAGGAAGTCAGAACAATGCTCTGGATTTCATTTGGGTAAAAGGGCAGAGTGCATTGGGTCCATTTCAATTTCATGCTCCTTAGTACCAAGATGCTTATCAGAATGTCTTAGCCTGGAGATGGGAGTTGTATTTTCTTTGGAAACAGAAGGAAATGTTAGTTATACAACACTTCCTGGGCTAACTAAAAAGTGGACATAAAGGGTGTGGCTGCCATAAAATTGCCCAATTCTATTTAAAGAGAAGTAACATGCAGTGACTAGTAAAATGGGCCGTGGCTAATTCAGCCTATTACAAGAGTCTGCCTGAAATCATCCAAGATTTCACAGCTGATGGACAGTGCACCTGATTCAGTGCCACTGTGTCATTGCAAATCATTGCCTTAGAAATGTGATTAAAGGATGCCTATTTTTCACACGCAGAGGAAAAATTCTAGTAGAAAGTTCTAGAGTGAAGCATTTAAAGTCAAAGAAATATTCACATGGCTGTTGCAACTGAAAACTCTTAAAGAAAGCACATTTACTATATCACAAATAATCAACTACTACATGTTCCAATACAAACTGTGTTTTATTGCTGTGAGCTTTTGTCTAAGTGACACCGAGCAAAATAGAAATACAAATCCCTCTAGCTTAACTCCTGGTTATGAGAATAATTTTTCTTTTTCTCTGATAAATGGGAAGCAAAAAAAACATGAGCTGGTGATGAAATGGAATGAATAGTAGAAGGAAAGGTGTCAATTTAAAAATAAAAATAAAAGTGGGACCATGTGGAGAGTGGCAACAGCAATAATTATTTGTATAACAGAGCTTATCTATCTTGCTGTGCAGGAATACAAGGTTTCAGAATCTTTCTGTTAAAAGAGAAATTCTCCCATAATTCTCACTTTAATGGTCATCACTGCAGAGCCCCCCTACCTCCCCTTCCCCCTCCCAAAAAACCATTCTGGTCCATATACTCCTATTTTTTTTCCCAATATTAGGTATTATTATTGTTTCTTTTCCCTTCCTTATAATGATTAATAATGTTCTTAAAAGAAAAGTTCCATGGAAATCAGTGGATGTAATTCTAATGTACTTGCTTGAGTTCATCTGGGAAAATAAATTGCAAATCAACATCAGGGAAAAATCAGAATACTATGTAATCTTCAGGGTTTTATTCATTGCAAGCTCTAATTGCACAGTCTGTCTCTTTTTTACTCACCCAAAAATTTGAACCATTTTTCTTTTGCAGTTTGGGGGTTTGATTAGTTCATCCAAGCTCTGATAGCACAAATGCATTTTCAATCTGCAGATCATTTCTAAGATAAAAATTAGAACCTATTCTCAAGCTGCAGATTTTTACAACTGAGCTGATTTAGAAGCAATTTGGGTGTAAAATACATAATATTACGTCTGTTGGGAAAATAATTGAATTCGTATTATTGTAACATTAACAGTAACCAAAAAAGTTCAAAATAATGTTAAGGACATTTCAGTTGAAGAATTCAAATTTTCACACTAACCCTGCAATTCCTGTTTCACAGCAGTTTTAATAAACAGTTTTCTTCCTTATACTGTGCTCTCCTGTACCTACTGTGAGAGACAATAGACATCTGGGACAGAAATGAACACTAAGCTGCGGGTCAGCTTGTATATGCTGATTCTTAGGATTATAACAAGAACTATCCCTGAATTTCAGATTGAAATACCCACTGAGATCTCATAAAGAACTATTTAAAGCCTCCACAATAACTTTGCAACAAAAAGGTCAAATAAGAATTGCAAGTAGAGAAGCTGCTGGAGATCAGCAATGAGATTGAAAGTAAGGAAACTGAAACAAGCCAAAGACAACAAGCGTGTTATCAGCCTCCCATCTACTCTGAGAGATTTGATAACAACTTTTAAGGTCCTTTGGCTGGCATGCAACTCTGCTCCTTGACATCTATAGGCTGTATAGGTTTAGATGATTCAAGATTAAAGCAAACATTCTGCCAAGAAAATACATTTGTTGCTGGTATTGGTTATCAAAATTATTATTAATTGATAATATGTCATGCTTCATAGACTCTGTTCACAGAAGCACCCCAAACCCAGAGTCGACCAAACACCCAGATGTTTTAGAAGGTGTGCTTACTTCATTCACCTGCCTGCTGCTGAAGTGTGATGCACTGAGGCACCCAGCCCTGTGCCTTCTCTGTGTGGGCGCTGCACTGTCCCTTTCTGCTGCTTTCATTCAGTGGTAGCTGACATATGACACAAACAGATTCATACACATGCAAGGCTAAATAAAGACCAGATGGTCTTTGCAAACTCTGTTTAAAGGGAAGCAAGTAGTTCCTGTGAGGTATTAGAGAGGTGTACAGCACCCCAGTACCAAGATGAGACAGCCATCATGTTTAAGAAGTGTGTGGTGCCGTGCTCCACCCGCTCCCTGTAAAGATACAAGCTCTCCTTAGGAGCAATGCAAGGCTTGTTCTAGAAAAGAACTAAGAGCTGCTAGAATGACTAAAAATCATACTTAATGAAGAAAAGGGTGCCACAAAACCAAAATATTAATCTTGACTTCTGAGCTATTATTGCCATATTTCATAGCTTGTGCTTACATGCAGAAAGTGAATGCAGTTTCATCTAAAGCCTTAGAGTAGAGGTAAATTTTCTTTGATCAGTTTTAATTCCCTTAATGAACTAATTTAATATGTATTTGTGCAGTTTTCTTCTATCTTACCCAGAATACCTCTATGTGGATGACCATTTTGCTCTTAACTTATGAAGACGCATAACTAAGCAAGTTTTTTAACTTCATGGGCTATAGGAAAACACATAGGTTATGATATTTCTTGAAATAAGAAATAAAATAAGCAAATTCATTTTGATTTTATCCCAGATGTGGTTTGGAGTGTTAGCAGTAGCTTTAGTAACTCACTAGTTTGAGTATCAAACATTTCTTTTTGATTTTCTATTAGTACAACTCGCAAAAGTTTAAAGGAGGGAAATTTTTTTGCAGTTCATATGAAATCTTAAACAGCAAAGCCCCTTTCAAAAGCAATTACTGCTAATGCAATTTTACCAGAAGCCAGTAGGCTATGCTCATGCTCTGATTTTCCAGCTGAGACACACCTGGTCATCATTCACTCTCCATGCAAACAGAAGGGCCGCTTTGTTTCAGTGATTCACACAGTTCTGTAGAGCTTATCTTCACAATATGAAACGTTTACTTGTTCCAGAGAACACATTTCATAACATTTATTTCTAACACAATTCCCATCATCTATTTTTGTAGAGACAGCAACTGGAAAGTACCATGTCCTGACTATTATAATAGACATAATTATTGCTGGCATAATAAAGCAAGCTGGCTTCCTCACTTTCAATTGTCCAAGTGAGCAAATTCTCCTTGGCCAAAATAATTAAGTTGTCTGTCAGCTTTATCACCTCAGTGACAGGCTCTCCTCATTTTAGCTCGTGTTTTAAGGCTAGGTAGGAATTTCAAAGAACAGAAGCCTCGCAAGCCAGTGCAGAACATAATTTATATCTGTGTCATTTTCTGAATAACTCCTAATCAATTTTACTGTAAGATCATTTGTGCATGAGATCTTTCAAGAAAATTAAGACGATTCAGCTAAGGATTTTATTTTCATGTGCATATGCCCAAACAATTTAAATATCATGGGAATGAATTCAAGTGTGAATTAGCTAGAAGCAGGAATGGTCAAAGGACACTACCCCTGAGTGCATGCATCTGTGTAGTTTTAATACCCTTTGATTGACTTCACAATGGCAAGCAATTTATTCTAATTTTCCTTACTGTTTCCTTACTTTCCTTAATGGTAAGAACGTCAGACATACCTGTGAATGAGTCTGTCAAATTTCCTTTACAAGTTTGCCTTCTGCAGTAAGCTTTCAGTTGAGAGGTGTCCTGAAGAAGGAATCAATTCTTACATACTTTTCTGAAAGACCATTTGATTTGATTTCTACCTGAAGGTTTTACTCTTTTGTGGGGTTCATGGGAAAGAATTTTGGTACTTCATGCTTACAGAGTTTATGAGAAATCATTGGGAATAATACAAATATGGTTGTTTTTGTGACTGAATGTGAGCTGAGGTGGACTTGTAGCCTTTCAACACTGTTTATGGTCTTACTCAAAAATGAAAGTTAATAGAGCATAAGCTGAAGTCTTCACTCCTTGCAAGATTTCTGCCCTGAAGCAGCACTAAAAAAGCCCCACAAATGATTTTGTAGTGCTGTGATACAAAAGAAAAAAAACAGTGTCTGCATTTATATTGCAGGATTGGTAATGCCAGAGCTGATGGTTCCCTTTAAGCCCTGTGAACAAAGAGGTTTGGCTTTCCATGCCACTGCCCTGCACCTCTGCATCCTGGTTCTGAGAGATGGCACAACATGCGTGATGTCGGAGGAGAAGGGATTGAAGATAAGCTCTATTTTTCCATCCTATTCCCTTTCTCCTCTCAGCTCTTCCCTCTTCAAGAACTGTGAGTAGAGCTTTTGTTTGTGTGAGATCAGTGGCTGAAGGGCAGGGCTGTTGCAGGGGATTTCATATGCTAACAGATGTAGAGGGGAGACTCAGTGTCACCTGGTCTTTGACATTCCCCTCCAGACAGCTCATAGACCTCCTTTACAATTAGATCATTTGCACAGTAGGGACAAAAAAAGTTTAGTGATAGCAAGTTTTGATATGGGTATTGTATAGGATAAAATTGCATTCCCTATCACTTACATCAAAGAAAGAAAATGGAGGGGGTGCTCAGTTCCTGACAGATGCAGGTTGAGGGGAATGAGGGGAAAGGAGGCGAATTGAGACAAAGCTGAGTCAGCAACAGGGGCAAGACCAATCTGCCAGTGGTAAGGATTAAGTTGCAAAAAGTCTGTTTCCCACACTCAAAGGAAGTGTCAGGCAAAAGAGGCACACTTCACACAGTGGTGTCCTGTTGGGGCAGAAAAGCTGAGCTCTGCAAAAGGGCAAACCAGCATTGTATCCTTTCTCACATCATGAGATAGATAACCACATAGGTTAACTTTGAGAATTTGGGGAACTATTTATTTATTACCCTTTAAAGGACAGAAAGGAGTTCTGCCAGCATGTGCAGCACTGCTTGCCACCAGATTTAGGCTAAGCTAACCTGTGTTTATATCTCATAGTGGGGCAGGTCTTTGACATGGGGGGAATTCCAACCTGTCTCGCTCCAGGGAGCTGAGACAGTCCAAAAACATTACATCACCTCTCTGGGCTGCTGTCTGCTAGAAGTACAGCGTTGTCTTTGTGATGTATCAGGATGCAGATTTATATTTAATGCGTAATTTAAGGGGAAGAACAAGGCTAAGCAAATAAAGAATGCTCCATGAACTGAAACATTCACAGCTGAGTGAGGAGCCCCTTGAAAAGCCTTCAGTATAAACCAGCGACACAGCTCAATCAGTACCTTTCCAGGCAATACTATCTAACCACTGGGTAAAAGGTTTCAATAACTGAGCACTGGCAGAGTATATTGACTGTTTGTCATTGCAGCAAGATGACTTCAAAAAACCCTGTGCTCATATCAGAACAAGCCACAAAATGCCAAGGAAATCAATAGGTCACTTCCACACTTTTAGAGCCAGCAGTATTATGAGAGTCACACTGAACTGATGGTTATTAACCCTGCAAAATTAAAAACTCACTTGAGTTCAGCACTTTTGGAGCACCAAGGGACGTACTGTAACCCAAAGAAATGTTTATAGCAATTTAAGGATTTATAGTTGCCCTTCTGCTTGTCTGAAAGGTAGATAGAGGAAAAAAACCTCTTAAAGATTATTGTTAGGTTGTTTATCATGAAAGTTTTAAAATTTGTTTACAATAACCTATCCTTTTTAATTATATTAAATGTCCTATATTTTTAGAGACCGGTAAAACCTAAAAGACTCACAGTTAAATAAGGCTACTCTATAGGACATGAAAAAGATGATGTTGAAGACAGAAATCTTAAAAATATGAACCACAGAGAGGAGTGGTAGATACGAGTTCCGAAGTGTTGGACTGGAAATGCTATAAACTCTCTTTTCTCTCATTCCATTTACATTCCATTTACCTGTACAACTTCTCTGGGGAAACTGTCATGCTCACTAGGCAAAAGTGCTAGAGATACATTGTGACATTCAGCTCTACATCACTTTCTCAATCAGTAAATTAACTTTCTACTCATTGCCAACCAATAAAACAAATTGCCATAAACTACCCTGCTCCAGCTGTCCTGGAACCTACGGGGGGTTAGTGCTGTGACTAGGAACAGCTGGCTGAACTAAACTTGGGCACAGTAAAAGCAATATTGATAGGCAGAGGAAAACATTTTGGACAAGTAACCAACACAGTAATAAAATTTTTGCTTGAGGGACAGCTGCTCTCCTTTCTTGAGGTGGCAGGCAGCCTCAGTGTGGTTCTGCATTTCTCATTACACCATATGACAAGAAAGACCATAAAAGTCTTCTTTCATTTATGACCACTGGGATTGGACCTTCTCCTGGCTGAATCTGACCTGGCCACAGTTATTAAAACTTCTGTGGCTTGGTTTGCAATGAACTGAATTTGAATGCGCTGCTCTGAAATGAATGTGATGGGCCTCAGACAGATTCCCCACAAGCAAAACTCTGCATGAAATCACACGGATATCACAAGGATCCACAGACTTAAGACCACTCAGTGGGTTTTTTTTAAATAAAACTCCTCAAATGTTTTTTCAAACCATTACAACTTTTAACATCCATATAATATCTTATGGCAAGTAGTTCCGCAGATTAAAGGAGTGTTATTTGAAGCAGTCTTACCCTTTTACTTATTTTGAGCTTTTCTTTTATTGTTTCTTTTAGTGTACCTAGGTTTTGTAATGTGTAAGACAGTGTTTTGTAGCCCTCTATTCAACTTTTTAATGCTATTATTGATTTTGCAGAATTTTATAAGTTCTCCTTCATATCTTCACAGGATGGAGAGATGCAGTATGTTTGTTAACCCTTTTTATGAAAAACTCACATAATTTTGATCATAATTTTTTCCTTTTTTTCCCATGCCTGCTCCAGTTCTGTTTTTTTTTTTTTTTTTTTTTTTTTGCCATGGGATGACTGGAATTATACCAGTTCTTCAAGATGTGAGCTCCCCATGGATTTGTAAAGTGTTTCAATAATGATCTCTGCTTTATTCTCTATTTCTTCTCTAATAATTTTCAACACTCGATTTGCTTCTTCACAACTTCTGAGCACTGAACTGATGTTTTCCTAGAATATCTGTTATAATCACAAGGTCCCTCCTAAATGGTAATGATCAGTGCAGAGCATATCAAAGAAATTTTTATTTCAGTGAACACAAGTTTTTTTTCCATATCTTTACATTTTCAGAACAGCCAGACTGTTGACATTAATTTTAAAATTTAATTTTTAAAGTGAAAATGTCAAATGTTTTGATTTAGTGAAAATAATCAAGATTTTCAACCCCTTTAAAAAAATCAGCAATCTTTAAGGATGTAAAAGTAAAATGGTGAAAGTATGCCAGAGAAGAAAATGCAGTGGCTGTATTTCAGGACAGTATATGCAAGGACACAAGGATTTCCTACCACCCACAGAAAAATCTAAGTCTATGGTTTGGGTGGGTATAAGAACTATCCAGAATTACCATATCAACTTGCTGTTCATTATGAAGCCTAAATTATTAAAAAAAAAAAAAAAAACCAACAACAAAAAACCCCCAAAAACCCCACCAAAAACCTTAGAAGAACAGAAGTTTAATAGATTAAGTATCAACATCTACCACTGACCTGCTCTTTGGAAGTAAAACATCACCATGAGTTGAAGAGTCTCTACACAAAACCTCTGACTCTTGCACCACAAAAATTTCTTGAAGGGAGACCATCTTATTAACTCACAGAGGTTTTGCTCCTGCTTTTAGCACTCTATTCAGAGAAAATGTCATCAATCAGCTTTCTATTAATTTGGGTGGCTGTATCTTGGCAGCAACATTCAAATTACTCAGGGCTTACAATTTAGAAATATCCTCACCACCATATTGAATGGTGATTTGTCATTACAGCAAGGAGATTTTAATTAGAGCAGAACTACAGGCCTCACAATTTAATCATATTTTAATGGGTTTTCAAGTCCTACTAAAAATATTTCCAAAAAATATTTGGTGACAGACTAATGTAATTAAACTGATGCCTCATATTTTCAAACTTTGAAGGGTCACCAGCTACAAGCAATGTTTCAAAATCAAATCTCATTTTATAACACTGTACCATAATTATGGATGAATAATGGAAATCAATACAAAGGCAGGAACAGAAGCTGTAAAAAAATTATTCTGGTCAAATCATTCATTAGTATAATCTTTAATGTAGAATGCAAAGATGACAACAGCTAAGATCTCTATTGCTTATATTTTTTTAAAAGAAAACCTTTAATGAAGCTGCAACCAGACTTGTGTTTTCATAACTGTGACCTGAGATATTGTATTTCTTTAAGTACATATCAATTTCGAACACAAGTCTGCTTGGCAGGATGAGTCGGGCTCTCCTAATAAATCATCCATCCTTTCCACTCATGCATGAAATCAGTGTAACATGCATGAAAAAAGATAACAGATTATTATACTAAATCAAAAAGAAATAAGGTGTACTTATATTTTTAAGGAAATACGTTCAAGTAGGATTGCTGTCTGTGCTTAATGCTTCTGCTTTGTTCTTGATTCTGCAAGTTTTATGGAATAAGTTTCCATAAAACTGGAATTCTGAGTGAAAGCAAAGACCAAGTTATGGCAACATGGCATTTGCTCTGACATCATAGCTGGCATACAAAAAGTGCCACGGGTGCCAGATTGTTGGACTACCAAATTTTGAAAATTTAAAAGTGGGGAGAAAGGAAGGAAAACAGTTAAAATACAAGGGTGGTTTAAAAGCAATAAGAAGGAAAGAGAAATAGATTTTAAACTCTTTTTGCTAATTACTGTGATGTCCCTGTGTCACTTAATAGGTTTGCAATCCGCGGGGCTGCGCTGACACCTAGTGGCGCTAGCCTGGCTGCAGAGGGACCCTTGGGTGGATTGCCAGATGCTGGCTGTGTCCCCAGGAAGCCAGCATCATCTTCATCTTCGAGAAATCTTCTCCAAAAGCTGCATGAAAAGCTGTTGGAAAGGATGTGTTCACCACCTTTGGCCACTCAGTGGAGTGGCTTCATGCAGAACACGAGGATGTTTCCATACTGAGGAAAACACAGCTGGAAGAGATAATTGGAAAGTTCACCCATAGAGGTGCAGCGAAGCAGAAGGGACTACAAGCCAATGAGAAAGCGCATCAGTAGAACATAAAATGTTCTCTTTCAGATGGCCATTTATTCGTGCACACAGAACAAATAGCCTGAGCCTATCACCCTACAACAAAACCTAGAATTTCTCTGTGGTCACTATACCATAGGCCAGTGTTGTGTCTGAAGAAATTAAGGGAAAACTGTTGACCCAACCCAGGTATATCCCATTCAGCTTGAAACGCCTCTCGGATACTTCACTGTGGCCCATGCAAATGAATTTTGTCTCTTCAGTTTTACCAGGATGCAATGTATTTATACAGTGAGATGTATCTGCAGATTTAAATCCGGAGGCTTTAGTGAAAGGTGCATTACATTCAGGATTTCACTATATTGAAAAGTTTAATAGTGCAAAACTTTAATAAATTTCAAATATTTGGAAAAAAAACCAAAACAAAACAAAAAACCCCATTCAACTACTCTAACCTGTTTTCTTCTTTCCATTAAGTCTTGTCTAGAGGATCAATTACTTGATATTTTCTGACATGACTGGTTGAAGAACATTTGGTAAAATTAAGTATGGATTATGGACAAAATCTAAGGACTCTGTGAATTTGAAGGGTATTTTACCTATGAGGTAAAGAGGGTCAAACCTGAGCATTTCATTTAGTAATTTAATGGTGCTCTTCCAAATACTGCTCCTTAAAAATACAAAGAGTCTGCATCTGTTCTCATTGATCATTACACATTCATCTAATCACATGGAAGTACTGCATCGTATATGCTAGAATAGGTGAGACAAGAACTCTGCTCACTAAGAGCAACTAGACAAGCTGGACAGAAAATTAGGTTTGGAGAAAGTTGTCTGCATATCACTGCTTGTAAATCTGCATCTATACGCAATGAGCTCCACAATTACAGTAACATTCCCTATATGTTATCAGAACACTATATAAGCTCACCATGCAGCTCCTCTTCAGATAGGACATTATTTAGCAGACCTCCCTGGCAGCATTATGTGGGGTTAGGAAGCCTTGGTAGTATTAGGCATGCTGAGGAAGAGAAAGGGATTTATAGGAACACTGTACCTCTGAATCAAATCTGGGTGGATATATGTCATCCCTGTGAGGGCTTCTCAATACATTCAGTAATTTCAGCCAATTTTATAAAAGCGCAGAATTGCCAACAACATTAATTTCATGTAAGTCTTCTGAAAATTAGAAGATTTTAGAACTTCCTCCCACCTCTCCCCACTGGAGATGCTGGCACATCTCTGCCCTGTTGGTGCCTGCCTAAACTAAACAGGGCTGACGCCACGCAACCTGCGCAGCCAAATGTTGCTGGGAGCCAAGCAGGGATGTGAGGAGAGGTGAAGGCAGAGCAGAGAGTCAGAGGAATTTTTGGGAGTAGGACTAAAGAAGGTTCAAGTTGGCTGCTTGCAACTACAAGTTTTATAAAGCCTATTTGTTTCTGGAGAAACTCTTTCTGTTTTGTATGCAAGTGGTAGAATTGTCAGTGCCTACCACAGTCAATTTGTTACGGTTTGAAAGAGGAAATGACTACTGGATAGAGCATAGGATAAAATGGGAAACTTAGGGCAAGAGACACCTTGCTCTCACTCTAACCAGATAATTTCCATAGGTTTTAATGTCTTAGGATCATGTCTTTCAGAGAAAATATTCAGATGTTGAAATATTTACTACCCTACATTAAGATCAGTTCTCACATAGCTTATGTTAAATGATAGGTGGTTTATATTTATTCATTGAGAAATGAATCTCTGTAACAAGACAGTCTTTTACGATTGATCAAATGTACTGCAGCTTTGCTGGTTTCAGATGTTGAGAGAATACTACTTACAGAAGTACTTTTAAGATATGAAATGCCATATAAAATTTGGGGAAGGTTTGTTGCTTTAGAACAAAAATATACATTTAGGAGAAAAATTACTTCTATCAAGAAAGGTGATGCAAGATTATTTATAACCATTGGAAGATTATAAAAGTAAAATCAGGGTGACTATATTTTAAAGCTAACGGGATACATCTTGTAAGAAATAATGGGGTATAAAGTGAAGGATTTTGATGTAAAGTAAGAACCCTTCCTAAGCTCTTGTCTATTCTACATTGTACTTGGGCAGATTCATGAAAGCTGTGATAGAATGAAAAAGCGAAGAAAATATTTCTCTTTTGGTTTGTCAATGCTGAGAATATTTACACCATATTTTAGCAGTTTGAACAATATTAATAGCATCTGTGAATGAATTTCCAGATTTGTAGAATACATTCTTATAACTAAATGACCTGTTTGAATAACACACAGTTTTACAAACTCTGCTCTCCTATTCCTTTTTTTTTTTTTTTTAAGGTAAATTTAGCATTGTTAATAAAAATATTACAGACATCACTTAAGCAGGGAAGGGACAATTAAAAGTAGGTATGTGTTTCATTTGATGATTTCTCTTCTGTTATTGTTGTCTTTAGAAGTGCACGGGGTGAATCTCCTTCTTCCACCTTCTGTTGACTAACCTTTGTCAAAATCTTCTAGAATCTTCTAAAACACCAAAGAAACAAATGTATTGCTTTTTTCATGGGCCATACCAACCTAATGTTCTCTGAGATCACTTGAAAAACTCAGTATTTTATACACTGAGGCAGAACAACTCACAGATTTTTCTGAGATGTGCAGAGGTGTACAGAAATGATACAAAGATGGACCAATGTCATGTCTGAAGTAATAGCGTGGTCCTGAGATATTTTACTACAGGAAGCACCTTTAGGTTACATGCAAAATACCAATCCTGAAGGCCCTAATACAGCTCCAAACAACCCAATACTTTCTTCCCTAACTAACATAAATTTATAAATCCATTGTGGTGCTCTTCTAATAAATCCCCTGGTGCAGAGTGGAAAAACTGGTATAATTTGTTCAGACATGGAGACAGAAGGGTGTATCTGGAAGCTGTTCTGCAGATAGGTTACAGCTCTGTTCTGATTTCAACCAAATATGCTGGGAGTCAGCTACAGTTGTAAGGTTTTGGGTTTGGTGGGATGGGTTTTTGAAGGGGATGTCCATGGATTTTATGTTTATCACCTTTCTTTTTTGTCCCTTCTTTAACATTGACTTGGAGCTCAGTCTGAAGGTATTGGATTGGAATACATAGTCTAGCAATGATAATCAGGGGTCTGTTAAAATAAAGATTTCTAGTGGTATGGAGATTCCTCATTTTCTTAACATTTTCTTTAAGCTACCTGATAAATTCTTTGAATATCTGTCTCAAGCTGCCATTAACCAGTGCTCAGTTTGACTCCTGCTGTGTTCTGTGTATTTTTCTCCCAGCAAAACACTCTGGCCATTGTGCAAGGGGCACTGCCATCCAAATATGTCATATTTCTTCAGATAGTCCATGCCAAAATAATTTTAAGTTATACTGCAACTAAAGAATAAATAAACAGTCTGAAATTTCCTTCAGTAACCTGGTTTCCATAACTGCATAACACTTTTTGAAACAGCATTTGTAATTTTTTGTGACAACAAGCTGTGGAAACTGTCCCTCATATGTTTCTAATAATATATGAATTTTCAAGATATACTGGAATATGTGAGTTTTCAAGATATTCTGCTTTGACTCCTTTGCTAACTAACCTTACTGTTCTCACTCCTCAGCTGTACCCTAGCATGTGGTTTGCTGGTAGCAAAGCTAACCAAAACAGATTGTTTACAGTACCCAGTCACACGTACTGCTCACTCTGATACATGGAGAGTATGCTAAAAAAATCTGATTTTCAAAAGTAATTCACTCACATGGTACAAATTAAATGTAGCGCTTTGCTTCCACTGAGGTTCCTAAATGACCTCCAGAAATATTTAGTTCTTGCTTCCAATATTAAGTACAGAGAACATTTGAAATCTTGATTACTTTTTTTTTAATATGTAAAAACGAATGTCACCTCTTTAAAAGTAGGTCAGTTATTTAGGTTCCTTTATAAAAAACCCTGAATTCCTTTAAATGTGACACCATGTAGCCTTTGCACTTAATCAGAATAAATCTGGAGAACTGTAAAGCACTATTCAATAAGAGTAGAAACTGTTCATAATATTTTAATGGATGTTCTAGGAGGCACTATAAAAAGTTTAGAAAGTCAAATAAAATTCTAGATAAAATTATTGAGGTTGTTCTAGGAAAAAGCTTAGACAATGATATAAGGCTGATTTTTGGAATCAGGATTTTTATACTGATATTTATATTATATGGACACAAATACTTGTGGTTCTGTGGCTCTAGCAGCATTTTTCTCCAGTCTCTTCAGGTTCACTGTGTCTCAGACACGACTCATAACTTCTGGCATGTAGAAGTCCATCCAAGTGCCTTCAGGAGCTCCAGTCTTCTTCCACAGAGTAACTCCACAGGAATGGGTGCTCCTCTCTCCCATCCTTAACCACATTTGAAGACATCTTTACATAACTGTATTCAAAACCTGAAAAGGAAACTCAGATTGTTCCTTGGCTTCCTGGAGGAGCAAGCTTGACCTTTTCATGTCTATATTTAATTTAAATATTTTGCAGCAAAAATAAGTCCTGAATGTTTTTGCTCTGTTTTCTGGAAATTTGCAACGTCTTTTTCTTATGACTCAAAGTAGCTGGGGTTATTCTATCTGGATCTGCTGCTTGGTTGTAAACAGCCCTTTGGCAGCCAGTCAGTAGTGGTGTTTCTGAGGGCTCATTTTTGGGGCCAGTCCTGTTTAACATCTTTATCAATGATCTGGATGAGTGGATCAAGGACACCCATATACAGTTTGTAGATGACACCAGGCTGGGCTGATCTGATGGAGAGCAGGAAGGCTCTGCAGAGGGATCTGAACAGGCTGAATCAATGGGCTCAGGCCAGCTGTAGGAGGTTCAACAAGACAAAGATCTGCACCCTGCCCTTGTGTCCTCACAACCACAGGCAGCACTACCGGCTGGGAACAGAGTGGCTGAAAACCTGCCCAGAGGAAAAGGACCTGGGGATGCTGCAACAGCAGCTGAACATGAGCCAGACGTGCCCAGGTGTCCAATAAGTCCAATGGCATCCTGGCCTGTGTCAGCAATAGTGTGGCCAGCAGGACGAGGGCAGTGATTGTCCCCTGTACTCAGCTGAGGTGAGGCCACACCTCGAGTGCTGTGTTCAGTTCTGGGCCCCTCAGGACAAGAAAGACAGAGAAGGACAATGGAGCTGGTGAAGGGTCTGGAGCACAAGTCCTGTGAGGAACAGCTGAGAGAGATGGGGTTGCTCAGTCTGGAGAAAAGGAGGCTCAGGGAAGACCATGGAAGGTTTAGATTTTACAGGGGGAAAAATTCCTTCATAGAAAGGATTGTCAAGCTTTGGAACACACTGCCCAGAGAAGTGGTGAAGTCACCATCCCTGGAGGTGTTTGAAAGGCATGTAGATGTGGCATTTAGGGACATAGTTTAGTGTGCATTTAGTAGTGTTGGTTTATGGTGGGACTTGATGATCTTGGAGGTCTTTTCCAACCTAAAGGATTCTTATGACTGTATATACATAAAATATTTTCAGAAAAAATGTGGACACCTAAATATTGTTTTAACAATATTCAGGAAAAAAATATTGGGTTTATTTTTTAAATTCCCTAAAAAATAAACCAGTTTCAATTTTATTGAAAGGATTTCTTCAGTGTACTTTTCAAATATATGTTAGAGAGAATGATTTAACAAATTGCTCCCCTTTTTCATTCTATGCCTGAATGCAACTTGAAAACTGGAAGTTTATGAAGAAAACCAAAAATAGTTTTGACCCTACTCAGGAAGAGAGGAACCACAAAAAGATTAATCAAGTGTAGTTTTTAATATATTTTCTTTTAATTTTTTATTATCATTATTTTCATTGATTAATGATCCAATATCAGTAAGTAAAACTCCTCAATAAAACCAAAAATAATTTCTCTTATTTTCTGCATATGATGAGAGTACCAAAAAATGGGTACAGAATTTACATAAAGGAGTTCACTGGTGCTGGATGCTTCATATTTGGGATGCTCTGTGTTCTTGTAAGATCTGTAGTTCTGAGGCCTTTTCAAAAGGCTGACCTGAATTGCTAACTCCAACTTTAACAGCAAGGGAGAAATAGTGGGTCTTTTGAAGTTAATAGCCAGACTTTCAAGGTTTTCAAGGGAGCTGGTTTTTCATCACAGATCTATCTAATGTAATAAAATCTAGATCATCTAATCCCTAGTCCTGGAATTTAAGCACTGGACTTCATTTTTACATTGATCACTGAATAGTTCAGAATTAAAAGAGAATATTTTTTCCCCTATTGATGTAACATCTCAGGGACTGGCAAATCTAGGTGGTCCTACCACCCCTAAGAGAACTGAAAATTTTTAATGGAAATTGGAGCATAGATGAATGAGCTAACAGCAGGGTTCAATTTTAATGACAGCAACAAGGAATTCTGTAATTAAGCACATTAAGGCAGAACAACCTCTTTGAATTTCAGAACATCTCTAGTTCATGCTCTAACATCTGTTTTTCTTACATTGCTTTAATCTGCATCCTCCCTTCAGGCATCTTACACTAAGGGCTTGACAGACTCCTAGCTGACAGTAGCTGGCATCCTTTTAATTGACAAGGGAAACCACTGTTGAAAGAGATTGGGAAGAGTTTCCTCTCTTCCCTCAGGGTCTAAATGCTCTGCTTTTGCAGAACTCCTGCAGGACCTGCTAGCTACAAACCCTACCCGAAAACACAGATTTTGCAGAATCCAAGGAAAAGACCACCTGAGCTTCTCATATGCTTTAGACCCTTCTACTTCGGAGTTTTGCCCAGTATCCCAAGGGGTAGGGGTTTGGTATTTTATTTGTCACATGTCTGTTTTAGCAGAAAGTGAAATAATTTCTGTTTTCACAAAAAAAGGAAGCATTTGTTTATGTCCCAGTGGAAGCGGCTGCTAATGAGAGTTTACCTAAAACTTCTTGTACATAGAGTTGTGAGATGTAAGAACACATCCCTATTTTTTGCTGCATCAGGCCCATTGAACGTACCTTGGAGAAACATAAACATTGTATAGAAAAGTGTTTGTATTGCTCATAAGCAATCCCAAGAAAATATTTTATGCCCCATTATACCAAATACATTAATAAATTTGTCATCCAGCTGTGCTGGCTTTCTTCGACTAACTCTCATCATATGCATAAAATCTCTGTTTAGGCTGTATGCTTCTGGTTTAAGAACTTTGCCTTCCTGTTAGTATTTAATACATCTGGTGCCATCTAAGTAAAAGCAGTGGTTTTTATAATCACTTGTTCTGCCATTTCTATGATCTCAGTTATTTCACTCAGCTTGCTGTCTATGATTTATCCCTCTTGACTGTATTCAGCTTGTTGAATAGCCATTACCTGGTGATCTGCTCAGATTAATTGTACAGATGCTTTCCAAAGCAGACTGTTTGATGTCTGTTGTCAATGTGCTACATTTTCTGTGATCTGTTCTCATAACCAATATTCATGGCTAGGTGTTGCTGACTGAAACTTCAGTTATATTCATGCATGGCTTTCAAAAAAGACTGAACTCCAAATTGTCAGGACTATTGTAACAATGGTGGAATGATTATGATTAAAGCTAAACTGATATTTCCACTCCTGCAGCCAGTGTTTCTGGTTTTATTATTTAAATCTTCCAAAAAAATGAAAGTGGATTACCCAGATGATTTTTTTTCCTGATTTCCTTTTTTATTTTCTTTCAAAAAAAATCCCCAACAAAACAAATGCTGTAGCTTCATTAATCTATTATTTCTTCATTTCTGAAACAAACTAGCTTCTGTGGATAAAATGCTTGACATAGTAACATGGTTAAAAAAGCAGACGGGTAAAGACATAAGACATACACTGAGCCTTGTTATCAACAGACTTTTGAAAACAGAAGCTGTTAATGGCACTGATATTTTTCATTATTGGCTCAACTCTGTATCCTGTTTGCTAGTCACTTAAAATCCAATACCTTCCACAATTCAGCGTGGGCATTGATCTCATTACAGATTAAAAATGTAAATCAGAGAAGCTTCTGAAACAGCAGTCACTATCATGAGGTCCATGCATTGCTTTGCTTTTCTCCCCACTGTACCTGTTGGGTTTTTTGCTAAAAATAAAAAAGCAGACCATCTTTCCAAAACCCTCACACTTTTCATCAGAAAGAAATGCTCTTGGGTACTATATTCCATTAGAAATTGGAAGCCTTAGGCTTAATAATTTGGAAAATTATGCACAGTGTAGTGACAAAACCAAAATAAGTGTTACAAACCACTTTCAAAATGAGATACACCTACCCAGGAAGAACCTGCTCAAGGGGAAATGGTTTCCTCTGTCAGCTTATTCCAGAACTCTTAAACCTGGACCCTGCAGTGTCCAGCAGTCCCCCGACACTCTGTCCCCAGCAGAGGACTCCCCAGCACCGACAGATGCTTGGCACTGCATCTCCCACCCACCTGCCCCCAGGACAATATTTATTTCATCAACCTGCAGGAAGCTGAATACATAGATAAACCACACTATTTTGCACACCTCTGTTTTGAAGAGCTGTCCAGGATAAGTAATGTTGGCTAGTGTTGTGAGAGTCTCTAATTATTTTTTTGCTCAGAAACCACATGCAAACTAGTTGGCCCTTGCTGTCTCTTGTCATCTGATGTTACAAAGCAATCTACACTGTCCGTGAGCTTCAGAACACATACTGACAAAAGAAGTAGTTTCCCTGGTAACAAGGACCATATGAAAGCTCTCAGAACATATCCTCCCCAGGAGTTAATTTGTTTCAGATGGGAAAGGTGATTACTTATAAGAAAAAAGAGAAAACAGCTGAGCTATTAAAGGATGAAATAGTAAAGAGTAAGCAGTGTTATTTGTTCCACTTCCACTGTTTTCATTTATATGCATGATATATATATTTATATAGAAATATACACATTTTTGTATGAACTATCATTGCATAAGAGCTAATACAACATGTACTGTATTTGGCACTAAAGAACTTCACTGAGGTCTTTATTACAGCACCAAAAAAATGAAAAATAATTTCTCAAATGTAAATTCGGATATTTCACAAAGATTTCAAAGGTACAAAGAGATGAAAACACTGCAGGACACATGAACACAGATCTAGCCAAAAGATTAGGGTATTACAGGATTGTAAAAATTAAAGAAATAAAAAGCAGAATAAATAATGGCAAAAGTCAAAATAACATTCAAAAACAAAGCTGTGTATGCAAGTATAATGTTCTCATGCAGATAACTCTTAGGAAAAGTAGAACCCTTCTCCTCTAGGATAGCTAAAAGGATTATTGATATAGATGGTCTTCCAGATGTGGAGTATGGGCTGCTAATGGTTTATGGCTCACTAGGCATTTCAAACAATTGCTCTGTGACTGAAAGGGAAAGCTGCCTGAGCATGCATGAGCTGAAGAGTAAATGGTGTCCACAACTGGCCATGGCAGAGGCAAGGAATGTCACACAACTCATGGTGTGGAAGGTGATCAGTGCAAGGAACACTTCAGTCGATCACCAATTCAGGAGGAGTGGGTATTTGCTCAACTGTTTAATCATCATATCCACAGAGATCCTTTGCCATAACATTTCAATGAAGAAGGATTCTGCTATGCTTTATGAAGACCCACCTCTTAAAAAAAATGGTCTGGGCATTACTGGAAAGAGAAGCAGCAAATGAATCAAATAACTTTAAAATTAAAACTATGGCTACCTAAATGAGATTATTGAAACCAAGGGGTTTCTTTGCTGACAGTTCAGAGGTTTTCATCAGCTTGCTTTTTTAGGTAGGGTTTGTTAAATTTGGCTTTGGTAGGGTTTTTTGTTTGGTTTGGGGTTTTTTTTGGTTTTTTTTTTTTTGGTTTTTTTTTTCTTGTTTGCTTGGGCTTTGGGTAGTTTTTTGTTGTTTTTTTTATTATTTTATTTTGGTTTTTGTTTCGTTATGATGTTTGTTTGTTTGTTTTGCTGGTTGGTTGAATTTTTTTGTTTGGGTTTTACAGATGAGTGGGGAGAACCAGTCTGGAAACTACAGATTGGCCTTGGTTTTTATAGAACACTAAAACTGTTAGAATTGAGGTAGGGGAAATTAGAAATGTCTTGACCTCTATATTCTTGTCATGACTGTGATTATTTATCTGCCATTTTTCAAAGAGACTATATCAGTAACAATTCCTTCATAAAGTTAAATATTTTTCTTGTTAGTTCTCAACAGTATTAGTTCATTCTAGTTTTCATAGACAGTGTTAGTTTTTTTTCTTTTCAGCTAATGAAGGTATAAAAATTAGTACTTGTTTGAGAAAGTTATGAATAAGCAGTTAATAATAATGGATATATTTCAAACCATTTTATTGAAAAAATAAAGTATACATTACAATGTCTTTTTAATATCTCTGTTCCTGAAAAAGAAGGCATGAGTTGACAGTTCATACAATTTTGTTATATATTTAAAATGTGGGAAAGAATTCCTATAAATTATACTTTCTGTAGTGTGCCACACCTCAAATTAGCTGGAAATCTGAACTGAGCTCTGGCAGGAGTCTGTGATTTTCTTGCAGAAGAGTTCTGCTTTCTGGGAGTATGTGAGTATTCCAGAATTTCCTCGTGGTCTCCAAGTGCTTCTGCTTATAAATCAAGATATTCCTTTCATTTTTAAAAGATGTGACTGACTTGGAGCAAAACTTTGAGGAATATCTGAGTGTCTTCTCTCAGTTTTAAAAGTGATTTAGGTGCATTACCTAGAGACAGCTAGTACCAAAACATTTCTGAAGTGTCTGAGAAGCTAAATCCTTGTACTGCATGGACCCATACTTGGGATTCACGGGTTATTCTGAGTTGGAAGGGACCCACAAGGATCATCAAGTCCAACTCTGAAATCAATGGACCACACAGGGATTGAATCCACAACCTCGGTGTTATTAGCCCCATGCTCTGGCCAGCTGAGCTAAACTGCTCTATAATCCAACTCTCCTAGATCCTATAATAAGGGATGAGATGTTGTTGTACAGAAATGGCATTTCCCAGTTTAATGTTCCCACTGAATCACTCCAAACCATGAATCACCCGCTCACTTCCCCATTCCATTCCCCTTCCCCCTCATCCCTGCAGTCTGCTGGAGAGGAGAATTGGAGGCACAACAGGTAAAGATCACACGTTGAAATAAGAAAGTTTACTGGACACAACAATGAAAAAAAGAAACAAAAAGTACCAGTGACAATACTAAGCACACAGTGTACAAGAGAAGGGAACCATTCACACAGGAGTGTTCACCATGCAGAGCCCAGCAACACCTGAGTGCCCCCTCCCCACCACTTGACCAGAGAGGGGCTCCTTCCCCTCCTGCCCCTGCACATGCCCTGTGGTGGTGTAAAACAAACTCCTTGTCCTAGCCATGCCCCTGCTGGCTACTGACAAAGTGAATCCTGTCCTGTCCAGAACCAAGACGTGAGATGTCTCAAACCTTCCCATCTGCTTTTCTGTCAAACTCTTTCTACCTGTGCACACACTGGTGATGTCTCAATAACCTGTGACTGGGTTTGCTTTTATATTAACTGCTGGAGATCATTTGAAAGTTTAAATATTTTTTTCTTTTGTTTTGTCATTTTTCATCTCCCTTTTATCCAGACTACAACCTCTCTAATATTTTATAGTACAAGTATTTAGAAAGTGTATTGACTAATGCACACAAAACAAGAAATCTGATTTCTGTTTCCTTTTCAGTCTCTTTCTTACTACTAGAAGTCCTCAGATTCTTGGTTTTTTCCCTAGGGAAGATAAAATCTCCCACATGTTTATCTTTCCACTTTAGAGTCTTTACCACTACAAAAGTCTGTGGGCTGAGGAGCCCAGTCCTTCAAGGAAGATAAAATCACTTACAGTGTCATTTTTATGGCTGTGCTTTCTGTTTCTGAAGGGCTGCCCCCTTATACAGATGGCCGCTCACTCCTAAAATAATTTGTGACACATTTTTCATTTCTGTTCTATGGCTGGTAATTTTTATTGCCTTCTCTCTCTCACCCATTACTTTTGGACAAAGAGTTGTTAAAAGTCAGTGTCAAAATTAGTAGTAATCTCACTGTCCTGCAATTTAATACTTCTGAGCTTCTTCCTGTCTTGTTTGGGCTCTTATTTTTGCTGCAAAGTGGAGGATTTAAAATATAGATCATACCAGCATAAAGAAAGGTGCCAAATTAAAAAAAAAATAAAATTAAGTGCTGACTCCCAATATTTGTACAGAAATATTTTTACTCTCATACAAAATATTAATTGTTATTGTTTCTTTTGAGGATTTATTCTGTCCTAACTAGGTATCTGGAGATTTTCATATAGTCCAAAGGGAACCGAGACATACTTTTGAACTAAAAATTAATTCATACTCTGATATGAAGTTATGAAACCTCATAGTAAAGAAAATCCTCTACATTATTATCTAACCATAGCTTTTTTCCCTCCCCAAATTGATTCAAGATGCATTTTATCCCATTTTTCCAAGAGGCAGAGCAAGAATATATGCCATTAGAATAGCTGTTAATACCATAAAGCCATCAAATAAAGAACATAATTTCAAGCTAAACAGTGGAATCCTGTCACAAACTAAACACTCCATCTGGTGCCATTTATCTGAAATAACTTCTTCGAGGCACCACTCCCATGAAACATACAAACTTCAAACAACATTATTTTACTACAAATATGGGCTATAAAACTTGATAGAAAAAAAAGGAAGCCATAAAGCCCGCAAGTTCCCTCTCAGCCTGAGCTAGATTCCAGATCTTCCTGAATTAAGTCACTTTCAACATGTTGTAACAGATGACTGAAGGTCCCAGTAGATGTAAGTTTTATTTTCATAATTCATTCTCAGCTTGGCTGAGAGCAAAGTAGCCACCTCCACATTTTTGGCAAGAAAACTTTCTTTACTGGAATAAAGGTCTGTCTCTTCAATGGGGTGTTTGGCAAGAAACCAGGAAAAAATATCTGATTTCCCTTACACTTGACTTCCTCTTTTTTTTTAAAATTCAAGTTTAGCAAGAACACTGTCTTCCTCCTTCAAATCCTCCAGTCCAGCTATAATTGCTCTGTTAGCACCTTTTTGACCCACTCACATATTTTATATCTACTTTACAAACATTGTATTTTTAATGACACTGAAACCTGTGAGCATTGGAAGCATTTTTTTGCCTCAATTTTCCAGTTTACTAGCATCTGAAATTCTTTTACCCACAGGAAGATTATTACGCCAACATCATAAACCTGCATTTTATTTTCCAGCACAAGAATGACTTTTATTTTACAAGATTTTAAGCATTCATCAAAAGTCTCTGGTCAGTATATCACTCTTGTCCCTGCAGTGTCTTTTCCTTGAGTATTTTTCTATTCTAATTATGAGCCAATCTATGCTGTAGACCTTTTCTTCCTGCTAACAAAATTTATCCTCACCACAGCCAGCATGATTGCCCTTCCGCAGTAGAATCCCTTGTATTTATTAGTATCATAAAGAAACATGAAGGGGTTGCTACAATAATTCAGCCTTCATAAACTAAGCATGAGTGCTGTTCTTGCACTAACCTGAAACAAAGCACAAAATATTTTTCACAACTGAAAAAATTGTTGTGTGGAAATTGTTTTTTACACTAATCTGAGCAAAAAAAGAGAAATACTTAAATACTCAGATAGCAAACCTCTCAAATTAAGAACATGAGATCTCCGTAGACTTTTACCGAACACCCCAAACATACTGCTATCTACAACAAATCTCCCCTTACACAGATCATCTGCCTCATTTCCCTCTGAAATAGAAACTGAAAAAAAAACCCTAATGGAAATTCTCTGGCATTGGAGACTAAACTAGGGAATTTATGGTCTGTTTGGAGCTTGAAAGAAGACACGTTTTACCTGAAAGTCATGAAAGGGAGTGGACTTGGACAGGAAGAATTTACCTATTATGCTAAAATACTTTATGTCTTGAACCTCAATGAAAACAACTTTCTGAAAGCTGCATCTTTCACAGGGGTCTGTTTTCCACAACATTAAAGTGAGGATGGTTAACAAAAATGAATCTTCAAAGTATGGTAAGCATGAAAATTTAAGCAAAACCAAGAACAGCAACAAATAAAAAAAAACTTTTGAAAAAGCTGCAACAAACTGAACAGAGTTTTATACTACATTACCATTCTCAACTTTATCCCATACAACCTATAATAGAGAAGAGTAAATTTGTTATTAGGCAACTCCATGGTGCTACAGGGGAATTACATATAATAAAAAACTAATAGAAATTTTAATAGTGGTGACATACCAAAACCAATTTTAAAATGCTTATAACTGTATTTTAAATTCCATAGTACTTGCAGGGATATATCTAAGTTTTTAACAGAATGAGATGCTGAGGGAAGCTCTCAAGGGTTCCTGGAAGCAACTCGTTAAAATTCTGTCACCAAATTGAAGGGAAATTGAGATTAATTTTAAAGTCTCTAATTCAATTCATACTTTCTCTGAGTAGAAAAAAACATCCTCACCAGAAATGATCCCTGGTAGTCATGAAAACAACTAACAAAGAGTAATTTATTTAGCTTTTGGAATGCACAGCACTGGTCCAAATTACATTATCAAAATGTCTTGGGGATGCTATAACCCAGGCACCTACAAGGTCCTCATGTGCACCCCCATCCAATTACATGAACTGAAGCTTATGCACTTGTGTCACTAGAATGAATCTGATTTTCTCCCTCAGTTGAAGGAAGGCTTGTGGGGTTTGTTTATTTTTCATGGGTAAATATATCAGTAGATTTCCGGTCTAATTTCTTGAAGTATGAGGATGGTAGGTACTTTAAAAGAAGCTGTAGGAGAAAATGTATGTTACTCCTTGATGTTCATAGAATGAGAAGATTCAATGCATTAGAACATTGTCTCCTTGATGCATCTGAATATGCAGATGTTCTAAAGACATTGTGATTGACTTTGAAACAACTTCATTCTTTCATTCAATTTCATTATGTATTCTGCCATGCCTATTATCTATACAGAAGGAGGTCTTGTGTGAAAATTTAGGCTTCATCCCTGTAAACACATAGGCACATAAACAATTGAATAGTTCCATTAACTTCTGGGAGACCAGAAGAATGTATTTGAAGTGAAGCATTCGCATCTACAGTTGCAAGAAAGCAGTTCAATGAAAGCATTATGGTCAAACATTATAAATTGAATTCTGTTTCAGCAGAAAAGACTACATCCTGCCATAGCAGCGGTATGAAATTGGAACTTAAAATTTGCTCACAGTTTTTCCTCAGTAGCCATATAATCCTAGCTCTTGTCAGACCTCATACACTATTCTAAACCTTAGAGATTGCTTTGCTTTTTACAGGTTCTGTCAATATGAAAACACCAGTGGAGGAATCATATTTTTCCATCTAACCCAATTATTCTATATCTTTTTTGAGCTAAGGTGAAGTGTGAACAGCTTTAAAAAAGTTTAAAGCATAAGCAAGAAAGAATACTTTGGAGGAAAACACTACTAAGCCAAGATCAATAAAATACCCTTAACAGATGACATTCTTATAACAAAATCATAGATGCTAAATATTTACTCTTAGCATAAAACTCACAAAGTGTACCCTGAAGTTACTTATCAGCCAATATTTATATCTTTTAGTTGTTCTGCAATATTGTGAGAAATTTTAAATGACAATATATCAGAGGGGGAAAAAAATTACCTTGAAGCTGTAGAAATCTATGTGTCCTTGGCCACTGAAACTGTTCTGCTAAAATTTGGTAGGCAAAACCCAAAATTTGTATCTAAATAATGTATTTCTAAAATATTTCCAAATAGAGTTCCTGTTATGTCTTTTTAACAGGCAGAAGGCACATTATTTATGACAGAGGCAAGACAATCTGTTTTAGTAAATAACATAAAACTATGGATTTTTTTTCTCTGTAAGAAATACGCAGATATGTTTCACATAGGATTTTGGTAGTGGTTTATTCCAGCATTTGCACATTGTGATGGAACTCTGTAATTTGATTAAGATAATTTTCCAAAGATGTAATAAATGTTCAGATTTTTCAGCTGTACCCATCTTGAATATCAATAACAATCTGGCTTTTGGCTTTAATGGAAGTGAACCAATGGCATGTTACAGCCTACACAAATGAACATACATAGCTGAGAAAACACGAGCTTAGTCTGCCAGTCTGAACATTGTCTTGTTACCTCTCTGCATTAAATTATGTTTTAAGTACCTGACTACATAGCACTATTTTTATTAGTTAACTAATAATATAATACTGTATTTTTTGAGAACTGTTACCTTTAGGTTGAGTAAAGCATGAACAATATTAGTTCAAAAAGGGAAATGAATGAAAATAATAGAATACCTTTTTTCAGGGCCATTCCTTTGTCACACCACAATTAGAGACTAAGCATGTTTAATTGATCATATTTAGGTACTAGCACTGCCTGATACATCTGTAATATACTAGCAATGTAAATTTTTTTCATTTTTCCAATTGAATGAAATTATAGGAACTTTGATTACAGTTTCAGCTGATAACCCTGTGCCATGCATGACCACAATATATCTCTGTTTCTCCTGGTTTAAAGAAGGTTAAACCTTGTAAAGTCAGACTTCAGATGTTCACCATATGTAAAAAAACCTTCAAAGCAAATGATGTACAGCAATGGTCAGTCCTAAAAGGAGAACAATCTGCTGACACCACTTGGACAAACCAAGTTTTAATTTTACAAATTCAAGTAGATGTGACAACAGAAGCACAAGTCTGTTTCTTGTGTCAGTTCTCCATAGGTTTCACAACCATCATAAAAAGCACTGTAGTCTTGAAGTCATATTTCTGACATTCAGAGGAATCTTTCTCTTTAGATGTCAAAGTACAAGTCACAAATACACTGATCCATGTGACCTTATTTTCCATAATTTGCTACCTTTCACCAACATCTCTTATATCTTTACATTTTTCTCCACAACAGGCAAAAACCTTAATTCTTTTAAGAAAAACTTGCACATGTGCAAACAGTCAAATATCAGACCTATGTTGATGGTTTTAACAACAGCCAGTAAATATTATTATGTATTTGGTACAAGCTGCAGCAAAGTGCAGCCTTTTAAATAGCAACTATGGTCACACCAAGGAATGTGGGTTATGGCATGAGATGTATGGCATAAGCATCCTGTCTCCAGAAACAAGAGTAAACTATTGGTGAAATGGTACCTCAGAGCTAACAAGAATTAGCTATCTCAAATCTTTACAGCTATCAATCAGAAAAAATGGAAATCAACAACCAAAGGCAGATCCTATAGCTATCCTAGACTACTGTATTTTCAAACACTTCCAAAGAATATTGGAATTTTAAATACAGGCATTTATACATCTATGCAAAATATGCAAAGCCAGTCTATGATGTTCATACAACAAATACAGCAAAGCTTCCTTGATGTTCCTTAGCCCAGAAAACATGCCTGTTTCATCCTAATATAATTAAGATGATATTCTTATCTGAGAATTTTGGGCTCTACTGCAGTTGAAGTGGTCTAAGAACTAGAGAGTAGCCTCTAAAACTGGGGCTGCAAATCGTGTGTGTGGATGGAGAATTTTATAACTATTGTCACTCTCCCTTACATTTAAAATTTATGTTTCCATTCAGTATGAATGTATTCTTATAATTAGTCCTTTGACAAAAAACAGCCCTGAAAAAAGAATTGAGACACCAAAAGTGAGATTCTTTGGGCTTGAAATTTGGCAAAATGCGTTCAAGATCACCCTTAGGAACACATGTGGTGATGTTACTCCACGCGGCCCCAAGCGACCACTGAGAGATTTGTTATTTCACTTTAGGCTATCCTTTTTTTTCCTGGAGATTGAATTTTAAAGATGAAAACATTATAGTTTAAGGACAAAGGTTCAACCTGAACATCCAGTTTCCCTGTGGGTTTTATTGAAATTGTTTTTGTGATCTTGTGCCTAAAAATGAATTGAATGCAACACAGCAGGCACTGGGTAACACAATACTGACATTCAAAAACAATTAAAGTGGCCCCAGCTTTATTAATAACCAGGGAATATTGTGTTTTCTAAAACAGATGCTTTAGTTATACCACAGAAATTTAATACAAAGCAGTTGTTATAGAATCAAGGCATATGGTCTATAATGGTGCAAATTATTGATCATTTTCTTAATTTAATTTTCTTTGTTTGACCATTCACTCATAGTCTTTCAGAAGATATATTAATTATTTAAGATGAGATATCTGATAATAGCCAATTTATCATTAATACAAGTCACAGAAATAGATGTTTTGATGGGTAAAGTAGATTTTATCCCATGTACCAAAGTGAGAAATGAATTTAAACTAGATAAGGCCACAACTCTTCAAGGTATTTGGAAGCAGAAAAACTCAAAGACCAGAGAAACTTTATGGAAACAAATTCCACAAGAGAAAATTAACAAAACAAGACATAATTTTTCCCCATTTTTTCTAAATTCCATGTAAGCAAGATTGTGTTTGAAAGTTGGAATTCCTTGCATGTATCCCCAGATGCATTTTTCAAATATATTCCTACTTCATTAAAAGAACACTTCACCCACTAATACATCCACAATTACACCCTATCCCGCTGTCATGCTTCCTTAGATAAGCTGGTATTTTCAACAGACAATCAAAATATTTTGGAAGGTTTGTAAGCACTTAATTTAAAATGTATCTCTGTACAGTCCTTGTATTTGCACAAGACCTTTATCACTCTTCTCTATAATTCTCTTCCATGGCTTTTTTGTCTCTCACATCAAGCCTGAACTTCCGTCCTTGGCCTTCAACTGGTTCTTTGTCATCCCATTACAGCCTGCCTCAGTCTCCGAGCTACTTTTTCAGAGCTTCTGTGTACCTGTTTGTCCTGGAATCAGCCCCACATGCTATTTATATTAACTAAAATAACTTTTTAAAATTAACTTTTTCTGTCCACTAAGGCTAATTAACTTCAACAAAGATATTGTTGCCGGCCCAAATGAAAACACAGCAACATGCTTTGCATTTTGGGGTGGATTTGTCTGATCTGCATATTTAGACTGTAAAATCCTCATGGCAGGAGCTCCGTCTCCATCTCTTCCTGATTCTCTGAAGCAGCACAATGCTGGCACCTAGAAAATAATTTTTATAAGAATAATAAAGTATGTTTTTCCAGGCGTGATCTAATGGTGTCCTTTCTAAGGTTATGAGGCAAGTATGAGAGACAAAAGTGACTTTTTTCTTGAATGAGGATGGTTTCTCAGAAATATTCACATTTTAAATGGGAAAAAATGTCATCTTATTTTTTCATTTAACCAAACTTCTTTTTCAGACTAAAGCTGTTTAAACAATACAGCTGACCTGATTCTCACCTCAGATAACTGGCAAAAGAGGCACTTTCAAATCTGGGACTTCAAAGTGTTCCAGAAAAATCTCACATGGTTTGCTGCTCACATTTAAAGGTAAATTAGACCATTAAAAAGGACACAAATGAGCTCTAAGCACAGGGAATTTGGAGCCTAAAGTTAAAATAGTGATAATTAAATCATTATAATAACAGTAAAATTCTTCCTCATTGATTCTCAAGCTTTGCACCTTTTGACTGCCTGCGACTGTTCAAGATAATAATGTTAAGTACATCCATACGTATTTGGAAATTGTGGGGCTAATTTTATGTTATGTTTTACAGCACATGGTGGACGTTTTTCAGTGCTGAGACATCCTTTTCCTTCCCAGAACCAAACTCTCTATGTGTACATAAAAATTATTAATTATTAATTATTTTCCCTAATTCACTATTAATATGTGTATATCTAAAAAGTAAACCATTTAAAAACCGTCCTAAAAAATATTACACATATCACTGGTAGAGGCACAAAATACCTGAGGAAAGGCTGCACATCAAGCATCCTTGCTTTACTTTTGAGGGTTTTCTGGCTTCCTCTGCCCCTATGCAGCACCCAGGAATCTGCCACACAGCAAAGCTCACCGTGCCCTGCCAGCCACTGAATCCATGCCATGGGAGAATCCACATGGGTATGAAAACATCTATTGGAACAGGTTACATGGCTGATAGGGAGAAGCAGGGAAAAACACAAATGCCACTTTGTTCAGCCAAGGATTTTGCCAACCTTCCTGTCAATTGCACCAGCTCTTGTACTATTTGTGGGCAGTTAATGACAGGTGCCATTGATATATTCATTTATATACAAGTGCATATAAATCAATATTAGGAAAATAAGAATAAAGACATTGGGACTGTCAAGACAAATAGGTGTTTTATTCTTGCCTTTTAAAAGTGTTAGGCCAGTGAGACAGCATGTTAAAAATCTGTTCCCAAATATTTTATATTATTGCTTCAGAAGATAGTAATAATCATAGAAAGCCTAGAGCTACCAACCACCATTATCATCTCAGCATAGCAGCTAGTTTCACAATGATGATTTAATAAAACCAAGTCTGTCAGAAGTATTTTTAAGGAAAGCATTGGCCAGACATATGTTTTCAGGTAATGCTTCCCATCCACATACAAACTGTTCCTTCATCATGAAAGGATTTTTATACAGATAGCTATTTGTATATACTGTAGCTTTCATACATATGTATGCATGTATGTGTGTATATATATAATAAATTTTAAACCTGAGAAACACTTCTTCATATGGAGGGAGACACATATTTTATGCCAGAAGATGTGAAGTATTAAGTAAAACACTCAAGTAAGCCTCGGCTCACTCACAAATATGTGAAGGATGAGCCTGATCTTGGAACTCATATGAAGGCAATGAAAAATCTCCTATTGACATTTCAGTGTGCTTTTCACAATTCTTTTCACCATTCAAGCATGTTGTCCTCAGACCCATACTGAAACACTTTTGGTGCTAAGCATACTTTAGATTCTGCTCTGAATTAATTGATGATATGTGAAGAAGTCAGGAGAGAAAATTATTCACAGTGTTTAGCTGAACACTGCTAAGCTGTGATTTTTTCTATTTTTATTCATAATTGTATACCTCTACTTATAAACTTTTCCAATAAATTCCAATGTTATGATCTGGTTATAAATAGTAAGTTCATCAAATGGATTTTGGATCAAGCCCAAAAGCCAAATCAATAGTTGGAGCAGTCACAAACATGCAACAGATCTTTTTCTTACTTACCAGTGATCTCACACAACAACTGAAATTATGATTAATGATAATTTCCTATTCTAATGCACTGACTGCCTGTCTGGAAAGCATCCACATTACAATGGCTAACTTGGGCATTTATCTGGTCTTTTACCTCTTTCAGAGATAATGAGGTCGTACATAAGCTAATGACCAGCTATCTTCTGACTGAATTCTTCAAGGGCAAAGGCAGCAAAAGGAGCCAGTGTAACAAGAGGAAAGAACAGCAAGTGTCCATGGTTGGTGTTTATAAAGAAAATAAGCAAGCATGCAAAACTGTAGGGTGCTGCTCCCTGTTTCTCCTGGCCCTGGTCACCTGGGCTCCTCCACAGAAGTCTCTGCATATCCCTTTATAGTGGATAAAAAAATAAATTATTCAGAAATTCCTGAGAGTGTCCTTTGTGAAGGTTGAGTTGTCTGGTTTCTCTGGTTAACCAAACCACTGACAAGCCTCTGACAACCAACTCAAGAACCCAAAACTGGAATGAGGGGTAAATTTATTTGGGCTGTCATGCACAGACTGAACCAGTCAGGCTCCTGAATCTGTCTGTCCTTAAATTATGTAAATATCTTTAAAACTGAAGCTGTACTGTCTTGTGCCTGAACACTTTGAATAGGGGGCAGGGCTTGCACAGAGAGAAAAAGCAAGGTTCCAGATGGAAGTATTTCATTTTTGCAAATATTATTAATTTCAGTGGGAAGCTTATATAAGAGATGAAATAATGAAAAATGACAGCAGAAAATGAATGGAGACAACAGAAAGAAAAGACTGTAGAAAATAAAATGAGTGGAGAAAGTTATGTTAAGAAGAGCATAATCTGCAAAGCACAATTTTGTAAAAAAAATTACATTAAATATGAACAGATTAAAAGTGGACACAAGACTGTTAAATGGGATAAGAGATATGATGTTGTTGCAGGTTGAATGACTCCCACAAGGAAAATGACCCCTGATTAGTAGGAGGCAACAAGAGCTGAGGGAAAAAATGAGGGGGCTAAGGGCTGGACAACAGAACACAAATCACAAAAAAAAAAAGAAAAAAGGGAGGAGTAATAGAAATGAGGGATGAAAGCATGACTATGACAGCTTGAACTCTGTGTGTGAAAGGGAGCTGCTGGGCACATAATGCAGTGAAAATGAATTATAAGGAGAGTGCTTTGCATAAAATGAAGAGACAAATATATAGATGAAGATAACAAAGAAATGTAAGAGATACTTTATTTAGAAATTTAATGATTTAAAATTGCTCAAAATTTTGCACAAAAGATGCACTTTATTCTCAGATATTTAGCAAGAAGAACATTTTGACATAAACTAAATATATCACAAAACTTGTTCCTATCAAAATTTTTTTTCTCAATGTTGTTTAAATAGAGACTTTTTTCATACTTTACTACTTAAAAATAAAAATGAAGGTTGTCCAAGGAAGAGGAATTTCAGGAATTAAAAGATATCTCCATAAATGAAAGATTTTATTAAGACTGAATTCACAAAATAATAAATTCAGAAAACAGGAACTATTTTATTACTTTAAAAAAGAAATGGAAAAAAATCTCTGATTACAGTGAATTCTTTTTCTAAAGAAAATCTTCCTTTAAATAATAATCAAATCAAAGAAGCAAAGTGTCTCTTTTGTGTCTTTATAAATGTAAGGGAAATATGAGTTTCTCATATACTAGGTTTAATAGTACTACATGAGCTTATAATTCACTTTATTAATTAGGAATTATTTTTATAATTCAGGAAAGTCAAGTCGTTGCTTTAAAAACAGGCATATACTTCATGATTGTTGTAACTTATGGAATGTAACTTATGAGCACTGAAACAAAAAATTACCACTATCATGACCTTTCCTTTCTTTAAAAAAAAGCTAGATTATTTTGGTGGTGTTCCTCCACCTTTGCTACTCATGTCACATGTTCCTTGATGAAGGGAGGCTATCTTGCCAGTTGTCTGTAGAGTGCCAAGCATAGTGAGAATTTAGCCTCACCTGAAGCATCTGAAAAAAAAATATTGAAAAGGAAACCATCAAGATGGTGTTCAAAGCTGTCCACAAATACCCTATTCAAAAGAGCTGTGAATGGCAAATATTGACTTAGTGTATTCCAGATAAATCAGAATGAACCCATTGTGCTGTGCAACATTAGGATAAAAAAATACAACAAACCCTTCTGTTGAAAATGGTTCCATAGTAAAACAGAAGGACCTTCACTATTTTCTTCACTGTCATAATCTGGAATCAGTCCTAATCCCAAACCATAAACTTTTATTATTGTCGTATTTTCAGATGTTAGCCACCTCAGCATATTTTTAACATAATCGCTTATTGAGAGCTTATTGAGCTGTGAGATTATTAGCTGGTATTTTAGCATGCAGTATATCTGTATAATTGCAATCTATACTATACTTTTAAAACACCTAAATTGAACTGCAAACCTCTGTGGAATTGTTTATGGAAAATTCCATATGTTTTTAGCCTTTTAATCTAGATTATTTAATGTTTTCCAAGCAAGAACTTCACAGACTTTATCAAGAGAGTTGTTAGGGAAAAAAAATGCCACATGAAATTGAAAAAAAAATACATTTCAATGGGTTGTTGTTTTGTTTTTGTTTATAAGTTAAGGAACTTTAACTCTGTTAAAGTACAGAGGAAAAATAATTTCTGCCAAAACATTGCTTCTGTGCTGAACAGCCATCTGTATGTTAATAGGTGCCTTCTGTTATAAGTAAGCTGTGAACTCAAATAAATAGCAATTTATGCTGAGGAAGTTATTGATAAATACAGTGAGCTATATGAATAATTTTACATAGAGCTGGCAGTGAAGAAGGGCAAGCACAAGGAAGACCTAATAGTTTACAGAACTTGTTTTCTTCATCTTGCAATCCTCAAAATTATTTTTCTGTGAAGGACAAATAAAAAGACAAAGCCAGAGTCACAGTATAAGAAATACATATTAATTTATAATGTAGTACTTAATGGCTTCAGTGGATGGTAACAGCAGGGTTTAGAGCCTTGTGTGTTATCAAAAAGGGTTAGTTTTTTCTACTAACATCTGCATGAATAAGCAGTGGTGGAAAGTTGAAGAGAAATCTGGAAGTCTCTAATCCCAGATTACTAGAGTTCTTTTCTTTAAAGACTTACTTGACCTTATGACAGCATGTCAGCAAATTAGATTTAGGTAATGCTGTTCCCAAGAGCTCTAATTACGGTTCATATGTATATTCTGTGGTTCATTAAAAAAACATGCATTATAACTGCCCGACTGTACACTAATTTGCATACACATCAAAATAGAATCTGTACAACCAGAATCTGCAGAATGGCTTTAATTTTTCTAAAGCAGTTAGATATTTCATAAATTCTCCTAACCATTATTCATGGTTGACATCCATTTCTTGAACTGTCTGAGCAAGGATAATTTACATTTGTTTGGAAGTGGCTAACACAGATAACTGGTCTGCTCAAGAACATCTAATAAAATGAAATATCATTCTTTAAAAAAAAAACCTGAACAGATTGCCCTGAGTGTGACATCTATGGAGGACAATGAGAATACAGTAATGAGAATGGCTTATGCTTGCTATTCCTCATTCACACTGAAAACTTGTCATAAAAATGGATTACCTGCAGTTCTGTACTGTTTGCAATTCTTGTCTTGTCATGGTAATAAGACATTAGAAGTTTAATATATCCTGTAAAATACAATAGCGCATAAAGATGTGTAGATATTTGCTACCTCAACTTCTTATCTTTTACTCTGTATATCTCAGGTTGACAAATCAGCACGCTATCTACTGCTTTCAGGCTTCTGGGAATAACACTACATGTTTGCAAGGACCACGGATATCTTCCTTGACAAAAGGAAAAAGCCCCTCTGAAGGTGATAAAGATCTTGGGTGGGCGACAATACCATGAACTGGGGTTACCTAGCTGATGTTGGTAGTGTGTTGTATTAGTAGCCCAGCTGCTCTTCATTTTCACTAACTCCAGGGGAGAATCTGCAAGCTACTGAGTGCTTCTCAAAATGTAATGTCGGTACCTACCTTCTAGTGATCACAAGGAGACCCTCTGCAATTTGTCAAGACAACTTTGAACTTTGTATTCAGCTTATTTACTGATGGAAATTCAGTGTTCAGGACTGAACCAAATCAAACTAAGGAATCTGAGGATATAAACAAACAAAAAAAAAATCAAGAGAGATTCTCCATGTTACATTGTAACTCACGTGGCGTTAGATTTGAATGGCCATACCTTAAATACACAGCCCAAAGCTGATGGAAAGGAGTGAAGAACTGCAGAGGAAAGCCATCTCTCCTCCTTCCGCCCTCACCTCTACCTTCCCCTTACCAAGGTTTGCAAGCTAGGATGCTACACCTACTGTCACCACTACTGTGTTGCCTGAGGGTACTCTGTTTATGGACTGATATTGCAGTTACTTAAAACACTGTTAAATTAACATTAGTAAGACTGGGACTGAGCCCATAGCTATCAACATCTACATTTTGTGTGTTTTTAAAATCTCTCATAGTTACTAAGTTGTCTGAGATCAATTCAAATGAAACTTGCCTGAATAACCTCAAATTTGAAAAAAAAAATGAAGCAGAAAAGATAGAGTAAGGCCAAAAAATGTCAGACCAAAAGGAGGTTGTGGCAGTTAAACAAAAGCAGTGCAAATGTTGTTAATATTAGAAAATGTGCCACAACATTATCCTATAGAACCATTTCCCTAATGTAAGACTGTGTGTAATCCTTCCAAAAATGTCATTAGAAGAGAATTTGTCACCCCAAACTTCAGTTACATTTACAGTAGAATATTTGTACAAGCTGTTTGCTGAAATACGTCTGTTTCCTCAGTAAAGAGAGGAAAGGCAAGAAGCTCTAGCTTGTATTTACCATGGCACACACTCAAGATAAGCCTTAAAATTACCTTTTGGTGTCCAAACAGTGTGGTTTCCCCATCAAAAGGTTATTTGTTATAAAAGAGCTTTATTTGGCAAAACATTGAGAACATTCACTTTTTAATTAGAGCAGCAAACTTCTGAGCCCAGAGTTATGGCATTTTATAATGCTTCTTTTCCTTATTATAAAAGAAACAACAAGTGCAGCAGAACCTATTTAATCCCCTGGGAATTTCCCATAGGTCAGTTACATTATGAAAAAATAAACCAGGAGTTGTAACACTGAGTACAATTTCTAAACATCTTAAGGACTTTTTAAAAAGTTGTGGAGCTTAGCTCCTGATGTTTTTTCTTTGTTTACTCTCATAATGCTAGAAATTTTAAAAACAGATTTCATTAATTTCCTTTTCCTATATATTCATATTCTTATTTTTAACTCCATTTTGGTTTGGAGTGTATTTGTATTTCATTTTATTAGTTAGGTGAAAGTGGGTCAAGTGTAAGTTTAAGTGTCTTTTTTTCTCTATCCTTGAAGGAATGGGACCCTTTGTTTTACTGGATATTTTAATAATTCTCGCTGCTTCAAAGTGGATATTCTGCTGAGTGATTGAAAATCTCTACGTAAAACTAATTCAGATCCAGCTGGTGAAAATTGTATCCAAACCTTCCCAAAAAAAATGATCATATGACACTGTTGACATTTTTTAAAACTCTACTAGATAAAACTTTTAAAAAAAAATTTAAAAAACTATGACTACCTTCAGTTTTTAGACAAAACAAATTAGATTCTGCTTGTCATTTCATGAGATAAGACCCACTAAGCTCATTAATTAAAACAGCCACAGAGCAAATGCAGCAGTTATGAATGAGTGCAAGGTCAAAACTGCCTGTCTTTATAGATCAGAATCTGTGTGAGAAGGTGAGAGGCTTGCTGCCTGCCCCAGAGTCCTCTGTAGCTCAAGAGTTTGCTCTTTCAGAGCTGGATTAGATGCAATGGTAATTGTCCAGACTCTGTTTATTTTTAGATATCGAGGGTAATGAAGTTCTGCTTGAAACAGCCCCAGGCCTGAGAGTGTAATATTTTGCAAGCCATGTAGGTGAGGTTCAAATGTAATGTTGCAATGTTTGAGAGGCTCATCTATCTAAAAACTGCCATAGATCGCCAAAGGCTGGGCTTCTAGGGAAGATTTGTTTGTCTGGAATCAGCATGGCTCAGAGCTAGAGGGCCTTTATATTGAGGCTAAAGAATCCTTTCTGGAATAAAATAGTTAAACTACCAAAAGTCTCTTTTGTTATGCAGTACAAATAAAACCACTGAATTTGCTTGAGATTCATTTTGGGTAACACAAAAGGAATTTAAAGACAAAATCCTAAGGAAAAACCTGTCATATTGATGTTCTACAATAGCTTAAGTAGAAATAATTTAAAAGAGGGTTTTAAAATAATGAGATTGATAATTTCTCATGGAATCATTCATCATGCCTAAAGAGTTTGGATTAGGAAACTGAAAGTGAGTTTTGGAAGACACACAAAAACATTCATTTGTGCAGAGATAATAGAATTAATCAAGGCAGTTTGCAAAGGAATAAACCTGAAACACTAATGAAAGGGAAAAATAGCATTTTCCCTTTCATTAGTGTTTCAGGTTTATTCCTTTGCAAACTGATGAGAATTTTAAGGTTCACTTATCAAAAAAGATGTGTAATTGAGTTCTTCATCAACCTTTAAAAATGGAAGTATAATAATGAATATGACTGTTCAACTCTGCATTGGTGTAACATCGTGAGTACTATGTCCACTGTGAACAGGTTCCAGTAGTACTAGAAAAACTAGAAAGAAAATATAAGCAGTATTATTAATCAGCTGTAGAAAAATTATGTAAACTAGGAATCTTCAACTGGGAAAAGACAGTTAAGGAAGGCTGTAATAAAGCATCACTACTGATGACTAAAACTTTTACAGGCAAAGAGGAAGCAGCATGCAAACAAATTATTTTAAATACAAAGCAAGTGATTTCACAGAGAAAAAAAAAATTAAATCATGGTAATAAATACCACAAATGTTGTGGACCTCAAAATTATAAAATACTTCAAAAAAGACCAGAGAACTGCCACAAAGCATAGGCCCATCAGTAAGCAATAAGCGTGATAGTCTATGCCCATGGTCTGAGACAGTTAAGTCATGAGAGACAAATATTACAACAAAAAACCCCCACAGATCATCCCCCTCTGCAGCACATTTCTCACTCCCTTTCATCAAACCTCTTCTTACGAGGATTATGATATTTTCAGAAATGCTCCAAATAGCCATGACTTTCTGTGGAGTCTTTTCCTTCTCCACAACAGGACTTGCAGTCTCTACCTGAGGCATTTAGCCCTTCCCCCTCTGGAAAGCTGACACACTGGCCTATTATTTTTACTTGGTTCCCACTCCTGGTTAACAGGTAGATTTGCCCATGACAGAGGTTTCCTGTAATTTAATTTGCTTTGACATCAAGAGAATATAGCATACATAGTTGAGGAAGGAGAAGAATATCTTAGGAGAAGAGAACTTTACCTTCAAGTGGGCCTAATAGCATCCTTCCACCAAGATGAACAGGAATATGGAGCAATGCCCTTTGCAGCTGTGAAAGACTGGAACACAAGAGATGATGGACACAAGCTGAAACAAGAAAGCCACATATAGGTCAGAAGGGAAAAAAAATCATCACTTCATGGATGTCATGGTATAAAACAAGTTGGTATAGAACCAATTAGGTTTTACAATTTCCATCTCCAGGGGTTTTCAAGACCCAAATGGTTAAAGCCATGATCTGACCTTACAACTGAACCCAGCTTGAGCTAGTCATGACTACAGATCTCTTGGGGCTCCTTCCAGCCTGAATTTTCTAGGATCATATATTTGGCACTATCGCTAATTTGATCCACACACATACTCCATAACAATTAATATAATCAGCAATTAATATAAACAAGATTTAAAACCAACACACAGATTGAATAAGCAGAAAGTGCGTGCTGCTTGATGGGCATATTTCAGAATGACTACGTGGCCCAGGGATGTTTCAGTTGCAAATGGTTTCCAAGAGGTAAAGGATGATAAAAATAAATAATTGGGGAGCATATGTCAAAACTCGTAAAGCAAGAGATAGTGTGATGATGCTGCAGTGTTTTTCCTCCAGTTCTCCTACTCTGGGGAATATTTTCACTGTAGCTCAGTTATGCAGTTTTATTCTGAGAGTGATGGATGAGGAAATTCTGAAACCTTGGAGATTTCAAAGGAAGAATGCATGCATCTGAAGATATAGGGGAAAAAAAAAAGGGGAAACTGCCTATTCTTGTATAAATAGTTTTAGTTAGTTATAAATAATAATCTATACATATAAATTCAGTAAAAAGAATTAATTCAGCTTCCCTTTACTGCTGAAGGTCATAAGAGAAAAGTCTAGTGGAGGGCCTTTCAAGAAGGAAGTCTTAAGAAAAACTTATTCCCTAGAAAACATCATGGTGGGATTGAGTCAATAAGATAAGTTGGTATGGGTATGATCCAAGGTCTTTTCCCCCCACCTGTCAGTTTTCCATGAGTTTCTCAGTATTGGTCATAGCACTTTACATGATATGAAAACTTTCCATTCTTGGGGAGAGTTAGGGATTGTATGTCTATTCTTAAGAGATACAGCGGAAACTGTCACTTGAAACAGCTTGCATGTTCTACGGAGGTCGTGTTGGGAAACTGACAGCTCAGCATCGTGAGTGACAGACACCTCCTATGACAATGTAGGGGAACTGCTTTGACACAATACATTCCTTGCAAGCAGTGGAAGAAAGTCTGCATCAGTGTTTTCTGCTCAGGAGAGGACACATCATGGTCTGTGTACTCATGAATGAAGGTAGTGGTGCTCATGCTCATACTACAATCATTTTTTCTTAAAGAGTATTGTTGGCTCCACAAGCAGCTTAACCTATAATAATATATTTCATAAGGCCCTTGAACAAAGTATGTTCAAGCACTCCAGTATGTATTATTAGAGGAGATGGATACTTTTACAGCTCTCATCCCCATCCCCTTTGTTTCTTACTAGTTTTTCCTATCCTATATCTCAGCGTGTCATATCAGTTATGCCCACAGAATTCTTCATGAGTCTGCTTTGTGAAGTGGATCAAGAAAATTATTTAGATTTAAAATCATGCTCCAAAACCCAGGGTTATTTACGTCTGACAGGAGGAAGATGGAAATTTTATTGTAAATGTTTGAATAACTGGTAGATTGGATACCAATATTCCTTCCCAGTGCTGCTTTGTTCCTTACTTTCTATCTATATACTTCCTACTGGAAAGTAGAAATGGCTAGGTATGAGCTAACACTGATATATGATTACAGTCTGTTAGACCTAAGTCTGCCACAGACATTGCTAAAAAGTTGATCTGCTTATCTTCAGAAAAGCTGGAATTTCAAGATTTTAAATGCCTATGGCTGACAAATATCATGATCTCTAAAATATGACAAGGGAAACATCCATATTTTTTAAGCTGAATACTTCAAAGAGAAATAGACCATAAAATAAACTGAATAGTTTTTACAATAAATATTAAATATGGAAATATAATCTGAATGTAGAGATTTTCCATACTGACATGACAAAATATAACTCACTGCACAGAAGAAAAAAAATCTTTTTTATTGTATATTGTATTTTTCAGTCTTTGGATGTACAAAAAGTCACAGCACGTTGTCATTCAGTGTTTGTAGTAACTAGCTGGAAACATGCAATTAAAACCAAATAGTAGTCTGGCCAGCTCTGCTAGGGTACTTCTCTGTGATAACAGTGTCTGTTCAGACAGTGAATAAACTCAGGGGGAGTCTTGGACAGTGCAGCCAAAAAATTTTATTTACTTCTGAGATTCAATGCACACACTTAGCAAAGCAGAGAGGTCTCAGAACTAGTTTGAGAGTTAATTTGATAAAACCTGAGTATTTAACTGGGAAAACCAAGTCAAATTATACCTCAAACATTTCAGACTGTCAATATTTATGTTAGTTTTCATGAAAGTTTAGACATTCTTTAAGAAGAAAGAAGTTTCCCTAACTCTTTACTAACGTGATGATGTTTGTTTAGCTACATATCAATTATATATCAGCTATGAATTTTCAGCTGGCATCATCTCTAATGAAGAGAGATGTATAATGAGAGAGGTATAATGTTTACTAGAAATACCTGTCATATGTTTTGTGTTTTTCAGCTATGTGGCTATAGTATAGATAATTAAAACTAGAGCAGCATTCTCGAAGGTTTTCACTTAAAACAGGTAAATAAATCTGTCCCAATGCATCCTGAAGTGGAATATGGAACATATGGTGATATACTTAAAATCGTGGGGAAAAAAAGAGAAAAAGTGAGCTGTCAGTGACCACAAAAACATTGAGTTCTCAGTGTTTCCGAAAACTGAACTGGGATAGAAGGCTTTCATTTCAGGATGAGCATATAATACTACCGCCAAGTGCTACATGAATAGCGAAACAGGTAAATTGCAGGCTCAGGAAATCTGCCCAAGTAATCCATTTTATAGAATTAAATATGACTGTACCTACAACCTGTGATCTCCATAAGGGGAAAACATGCAATACATTCCACGTGGAATCAATGGCTAAAACACTGTGAGTTTTTTAAACCATCTTGCCACAAGGTCAGTGATTTGAAAATGCACACAAAACATAGAGATATCACCAGTGCTGAAGAAAAACTATATGTTCAGGTCTCTCCAGAAAAAAAATAATGGTTATTTTGATGCGAACCAAGGAACATTCTAGGTTGGGACCTCAAACTTTTTTATAATTTTACTTTATGTTCTGTGTTGCTCTATACACAATCTGCTTACCAAAAGGCTCTATTCAGTAATTTACTAGAAAGTCAGTGCCAAAATCCATAATTGTTGTCAGTTTACAGTCTGATTACTAGGTTAGTGGAAAATGCAAAATGAGAACATTTTAGAAATATCACCAAAAAACATATTTTGCTTCCTATTTCTTCTAAAGGCTCGCATTAGGCTTAATTTCTTTCTCTTAGATCACTAGGAAGAGGACTCTGGGCCAAATAGGAACTTGCAGTAAAGATGGTAGCAAGACATTGCAAAGGTCACCAACTCTGCAAAGTCAGCATAACCTTCCACCTATTGATTCTGCAAATCAAGACATTCAGAAGCTACTGCAAGTAAATCCAAATCCTATAAATATCAGGAACACGAAGGTTCCAGTAAATAATTCCTGTCAAAGTCAAGTCTATAAACAACTTGCTAAAACATGTCAAACTGTCAAACATTCTTTATATTTTCAGTCCCCTTTCCAGTACAGGAGACAAAACAAGGACTTGCTGATATTACCCTATAGAAGGCTGCTGGACATGCTGGTGCCTTTCCAAAGGTTCTTAAGAACTTTGAAACAGCAAGAAGGATCTGGCAAATTTCTTTACAATACCCACCTCTCTGGCAGGCTATTCAAAAAATATGCAGTTGGAAAAGTTATGATCTTGGAAGCAAGCAAGCAGTTGATTCTACCCTCTAGAAGTCATTATGTTTGACAGTACAGTGCCTGTCATAGCTTGTTAGAGATCTTCCTTCTCAAGCAACCAGCCATGGAAACATTTACCCTAGCAGAGCAATCAGAGCTCATTTAATAACAGTGCTCTGATAAAGTTCTAGCATAGTCCACTTTTACTGAATGCAGCTACTGAAAGAAATTCAAGCACACTTGCACTAGTTGCATTTAATTATCAAGTTTGCAGGGAGGGATGCCTGACAGTTAAGCTTATTTCTATGTTATCAAGCATACAACTCTTACACGTATGGTGCCCAGAAGTAGAAAATCTTGATCTTATATGCTTAATCAAATTTCTGAATGAAGGATTTGCTCTAGAGTCACTACCTCTCACTCACCAATAATCTACCTACAGTCTCCTGCAAATTCATGTCTGCAAATGACATTGCACTTATTATTGGGCCTGGTGCCTAGAAACCATTACTCCAGCTTTCTCCCAGAACAAGCAGAAAATCATTGTTAGAAAAGGTAGGGAATGCTAGGAAATCATAAAAAGCCTCAAGGTATTTTTCAGGAAAACAAATAAAATTCCTGAATCAGAGAATAATTCAGGTTGGAAGGAACTTCAGGAAGCCATCTAGGCTATCCTTCTGCTATAAGTAGAATAAGCTTGGAAAAAGGACCAGGTTAAGATTGCCTGCTGAAATGTGTTGGAATCTGACTGAAAGCCACTCACATCTGCCAAACATATCTTGAGAACAAGCCAAATGCAAGAGTCCAGACCTACCCATTAGAAGGTAATGGGAACTACCTGGGGTAGCATTGTATATGCCCTGAAGATTTTAAAAGAAGGATTTGTCCTATCTACAGCAAAGAACTGCTCATCTGTTTGATATAAGAGCCCTCATACATAGTTGATCCCCCCTGAAATAAATAGCTCTTTGAGAGTAATAAGCAGTGCATTAAACTCAAATCCAGTTCCTTGGCTTTCAATACTATTGAGCATTCTGCCATCCAAATATTAAACATGAAGCAGCTGCACTATAAGAGTGCCAAAAATTTATGGCAAATAAAGATCCACCACTCAAGGCTAACATAAACGAAGGACAAGCCATTTGCCTAAAATCCAGAAAGCTGTTTAGAATATGTGTCTCAAATCTTTGGGCAGAACATAAAGATCTCACATCTTGACGGTATTTCATATAGGTATCAGCAGTACCCTAAATAAGAAATTAATATTTAATCCCACCTCGTAATGCCAGTATTTATGTTACTCTGACAATAAAAGTCTATCTAAACTAATCTGCAGCCAAAGAAGTCACAAAACGTGTACACATCTTCTGCATAAGCAATGATAGTATTTTTAACACAATTTCAGAGGACTTAATAAATCTCATTATTAAACAATCATGGTTTCTGCAGTGATCTAGGTAATATCAAAGAAATTCAATAGGTTGTCCCAGAATCTACAGTAGATTTTCTATAAATATATAGTGCATTGTTGTTTTTTGGAATGTCTAATTGTAAAAGAGAAGGAGAATTTCAATACATAATTCTAGAGATAGATGTAATTTTATAACTTACTGGGTATTTCCAAATTATATATAAGGTTTTGTTAGCCATTTCTGCATTTAATTTTAGTGTGCAATGGATCTACCATTTTCATAAAGGTTCTCTCTTACTGCAAAATGAACCAAAATCAGATGATGGAAAAATTCTGCTATTTCTATCAGAGACAGTGAAAGCATGGGATAAGAAATAATGTGTAAAAACTTTATTCAACCTGTGGAAGTCAAAAGCATTGTTGAAAACAGAAGGACTAGTGTTCATGTTTGTTACTAGGAATTTAGGAACCATATTGCCATTTCAATGAAAGAAAATTATACTATTTCTACAGAAATGTGACAAAAATAATGATTTCCATCAAATCCTTTGCAATTATTCAAGTTTTACAAGAAAATCTGAAGGATTTACAGTTGTTAAAAAGAAGATATGCATTGTAAAATGGTAATGCAAACCTTGTCCTAGAGTTATGTGTATGTTGAACAGTTTTGTTTAATGTGACTTTTTTCTCAAAGATTCCTATGCTTTGAGAATGACAATTATCCACAGTATTCAGATCATCTTATAGTCTGATAGATATGAAATGCCTCTTATGGATTGCCACTAATGTTCACAGATTTGTGAACATTCACCTATACCATGCAGCAGTCTTACTTCATGGAAATAAGCTATGTTACATCAGAATGTACCTTGAAATGTCACTTAGGGATTTTTATCAGAGAATTTACTTTTCTTGATAAAAAGATATTTTTTAAAATTAGTTTTACTACATCTCTTATAGACCACAGGGTGTAGTTATCAGGTACAATAAAGAATTGTGTATTTATGACGCTGATGCAATCAGTCTAAAGTGGGCTAAATTTTCCTGAATAATTTCCTAATGTGATATTATTTATAGTCATTCAGAACACCACAGGGGCTATATCGTAAATAAGGTTTAACATGGCAAGAAGAAAAAGGCCAGATGGCCATCTAGCGCTCACTGTGAGAAAGGCAGGTGATCAAAAGGCCCCCTTTGACAGTCACTTTGCATATCTTCTTTGAGAGCAACAATCTTTTCAGCCAGGCCTCACACTATTTTGGCAAAGCTGAAACCTAAAATTCTGTCTAAAACACTGATAACTGTGATAAACAAGCTCATTTCACTGCTTAGGTTATATCCTTGTGTCTAGACTTTTACAGCACCCTCAGCAGGGTGGAGCAGGAATACTGGGGCATGCAGATAGAATTTTCAGACTCTCTCAGGTGCTGCATGAATTCACTGAATTTTGGTAGCTGCCAAGTGTTTAACTCCATTTGGTTATGTAAATAATACCAGCTGATATGCTAATATTCCAAACTACTTTTCATAGACTCGTTGGGGTTGGATGGGACTTTTAAGACCACGTAGTTCCAAGCCCACTGCCATGGGTGGGGACACCTTCTGCAAGACCAGGTTATCTGAGCAACGTCTTCCAGTGCCTCACCACCCCCAGAGCAGTAAATAATTTCTTCCAAATATCGAAACTAAACACACCCTCCCTCATTTTAAAGCCATTGCCCCTTGTCCTATCACTTCATGGCCCTTTAAAAAGTTCTTCTCCAGCTTTCTTGTATGTCCCCTTTAGCCATTGGAAAAGCCAAATGAAGATTTCTCGCCTTCTCACATGCACAGGCTCTCTGCAGCCTGTGACTATTCTAGGCTGCTTTGCAGGAAGGCTGTGCTGAACAGCCTTGCAGATCTCGGCCACGAAAACACAACAGGCACACCCTGGAATGCAGGGTCCAAGAATGTGCTGCAAGACTCGGGTCTGGTCTTGCTCTGAGGACAGCTTCATAGCCATAGCAGAAAAGATAAAGACAGATGTAATAGGATTCTTTGGCTGCAATATGACCTGGTGCTGAACCAGAGCAAGTATTTACAGAAGATTCGTAAGTTAAACCATTCTTATGGCTGTCATTACATGTCAGGGTGGAGTTACGATAAACAATTGTTACAATTGTATTTTAATGTTTGCCTGTACATTCTATAATGGATTCAGTGCAAAAAAATCACATTCCACCACAAACAAAAGTCATTTTGTTTCCCTTGAAGGCAAAAGGAATCTTACTGTTGACTTTGGCAGCACTACATTTCATATGAAATTAACTCATTTCTGCTCATACATATTTATCATACTAGTTTTCCTTCACAGAAATGCAGAAATTATCATATACTCACAGAACATGTGAGGTTGGACGAGACCTCTAGCAATCTTTTCCACCTCCCATGACCTGCTGAAAAGAAGGGAGAAGGTATTTTGACACCTGAGTACTGAAAACACCATTCAGAAACTCAAGCTGAATCTCTCTTGCAAAATAGCAATACTTTTAATACAATTTCTACTTCAGTGTGCTCTGCCTGTCACTGTGTGGTTCCACATAGAAATCAGTGGTAATGACTGAAATCCTTCAGGAAAATTGACAACCTGGGAATAGAAGTCTTTCATGAAAGCTATTTCTAATGCATCTGAAGATGCAAGAGACATAGCTAAACATCTCATCAGTACAGGTTCATTAGGAATGGCCCTTTTGCGCATAGTGAATTTTAATTAATATTACCTTTGTCCCTGAAGGGAATACTGCCAGTGACAGCTGAGTTCACTACCTTGCTGCCACTGGGTAAACACTGTGATGTCTGCTACCAACAAGGTTCTTTTCTGCACTCACACGTGGCTTCCTGTCCCACGTTTGCCTCAATTGTTAATTACGGCCACGGAGAATTATGCCATCAAGCTTTATTTGAATGTACTTCCAGCATAAAGATGGCAGAAATTAAGTGACATTATCGCTAATGAGGGACCACCTGAGCCCTATAGCAATTTCTACGGGCGTATGGGATCTGGTGGGCTATTCAAGAATGTGGAAGAAATATCTGAAGTGATTTAATTCATTAAATAATTCCCTAGGTTCTCACTAAGTACTACACATACACAGGTCACACTGTTCTCCTTCTCTTTTTTCCAGTGTACAATTAATGAGATAGCATACTGAGGAGCAGTTGGATTTAAATGTAAGAAGAAATGCTCCATATGCAAATGTCCTGAAGGCAGCCCAGGAAGGCATTCCACAGGAAAACCATCAGTGTAACCTGGCACTACAGCATTTTCCAATCCCAGATAAGAAAATATTACACTAAGACAAAGGGAAAATCTTTTAAAAACTATCTCAAGAGCTGGAAACTCATCCTTCAACACACTTAATAAAAGATATGCCTAAATCCCTACAACATTTAAAAGAATTCTGTCATCCTCTCTCCAAATCATATGACCCCTGTCACATGTAAAAGGACCAGGCTCAGTCTTAAGGGAGCTGCAATGAACAGCTCGCTGTAAAGAAAATAGTAGGACTTGATTATGATGGGAAGACTGCAAGGCCTTATGACTATGTACAGTATTTCCAACATATCCTCTAGCTCTTCTCACTTCATTGTCTAGTGAGAGGTGGTGTAGAAAACATAGATAGCACTGTTGCTCATTCCAGCCTAACCTCTCAGGTTTCCTTCCTATAAAACCATAGGGGAAAAAAAAAATAGGACCCTCAACTCCTGTCTTACCCACACCTCTTAGTATAGACATAGTCCAAGGGCCTAAACTTGCTCGTGCTAAATACTCAATTGGTTGTACTATTTTGGATTTTATTTCAAAAAAGATTGAAATGAGAGACAAAACCCATCACCTTCCTCTTAAAAATAGAGGACAATGTTCATGGCAAAACTGCTTGAGGCAGAAAGCAGATGACAAGCTCTTTTCTGGTTGCAACTACATCACTGACTAATGGAGAACAAAAGGGGAATTTATGTTGTGCAGTCTGCTGGTCCATGTGAACATAAAAATACAGAAGTACACCTACAAAGAGATTCATCAGAAACAGGGGCTATTTCAATTGCTCTTCAGATGTTTCTCTGCACCTACATTCAAGGAAAGAAAAACCCTTCAACCATCAAAGGGTGAATCCTGGCATGGTCTTATCTCAGCTTCATATCTGACTCCATTATTGGTAGTGCACCAGAACAGTTCATATTCTCTGTATATTTGTTTGTACTCCATACTGTTCTGAAATATAGAAGTATTTGCATATTTTCAAATAATAGATTGGGTTGGAAAAGACCTCAAAGATAATGGACAGTGTCTACTAGATCAGGCTGCTCAAAGTGCCATCCAGATGGTCCTGGAACACTTCAACGCATTTTCATTTTAGACAAGAGAGAGAGAAGCACAGAGACATTTCTCTCTTTGGCTGAGATCTGTGGCAGAGTGGACAAGTGAAAATCCTTGCAGTTACAAGGCTCAGAGTGCAACTACCTTTCAGAATTCTGGCAAATATACAAAGACTTGATTAGAACTATCCTATGATGTAAAATCAGTACATGAAGATACACTTGTGAGAGTAATTAAATTATCTTGCACTTGCCTGTTTGCTGAATTTTCTTCATTTTCCCAATAATGCATAAAGCTTCCAAAGCTTTAGCTTTCAAAATCTTACTACCAGATTGGCAGAAGGTTATTACATTGCATTTAACTTTCTTAGTTGTTTCAATGATTTCCTGATGCATTTTGAACTGTTATTAGGTGCCATTTTGCAAATGAAGCAGCTTAGGGGATAGGATACAGAACCTACAACCGCGTGTCTGTGGTGGCCATCTACCTCCTGTCAATAGTGATTACAGTAAATTAAAATTAATTGGAATTCCAACTCTGCTTGCTAACTGACAGCAACTGCATCAGAAACTACCCTGACAAGTGACATCCAAGTTGTGATGCCTCAATGAAATGGGTGAAAGAAGAAGTACCAGACTCTATTCTTATCCTTCTGGGAGAGGGTTGGATCACTAGATAATTTGTGGAAATACATACTACCCATAGTCAATGACCAAATAGGGAACTTCACTTTACAGGACTGTCAATCTATCACCTTTCAGGAGCTTTAGGTTCACTTAAAAAAATTAACTTTAGCAGAAAAGGATGTTATTGCTTTTACTGAGGTCACTGAAAGGGTAAGATCATTCTCAGTGATGCTAATGTGAAGGTACAGGGGTGACAGGAGTTAATTGCACAGTTACCACTCTATTATTGATTTATACTCTCCTGACATTTACAGAGAAATAAAATAGAGTTTACATTTTATACACTCTCACAAAATACAAGACACATAAACTACTGTAGAGAGTTGGAATTCAAATTGTTAAAATTGTTACATGCAAAGGAATAAAACAGAGAAAATATGTAATTTCTCTCCGTTTCCTTCCATGAAGCATTAAAAATATAATTAGGAATTTTGAATTAAAGCACAAAAAAGAGATTCATATACTAATAGAATTTACTCTTCCAATTGCTATGTGCATCTACAGGTGTTCTGCCTCTGTGATTAGCAGAACTCCTGTAATTAAGGGCCACAAGAGGGCTGCATACATGTATTTTGCTACACATTTTTACTCCGCAAAAAACAAGATGAAACATGAATAGAAATGAATTGGTGTAAATTTACCTGTTTGAACAGCGGCAGTGAATCTAAAGCATATAAATATTTGATTTCCCTTGAAAGAGCTTCTTTTGGCAGCCTATTCACTTTTGTCACTTTTGTCCCTTTACTAGTCAGGATAAGAGATGTTTTGAAAATAAGATTCCTCAAGAAGTTTCATCTGATACCTTCTTCAGTCATAGGGCTCAAGTAAGTTTCATGTTTCTGAATCCCCTTCCCTGTTTCATACAACATTATATGATGAATGGTATTGGGAAGAGATGCTTCCAATACAGAAGAAGGTCCGAAGTTCACTTCATAGTACACATTTCCAGCTGTGATGCTCAAACACAGTAACAGAAGATGAATCTGGTGTACCCCAGTAGTTCAGATGCAACACAGGCCCTGGTTCCAGTGCATATGGTTCATATCAAGCACCTGAAAAAATATGTATTGGATCTTCTTCCATGCATGCTTTGTAGCACTGAGTTCTTATGCTAGACCTATGGAGCATGATGTTTCATCTTTAGGGAGTCTGAAGCCTCTTTCCTACTTGTTTTTTGCCTTCTTTCCAGAAGTGCTATTTGTTACAACATGAGGAACATCCCATTATGCTAGATTAATTAATAAGTAGATGGAACACAGTGAGCCTAGAAACTTGGTAAAATATCACACAATAAGTCTACTGAGAAAGCAAAGGAAGTAGTGAATCTAAAAAAATTTATAAATATGTATATAGATCATCCCTCAAAGAAAAATCAGCTGTTCTGTGATGATGGTCGCAGAGACAATAGAGAAGCAGCTGTTTCCCAAGGAATTATTTCTCAGAGCATCCATTGAATTCCACACAGGGGAGAAAATTTCTTTTCAAAGTACTCTTTCTCAGCATGCTTCTTTTGGTTTACATCTTTTGTATTAAAGAGGCAGGCCAATAACTCTTAGAACAGCTATCTTGTTTGATGCATTTCATTTCTTCTAACAAACACATCATCTGGAGTTAAATGGTCTTTTTGTTTCCTTTTCTCAGGAAAAGGTGAATACTGTAAAATTTATCCATGTTAGCATGCTACCATACCACATACAAACTTTCTAGGAAAAAACAATCTGAGCACTTCACTAAAACATCCTAGTACATCCTGTCAGGCTGGTAAAATCATGCATCAATCTTTCCCATTACATGAAAGAAAATGCCTATGTACAAATCACTATGAGAAAACACTCTGAAAAGTAATAGTATTATTTTATATAGTGTGAAATAATTTATGGGGTGCTGTTATTTTTATGGCAACTCCAGTATATTTCATGAGGTTAGTGACTAAATTTTACAAGTTATTTTGTAAATAAATTTATTGTCTCTTTGCAACCTTGTGATGTTTGATTTTACACTTTCTTTATTAAGCTTTTAGTTTTATGCAAAATATTTAAATAAATTACAATTTTAAGTTCACTGTCTAGAATGTAAGAATGCCCATACTGCAATGATGTTCTAGGTTAGACTTAAGGGAGCCTATATTATTTCACATGCTTCTCTCTGAAAATGAAAATGCAGAGTTTTATTCTCAAGCTATGTTAAACAGCAGTCCTAAAAATAACTATTAAAATGACAAAATGCCATTCTTCTCCATTTTTCTTGTCTTTGAGATAAAAATAGGCTCATATTATTAACATAAAAACACAGTAGAGTTTGATCATGTGTGCTGATTGTTGCTGAGCTCTTTACAGAATATGAAGAATATACATGAATCACTACTCTGGGTTCTTCATAGCTTTGGTAGTTCTATGACCACATGAAAGGCTGAGGTACATATGAAAGGGCCTGCCCCTTCTGGATTTGATAACTTCAGAACTTGAAGATAGAAAGAGATTATTCCCCCCTCAGAGATGACTAAAGTTATACTATGGTTGGGGTTGGAATGAACCTTAAAGATCATCTAGTTCTTACACCTTCACCATCTCCAGCACTGTAGTTAACCCAGAATACAGCCACTTACCTTCTGCTGAAAGCTGCCAGCTGTCCTTTGATCTGTGTTTTAAACATTATACCTCCTGCTCAGACCTCCTATCATAATTTGCATGCATGCCCAGTACTGTTGGAATCATCTAACAGGAAACAAGCTGATGTAATTTTGACACAGTTGGCAGCAAATGTGAGGAACTGGCAGCTTTAAGCTAGCTGGTGAGCAACCTAAGAAGTTTTTGGAGCAAAGGTGGGACTGGCCAAGTACTTCAGCACTCACCTGGCTCCATCCCTTCAGCCTCAGCTCCGATGGCCAAGATTTGAGACTTCTTCTGCACTAAAGACCTGACCATGTGTTTCTGAGCCAATAGCGCTGGACTGGTTAAAGTGCAACCAGTTCAGCTGAAACCATTGGGAAGGAGTCGGCCAGATTTTCCTAAAGCAGCACTTTTCAGCTGAAGATGAATCACTGTGGTTTGCATGGATTGAGGAGAATGTGAGAGAATACTAAAAAAAGTAAATAAAACCATGAGTATTGGTATGAGTCTGTGACTCCACTTAAAAGGTGCTGATTTGCAAAGGGAAAAAGTTAAATTCTTTTGAAAAACAATTTAACACCCAAATGGGCTCCAAACCTATTTCACAATGTTTTAAGTTCAGTGCCAAAAACAACGCACTCTGGAATTCTATAAACAATCTGGAAAACTTTAAGACCTAGGAAAAATTGAATTGTCTTGTCTCCTCTGCATCACTGTGGGCATAAAAATAGCCCAGACAGACCACTTAATTTTAACTATCATTATTAACACAGAAATGGAATTTCTTAAAAGGTTCATTAGACTTCCAGAGTGCTTTTTACCCAACAGAGCCTGACTGAAAACAGAAGTTTTCATCAGTTGATGTTATGGAGATTGCATTATTCCCAACTCTCAGCAGAAGATGATTCTCATACACCATGTATACACTGTCAATATCAATGTGTACACACTGTTTAGCGCTATACACAGTGTGAATTATACTCACTTATCAGCAAAAGATAATTTTCTTTTTCCATGCCTACATTTTGAATTCAATCTCCTCTAACTAAACCAATGAGTTGGAACTATTTTGTGTATAAATTATGTATCAGATGCATGCTCATCCTGTTAATCTCTCTTGCAGCCCGTTTCATTTTTGCTGTGTTTCATATCAGTACTGTTTAAATCTCTTTCAACAGCAATGTTCTCTGCTTACCTATCCTACAGTTTCCAAGGTATTTCTCTGTATCATCAGGCAGGCAGTCTACTGCAACCACTGCATACTCATAGAGGGAGAAGCCTCTGCTTGAGTTGATATCATTCCAGAGTAGCCCATATTGCACAGACCATGTAGACTAGCAGATATATACCCAGACTAAAATGACTTTGCATATACATCCTTTTGATTGTTTTTGTAGATAAGCATGAGGTATATTCTAAATCACATGATAGGCATCAAATAATCACAGAACAACACAATTCACATGCATAGACCAAGCAATAAATCCTTAGACAGATGATCTGCTGTGTCCAGTGTTTTACATATGACATGTTGGAGTACTTATAATAACCATTAAACGTTTTTCCTTTCATCTTTTGTTCACGCATGCATTTCTCAGCTGTATTTTGGGAGGAAAGGAAACTAATCCTAATCTGCACAGGGTATATTATGAATATGTTTTGGGGTCAGCAATACGGTCAAAACTATATCTTCAAACTAAATCTATGCAGCTACTGTCTTCAGGTGGGGAATAATTTCCATTACATGTGTTCTCATTATATCAGTGGAGCATTTGTGCTGCCGAGCTCTTACTCCTGCTTCAGCCTGGCAGGATTTTTAATCAGAAAAATAAACATGGTGAACATGATTCATATACTCACACATTCACTATAGGTGTGTTAATGACAATGTCCTAGACAATTATGTGCTCCACACCCTTTATTTGCAGGACCAGAGGACGTGCTTTCTCTGGAGAACAAATTGCTAGAACCACTGACATGACTCAGGTGAAGAAACGGGAAGGAGATTCTGGCTCTTACACTCTTACTTAGCTATCTATCTGTTTGTGGTGTGAAAGGATCAAGATGGGGAGTGGGGTGGAGCCGGGGTTGAACTCAGGCAGCATCAAACCCAGGCTGCTCATCGTTTCCTTCCCTCCTGCGACATGTGGGACACCTCGCATGTGACACTTGGCATATGCTGGCATGATTTTGCCCAATTTCGGACTTACAGGCTGCCGGCTGGGAGCTCCTCCCTTGCTCCCGCTGCGGGCTCCCTGAGGTTGTGCTGCGCCGCGGGCTCCCCGTGCCCGGTGGCGGTGTGGGGCGGGCGGCGGCGGGCAGCAGGTGCCGGGCGGCAGGCGGCGGGCAGCGCGGCCCGGCGCCGCTAGGTGGCACGGCTGGGTCTCGCACGGCTC
>JAYDZK010000113.1:121087598-121171066 GCA_034509185.1 Euphonia xanthogaster
AGATATACATATATTTTCTATATCTGTGAATCATACAAGTCTGAAAGTTGCTTGCCTTCTTGCTCTGATAAAAAACATGTAATGCTCTTATTAGTATGTGACATAGTTAGATTCCTGTTGAAAATCAATAACTTTCCCATAAAGCAAGTCTTACATCCTTTCTTAAATTCATTTAGAATAATTTCGTATGCCTCATTAGCTTTGTAATTTAAGAAAGAATAAAAGAAAAAGAAAACAAACCAGCCACCTAATATTAAACAGTGTATGTAATTTAATTTTTCTGACCAGGGGGGATGTTTATGACACTAAATATATCTGCTGGTCTATAAATACCTGCGTTTATAGTGGAACAGAACAGTGATTCTCAAACTGTGGTCTATCAGATGCTTAATGATAATACACAATATGCTGTAGGTCGTATTATGTCACTGTTACCTTTCTTTTTTCTTGCATCTGCTACATGGCTTTCATGGAAACTAAACATACCAGATGAAATACATTCCTAAATATTCTGTGAATTCACCCATTAGAAAGAGAACGGTCAAAGTGAATAAATGCAAGAATTATTTTAAAGATGGACCCTATACTTAAGCACTGTTGACATTTAAAGCAAAAGGTGTTAAGTTCCTGGAAGGAAAGACACTTTACAATACAGAAGAATATTGTTGACTTCTATGTAAAACTCAGAGTGAGTGTGTTTGAGGTGCCTTGAGAAGATTATGGTGTGAGAGTCACTAGCTTTTATGCATATTCCTTGTAGTATTCCCCTGGGTAATACACTGAGTTAAAGAAATGGGATGGGGCTGATGATGACTTACAGAAAAAAACCCGAATAAAGATAGGCGTTATTTAAATCTCACGTGTAATGAACGTGGGAAAACGTAAGAAATGCTTTGTTTATTGGTACAGTAACACCTACTTTATTGAGTGGTAAAATGTGCCGCAACACCAAAGCAGATGCAGCTGTAGTGGACATAGTTGTAAGAAAAAAAATGCAAGGCATTTAAAAGCTGCTTCATTAAAGAATTTTTTCCTTTTATAAAGGAGATACACTTTATAAATTTCTATTTATATTTATTTTCTACATGCAGTTAGTATTGAGAAATTTTGAATTAAGCAAACTCTTTGCATATTTAAATTTATCTTTTAAGAATACTCTCCAACAAAATAAAGGCAAAACCAATAAATATTTCTATAGCTTGTAATTTTTTATGTGTGTGTATGTGTGTTTTGGCTTTTTAAACAGATCCTTAAATGATTATTTAAATTTTAAATAAAACTTTTCAGGAATTTAAATTTTTTGAGTAGTCTAGGTGTTGACTGACACATTTTTCAGTTTGTAGGAACTTTGCTTGTAACACTTTTGGAATGATGTCTCACGTGTGAGAGCCTTAGTACAAACTGTTTCTTAAATACAACATTAAGGTTTAGTACCTACGTTAAGAAACGTTGGTTGTAGTGCAGGAGGGAATCCCACTCATTTTGAATTCCATGAGCAATTTCTTCATGCCTCTTGATGCCTGTTGATTGCATCTTGATGCCTATTCTGTCTATATTGTTACCTATGTCAAATTAATTAATTCCAGACTTTCTATGTGTATCACAAATATGTCCGTCTTTATTTGAGCAAAATTGTTGATTTTTTAACCTCTATGAAGTTAAATCTTGACTTTTCCCACTATATCTATTTCTCCCATTTTTAGTATAGCTGTGGAGTTCCATCAGAATTGCCTTGCTGAAACGGAATGAAAATAGGTGTGTGCAAGTTATTTATAGATACGAGTATTAATAAGGGACAACAGTGTGTAGAGGTATTTTTTTCCATACAAGGGCTGATTGTATATGTCTTGTGCATGTATTTGGGAGCTTGTTTGGCTTTTTTTCTCTTTATTTTTCTTTGTCTCTCAAGTAGCTCACCAGCTTTTGCTAAAGATGCAAGGAGAACAGCTGCCAGGGTATTAAACGCAGTTTGGTAGTGGACAGTCACAGCATAAAAAATGTGGCATACCATGTTGTTATTGCATTACTGTAGATTTCTACAAGCAAATTCTTTGGAGAGAGACAGGGTTAATCTTGGAGGAAATTTGTTCTTATTATAGCTTACTCTTGAGTGAGGAGCAGGAATACCATTCTGTGTGTTAGGACATATATTACAGTCTGTACATCTCTAGGACTGGACAGCTTGGCTTTAGGGCAGAAAGAGACATAGCTGCACTAAAAACAGATGAAAGTCAAGATGAGGAATTTGGTGAAGATGTGTATAGGGGGATTGTAAAGCTCTGCTCTCCCTCCTGCCTCAGGTTTGTAAGGGATGAAATGAAGTGACTGACCTCCAGTACCTGGAGTTGCTGGGGCTGGGAAGATCACAGGAGCTAATGGACGTGGTTGGACTTCCAGGTGGAACTATCTTTGAAAAGGGACTGCAAAAATTTCCAGTGCTGGGTCTGGGATTTTGAGTAATCTGTTGTCCACAAAGTCCTTGGAGAAAAAGAGCACACTCTGGCTGTGTGGCAAAGGAATTTTTATATACAGAGGATGTTTTGGGAATCAGCAAGCAGTTTGCAAGCAGAAGAGAAAAACTGGATTGATACTGAAACTATGAAATATGGAATCAGTTGAGAAAGAGTACAGAGAAGGGGTAAAGAAGGAAGTGCTTGCTTTGGGCACATCTCAGGCTGCAGTGTTGTAAGCCAAGAGGAACCAAAGAACTTGAAAATCAGGGCCGAAGAGAAGGAGGTATGTTCGTAGGTGTTAAAGTATCTAAAAATAAGCATCACTGGAGCTGGTGTAGTGGTTAGGATTATAGGTGACTGATGACTTCAGGTTCAGGGCTTAGGCAGTATTAAAGTGATGACCTGGGAGAGAAGATAAAGGAACAGCCTGGTAGGAGTCCACAAGGAAAAGATTCTCTGCTTAGACAAAAACAAATATTGAGATGAGAAAAATGAGTAAAAATAGTAGCAATAGATTTATGTTACAAAGACAGTGGGAGAGTTGAGGGATTAGAGGGTATATGTATTACAAGGCATGTATACATATACCTGTTAGAGGCTCATTTTTAATATATTGCAGTTTGTCAAATTCTTTAATGTCTCATTCTGTACCAAGTGTACTCTTGTGGTATCACTTTGGTGTAAACCTGATAAGAAAAAGGTAAGCCAAAGGCAAAACTTGAACAGTCACCAAGAAATGCTGGCAATTTTTCACTGCAGCCAAACTTTTGAAAAGCTCAAGCTGAAGAAGTGAAAAGTACTTGATTAATATTTCCAATTTTCAGGTGAATAAAGAATTCTAAGTACAACTTCTTAACAAAATGAAACTATTTTAATAGTCATAGAGATGCCAGGACATCAATATCAATATACTATTACTAGTACATCACTGCTGTCATGTGGCATGTGCGAATATTTGCATCAGTTCTGCACAGTCTGTTGTGGATTGTTCTGCTGACCAAACTAAAGTTAATTAAGTTACACCAATTTAAAAATTACTGTGATATAAGGTAAAATGAATTCCATCATTTTCATTTAACTTGTTTTCATTGTGTGACAGTAATTTTTAAATTCAGTGCTAACTCCCTTTGCCTGTTACTTGATTGAAGCAATTTTATGGGCTTGCCTAGCTTGTACCTTAACAATGGAACAGTATGGATACAGACAATTGCTTGCTCTTGACTGCAGAAAGTACTTAAAGCCACCATTATATGACAAAGTATTTTCTACAGTAGAGAATCTGAATTGATTCTTTGCTCAGTCCTTTTAAATCACAGGTTCACATGCGGTGGCTTAATTCCAGCAAGTATAAATACCTGATACATAAATGCTTAACTTTTGGTGTTCTCCAGATATGTGTTTTAAAGAAAAGCTTCATAATCCAGTCCTATGAGTTACATGTATTACAGTTTACTTGGGGAAACTACTATACTGCATTCTATACAAAGCTGTTAAAGTCATATCAAGAGAAGAAAAATAATGCATAGACTTGGAAATTTGTTCCTCTCTGAGAGTTCTTTCAGCTGTGAGATCCTCTGCAGTGCAGTCCTTTGTGCTAAGGTATAGATAATGTAAATATAAAGGTTTTTCATGCCTTCCTGATCATTCAAACTATTAAATGGCCGAGAGAAGACTCAGATGAGCAAAAAGGATTTCTAGGTTTTGCTCTTACAGCAAATAATTACTATTTATAGTAATTATAGCTTAGCAGCAGTAACTCCACTAAATGTGTGGCAGTCTGTGTCACCATTTGTTTGAACGATAAAACTTCAGCTTTTTGTATTTCATCTGGAAATCACTTAAAATCAAGAAGTGTATTTTAGCCAAAAAAGCAATTAACATTGACACTCTGATGGGCCTGGAAAGAGGTCTTGTTTTTATTAACACTTTCTCATTTGGCAACAAAAGAAGCAGTAGCACCTGCCCGTAGTTTGGCTTTACTTGATGAAGCAAAATAACTTCACAGACCTTGTGAGAATGGGGCTCATAGGATTGGTTGTGGTCCACTTTCTCATTTGTGGTTTTTTCTTTTTCATTTTGTTTGAGATTGAATTTGAGAGAGAGCTTTGTTCCGGACAGTAGTTTATGGCAGTGGGCTGAAGAGATGAGATTTCACTGAATCATGGAACGAATACACAAAGAGAAAATATGTGAAAATTGAAATGACAAGGTAGAGTAGCTTGGTTGTTGAGGTAGATAAAAATAACTAGGTTCTCAGGGAAATGAGGTGGGGATTTTTTTTTCCTGAACTAGATTTACTTTGAACAAGAGCAGTTGAGATGGAAAACCTAGACACCATAAAAACTTGATAGAAACAACAAGAAAAAAAAAAACACTCTGCTTTTTCTTGTAACTTTGTGTTTTACTGTCTGTGTGATCCCAAAGAAAGCAAACTAGAGTCCATCTTCTGTCAATGTAATTCATCTAAAGGACTCATAAATAGATTTGATTAGAGTGGGTTTCTTTTTCCTTTATTTACTATGCAATGTTGCTGTCGGAGCACCCTGAGAATTTGAAATACACAGGAAAATCTGTGTTCTGCCAGTTGTTTTTCTGTTTTGTTTTAAAAGCTTGAATAATAGTTTATTTATTTAATTACCTTTAGAAATACTTGGGCAAGTTGTGACTGATCTAAGACGTGGGAAATACACCTTTGTGAATAGAATTACAAAGTCGGCTTGTTGCCATCATGCTGCAGTACTGAAAAAGATGTGCTGGTTGGAATTCAAAAAGCCTAGGGTGTTAAACAGCTATCCCCTCCTCTCTCATGTGGCTGTAAGAGAGAGAATTATTTTGCTTTTGATTAATAAGGAGTTAATTTTAGGAAAACTTCCTTCAGCTGTTTTAAAAAGGCTCCTAGAGAAAGCAGCCTTCACTAGCCTTGGTGTCACAGACAGGAATTCACTGCACCCTAGGAATGTGGAGCTTTGTAGTGAGAGGAACAAGCCAGGGCTAAGCCCTAAGCAGGGCAGCGTTTCCGACTTTTTATGTTCTTGATTTTAGTACCTGAAAACAAAAAATCCATTGCAGTCAAATCTTATTGACTATGAACGTGCAAGGACTGTAACATATTTGTCAGTTTTTGCCAATTTGCTGAGGTGTTCTGCAGAAATGTGGACTCTCATATTTGTTTGTTTGCTTTTCAATTTCTGTTACTTCCACTAGATTTCCATGGAGTATTGCTTGCAGCTACTCTGGATAATTATTTTTCACTCTACCAAAATTATCAGTCTGGCACAAAATAGCCACTTTCTCATTCAAGCTCTTTCAGCTACCAATTACTTCACCAGTGAGGAATGCTTGTGTAATGTGACTGCATGGAGCTCTTACTTCTCCAGCATAAACAAATGGTGACAATTTACGCTGTAGTTTCACTCTTCTGTTTTGCTGCTGGATTGTCTTATGCTGTTAGTTGCCTTAATTGAGAAGTATTTATAGAGCTATACAAAAATACATCATGGGACAGTTCAAAAGCCAGTAATTTAATTTGCTGACTTCTAACTTACCCTATCTATATCTGAAGTTCAGAGCAGACCCCAAACTGATCTGCACCATTGCTCTATTTTTTCATATATTACTGTGGTGCTTGTTGGCCTCACAAGGCCAATACCATAGTTAAAAGGTAGCCTTTGCTCTAGGATCTTTAACACTTGCCAAAGTATGATCACAAAAGTTAATATTTCTACTGCAGACCTGACTTACACAGCCCTCACTGTTCCTTATTTTCCAAAATAAATTGGCTTCATTTTCCTCAAGTGGAATTTTCTGTCAAAGTCATGTTAGATTTTGAAAAACAATTTACTCCATTCTCCTTTATTTTGTCAGGGTGACAATTTGCAAAGGAGGGAGAACTTTTAACTTTTTGGACATATTTTAATTTGTTGTTCTTTTTGCAACGTTCCACACTTTTTTTTTTTTTTTAATGTGTGTGTGTGTAAAACTAATTTGCTTTGAAACCTTTGAAAGTGCTAGTGCCTCTGTGTTGGGAAACTTAACAGCCGGATGATGTTTGGAGGTGTATAAGATGAGGGTAATACATGCACTTGACAAACAATACACTATATTTGAGATCTACAATATCTGATGTCTCTATAATAGATAGGCCAAACATTGAAATAATGTAAAATGAGATTTTTTATATGATGATGATATTTTACCAATTTTGTTCCCCCTACACTTTTTGCTGCCACCTGCTGAGGTGGGTTTTTTGTTTGATGTTTATACCTGACCGAATGGAACTTGGCTGTAAGTGACTCCTTTGAGTCCTCTGGGGACATCTGGTTATTTGTTAAACAACTAACTTGGACTGCCAAGTTCCTTCCTTAAACCAATGGAATTAATAAGTCACCAAAGTTAGAGCAAGAGGGTGATGAGACATACTTGACATGAGTGAGAAGAAGGACTGCCCTACAAGACAGAGAAGTTGACTAGAGTAATACTTTCACTAATTTAATATTCTCATTCTTATACAATACAAACACCATAGTTACAAATAGCTCTAAGTCTTCTCGCCTTCCTGGTCATTTGAACTGTTAAATGGCTGAGGGAAAACTCAGATGAGCACAAAGGATTTCTAGGTGTTCCTGTTACAGCAAATAATTACTATTTACAGTAATCATAATTAGCAAAGTTAGTCATTTATTTGAATGATAAAATTTCAGCTGTTTGTATTTCATCTGGAAATCATTTAAAATCAAGAAATGTATTTTAGCCAAATTAGCAATTAGCATTGACACTCAAATGTGCCTGGAAGAAGGTCTTGTTTTCATTAACACTTTCTCATTTAGCAGCAAAATAAGCGAGAGCATGTTTTTGAGTTTACTTAATGATGCAAAGGAGAACACTGCTCAGTTCAGATTGCACTGAGGAGGCTAAAAGTAGCTGCCATGGTAGTTTCAAAGACAGGAGGTCGGATCATTGGGAGGTACTGGTAAAGAACCATGACAGTGCTGGTAAACAGACTCTTAATTTAATCACAAATAGCAGGTAATAAGTTAGACCAGAATGGTATTTTTAACTGCGTATCAACTATTTTTTATGAAGTATCTTCTGTTGTGTGTCACAGTTAAAGCTTTTGAAAGTAGAATGTTCCTCCTTGGTTCAGTGACAAGCTTATCCAATATCTTAACCTAATTTTCTATGTATATGTATACATATGTATAGATACATGTATATACATATATTTTATGGGGTGAATATATGTATTATATTAAATATTTCATAAGGATTGTCACATTTTAGTAGGATTGAAAATGTGATGGTCATTGTTCAATAGTGAAGGAAGATGCAGCCCTTGTCCACTAACACTTGATGAATGTCTTCGACTAAGTTGAGAAATTAACTTGTTTTCTGCAGTTAGCTGGTCTTTATTCTTATCAAAACTGTGGGGCTTTCCAATGTCAGGACACTCGGTGGGTGGATACTTCTCAGAAAAATAGAGGACTTATCAATGTTTGCTTAGGATCTATTGCATTCTCAGCCATAAAAGTAGCTATGCTGTCTATAGCACTCATAAATTTTCACCTAGTCAAGGCTACTGTCACTTTCGTCATACAAAGTTGTGTTTTAAAAAACGAGCATAAATGTTTTTCATTTGAAATAAGTATAAAGTAATCACAGTCTCAAAACACCTAACTTCTTCACTGCTGGTTTTGAAAAGTGATACCATAATTCAGTGTGCAAAATCATCTGATTGCTTATTAGCCCTGCCACTAAAATCTCTTTACCCTTACAAGACAAGTATATTCTCAGGGACATTCTCACCAGAGGGCACTGTTACACACATTCTTGCAAATCATTTTCTGCTGGTGAAAATAATGTCTGGTCTTGCAAAAAATGGCATGTTGATGTTAGATTTGAATGCATGTTTTTCATAGGGAAGCTCTTGCTAATAAAGTAGTTTGAACGGGTTTAGTCTCTTTATCTAGGTAAACTACATTTTTCCTATTGAGAAGTGCCTGCTGCTTCTAAAGATAAAAGTTTTGAAGAGGGTCCATCTTTATGGGTGTGAATTAACCATATTGTTTCAAATTCAATGCATTTTATAATAAACTCAATCTTTAGATTTACACTAAGACAGTAGCAGAAGGGCAAAGACAATTGTCTTGTTCCTATGGATTTTTTGTTAAAGAGGATGGGAAGGTAATATCAAGTAAAACCAGTAATTCAGCTTTAGATAATTGTTATATTTAGTCTTTATTAATAAAAAGCATATGATCAGGCAATATGATTTCACAGAGGAGCTCTGCATCTATGCAGTTACACAAATATGTATTTCTACTAAGTGAGTGAAGATGAGAAAACTAAACAATGGTAAAGTTTATGCTTCAGGCTATATGGCTATATTTTGTTGTGGAAATAGTCTAATTTTGCCAGATTTCTTAAGAAAATCTTATGCAAATTTCTTCCTGATTATGTGCCACCTTAATTTTTATTTATATTTTTAATAGGAAAAGATGTTTCAAGTTCTCTAGGATCTGTTTGGGCTTTTGCATGTATATTTTTACTTCACTTTGCTTTAGTATTTCCCAAACCACACCAAAACGCCAAAATTAAATAATATACACCATTTAAAAAGAAAACTTCCACAGCAAATGAATGCTGACATTTCTTATTGATCAGCTACATTTTTACTGAATGTGCTCCAGCATCTGTTGCTTGTGAGCTTCCATGGCTGTTTGATCATAGAGCAGATTTTTTTTATTTTAGGTGAGTCCATTATCACTGGTCTGTCTGGCAGTGGCTGCAGCGAGTGAGCTGCCATTGAGAGCCCAAGGTGGCTGGGGGTCCCTTGCCGTGACCAGCAGTGAGGTGATTTCCTGTGGTGGCACAGCAGCTCTCTGAAAGGCAGCAGGTCTTAGGGAACCAGGATTTTTCTTGCTCTAGTTTAAAGGGTTTTGGTCTCAGCTGTTCAACATTTACCTATTAAGTTCTTGCACATAGCACTGGTGAAGTTGACTTTCCTACTTTCATTTCACAAGTAGGAAAGTATAATTTGAAGATATTATTATTTCAGCTATCTTGTTACAGTTTGTATTTACTAATCTGTCTCACTAGTCTGTGTCTGTCATCCTATCAAATGACCATGGAAAATGATAAAAACTATGACATTTTAAAAATTATTTTTTTTATTTATTTCTAAAGAGGGTTGCAGATGAAATCTGTAGAACTACTGTTTTCACTGAACAGTCTGAGCTCAGTGAAAAAGAAAATCAGATAAAAATAGTTTTTGCAGCAAGAGTGCACACTGCATACGAATCACTGGGTGCAAGGATAGAGATGTGTTATTGACATAGGTGTGCCTCAGTGAACGTCCTTGTGGTGTGTGTTCCCTGTGTCCCGGTCTCTGATCGCCTTGCCTTGGGAGAGCAAGCAAATACCATAGCTCTTCTCCTGCCAACAGGGTTAATGAGAGGGAAGCAAGGCTGCCGATGCCCTTCCAGACCTCATCACAATGCAATATGTAGTATAGCTGGGGTATGTCAGGCTCAGGACATTTCAGTGCTTTCTGGTTGCGGTTTTAGACATTGTCACAGTATAGTTAATGTTCCAAGAAACCTTTGGCAAATTTCCACAAAAAAAGCATGTAAGGAAATAAAGCTACTATGACTTAAGATGAAAGATTTTTCCTGGATTAATGATTGTTTAATAGAAAACAAAGGGCAGGGCTAGGATTAGGCTTAAAGTTAGCTGTTGTACTGAAAGAAAATTGCTAATGAAGTTACACATAGATTTGTCTGGACAGACAGATATTTCTAGGACTTCTGTTGTTTGATATATCCATGAGGACTTACTGAAAGGAATTGATCAACAAGGTTGCAAAGTCATTATTGCAGACCCACTGCTGCAGAGTACATCTAACACGTATCCACATCTTGGCTATTGGTAAACCACTTAGAAAGTTGAAAGAGAGGTTGCAAAGATATGCCTCACCTTAGAGTTAGTCAAGATGGCAGCCATCACACTGATACTGGATAGGATTTTGTAACTATTTCAGTTGTTTGGGATTGAACAGATGCTTTAGCTCTTTTCTCCACAAACTGTGCACTGGAAATTCTGGTAAAACAGACGTGTTAAAACAGACAGACAACACTGCATTCGGGGGACTTCTAAGCATGTCTCTTCCTTTTTCATAATGTTTTGTAATTTCTGCTGGTTTTTCTGCAAGCCCCTTTGGTTATACTTAGTGCAGACTTGATGCATCGTGCTTGAATTGCTGTATCAGTGAGATTTGCTAAAATAAGTCACACATGAATTGTAGGCCATTATCTATCATAAACTCATCTAGAATTTCATGGCAAAGTAAGTGCTATGTATAATGTGTTTTCTCAGTTTTTACTGACTGTGTTGCTTTAGTATATCAGAATATGGCTGATAGTACAGTCATACAGAGTTTAGGTATATGGAAAGCAGTTTTGGGGGGAAGAATGGTTTTAATTAATACCTGGTAATATTTAGAATTATTCCAGTTTATTCAGTTACTTTAGAAATATTTAAATTATAATTTATAATGCATTTATTTCTTGCAAATACAAACTCAATCATCATACCTATCTAGAGAACACTTAGGACTAGGATCAGATTTTCATGCATCAAAAGTTGCAATTAGATGTCTATTAAAATACGTTCTGTGTATTTTATGTGGTATGTGTAAACTGATCATCTTGTCTGCCAGCAAAAAGGAAGAGTGGTAAAACCTTTAGAAATAGTTGTGGTTGCTAGTTCTCTTTCCTTTTGAGAATGCATATTGTACAATGCATATTGCTCTGTGTGTGCGTGTAGGAGGAAATTTTGGTTTGGAGAAGTTGCTGCACTAGATATCTGCTCTTATTCAGCCTCTTCTGAATGCCAGCAATGCTGTTCTTCCTTCTCTTTTTTTATTCTTTCAATTGAGGATATTTTTCAGTTTGCTGCTTCCCAGCAGGGTGAGGCCAGCCATTATCAAGAACCATGAGTTCTCTAACTGCATATCTTAAGGTGCCTGAATACTTTTGAAAAGTCTCCACAGCTCCTTTTTGTGGGGATATTTGATCTTCTGCTAATTTATGTTTTGTTGATACTTCTTATTTCAGTTTGTCCACTGATATTTTGTTGGGAAGACAAGTTGCAAGTAGTCCTGTGTGAACCACCTTCCACAGTCTTTGTGTTCCACCTTTAGTGTTTAGAACTGGTGGGGGCAAGAATGTTCTCTGTGAAAGGAGCATTGGCAGAGTGGTATATCTCAGCATTTCTTCTCATTTCTGTTTGTTTTATCTCATCATCTCATCTCAGTTAATTTTCTGAAGACTAGATACTTCTTTGCTCAATGTTTTCTATACTATGTCTTCTAATAACTAAAAGACTGTTTCCACTAAAATTATTGGGATATTTTTGTGGCATAAAACAATTCCAGTTTCCTTTTTATGGGCTAAAAACCAGAAAATATTATTTTCTTGATCTGACTAAAATTTGATTATCTTTTTTCAGACTTGCATTCCAGCTGTCATCTGAAGATTGTCCTTAGACTTACGTGAGCTACTATTTCTAGACTTATGTTTATTTCCAGGTTCAAATTTGTCTTTTCTAGTTCTGCTTTTTACTATGAGTACTGGATAGCTTTCTTTATCAGCTTGTTTGAAAAAATTGTCCTGAATGATACATATCTTTTTAAGACTAAAGGAGTCGTGACCTTTGTCCCTTAGTATTGCCTGGGAGACGGTACATGTTGCTATTGTTTGAGATGTAGTGCTGTTTTGTAATAATTTGCACATTTTGTGCGTGGATTTGGTTACTGAATGGTATACTTTATGACTACATTCAGTTAAATATTGCAAGTTTATTGTGTGATCATATTTGTTTAGCTTGATGTAGATATGTTGGAAAATCAAGAAAAGTGGCTTGATTTTCCAAGCTAGTAACATTTTTCATAGAATTAGTACCATTTTCTTTTACATATTTCTGTTGAGCAATGGTTTCAGCAATGAACTTGTCAGAGTAAGAGGTAAAAGTCTGTGTTCATTAACTCAGGAAAATAAAAGCTTAACAAGACTGTAAAGAGTAAGGAATAAGAGGATTGACATGAAAGGGTAGCAGAATGAAAAATTTCAGGGACTTGAGTGACATGTAAGGTGAGTCATGATTAATGTCATACAGAGATTGTAAAAAAGCTTTTTAATCATTCTGCTCCTCACTGGTCACAAGTTCCCAAAAAGAAAAAACGTTAATCTTGTTGGCTGGTTGGGCAGGTGGAAGGCACTGTACTGCAGCTCTGGACCTAAAATGCTACTGAGTAGAGGCAGTGAATTGGAAGAAATGGATGTAAATGAGAACCTGGTTTTGGTGTTGCATCTAACTATTGTTAGAGATAGAAAATTTCTAATTTGCTAAAGCTTTAAAGAACCTTTTTTAAGTTTAATTAACAATTTTTCATAATTCAATTAGCTAACATTTTCTTCATTTTGACAACTACCTTGATCCATTGTTTTTAATTTTTCACTGTCATTGTTTTGTAGATGCTTTTTCAGAAAGTGTATATATTAATCAAAATTTTGACTTAGCATAGTAGTTACCATTCTTGTCAAGTCTTTTTGATGATGTCTCTGTAGTGACTAAAGAATTAATATGGTGAATGTTTACAAAATTCTGGAAGTTTTCTTCTTGGAAATTCCACTTTTAAACCTGCTATAAAATGCATATGGTGCAACTTCAAACTTATCAGCACATTTCCTTAAAGATAATGGGATTGCATTGAAACAGAATCCTATCTAAATATGTGCATATTTAGATATGTGCATTTGCATAACCCTTTAACTCCCTATATACACAAAAGCATTCTCTCTCTCTCACTCACTATATATATATGTATATATATATATGTATTTGTTGAAAATAAAACTTTAATATAAATTTGTAGGCATTAATTTCTCTTTATATTTTGGTAATTTACAGTACCCAGATAAGTTGGTATTGATTTTCATTCTGGAAACTAAAATTGTAACTATTAATGAGACTATATTTGCTTGTCCAAGACCTCAGTGCCAGGTTTTGCTATTAAGATTAGGCAAAGTACGTGTTGGCTACATTTTAACAATGAGTTTTTTAGAATACTTTAAACATGTAGGCAAACAAGCCACAGTATATATAGGGAGTGTAGGGTTTTTTTAAAAGGTCATCTGTGTTAGTTCAGCTACAAATAACTTTTTTGTTACCAGTTGTCTTGTTGCTATTATTTATGTTATGAAAAATTCTATTGAAATATATTAAAAATGCTTTCATATTTTTTATGGCTGGATAATTCAGACCACATTATAGACCCTGCTTTGTGATTTATTTTTAGCTTCTTTATTCAGAAATGTCTTCTAAATTTAGAGAGGCATAAAGTTGACAAAAAACTATGTTTGTTTTTCCAACCCTCTTCCAACTGCCTGACTTTGTCAAGAGTGTAAAATTATGTAGCAGAGAGTAAAATATGGACTAAGCAAGATTCAATCATCCTGAAAGAGGCACTGCTTTGTTTTGTGTTTTGGTTTACTAACACTATTTTTTCTTCTTTTTTTTTTTTTCCTTTTCTCCTCTATGTATCCGTGTTTTGTTTCCCCCTGCTTTTAAGCAAAATTATGTGATTTATCATAGTATTTTACTTTGGATCCTAGCTCAGTGAAATAATTCAACACATAGCTCTTTTTTATTGTGCTTTTATTTCAGCAAGCTGAGTTTTTGCACAATGGGATAGTGTTTGGACACCTGGAAATTCAAATGAAAAGGAGAACTTTTACCTGAGTAGTTTTTGATCAACTTTTCTAAATACAGCATGCTATTTTTAGAATTTTGGCAATCTATATACATTTTCAATATATATTGGATTCACTTGCTTGTGCAAACACAACTTGTTTATGTTTTGCTTACAATATTAATGCAGCATATCACATGTTATCTGGGTCTCAACACTTATGTGTTCTTAGTTGCTACTTTATGGTCAGGCTTCCACACTTGTGCATCTCATTCCAGTTTAAAAGATGACAGATACCCAGAGCTCAGTGTAGAGAAACAAACCCCTGCTGAAATCTGCAGTAAAACCAATCTGTCTAATAAAAGGCTAACCAAGAGAGTGATATCTCTAGAAAAGTCTAAAGATGGAGAGACCATGGGAAGAACAAGCAATGCAACAGATTTTAGATTGACGTAGAAAGAGTTGTAGAACTAATCATTAATCACTAATCACAGTATGCTGTGGTTAGTACAACTTTAACTTGACTTACTTTTAAGTATTTTGGGGAGAGAGAAGTCTGATTTGCCATCAGATTCACAAACATGTAGTTAGATTTTAAATACCTTTCTTACCACGAAGCATGTGTCTACAGTCTAATAACAATAGCCACCAAATACCATTTGATGTTTCCAGCTAATTTGGGCAGTATACTCAAAGGCTAAGATATCTATTCACATGTTTTAGCACAACCTCAGCGCACCCATGCAAATTTTTCATTGCATCTAACTCACATGCAAGTAGATTTGGATGAATTTTCAAAACTTTCTTTTTTCTCTTAAAACTGATTTTTCTTTATGTGAGGGGTTTTTTTGGTTTTTTTTTTTTTACACAGTTCGTGTGAATCAGACTTTAAAATATTTGGCATAAGTCTGAAAGTAATAATAACCATGGATCTGAAGCAGAGGAGAATTAGTAGCAGCTCCAGGTATCAGTGGGTGCAAAGGTCTCTGTCATTAAGGACTACACTAAATAAACATGCTGGAATATGATTGCTTTATTGCTCTTTGCTCATTTTATGTCATTTTATTGCCCTACTAATGACTATAGAATAGGTGTGTAAGGGAGGTCTGAAAATGTAGAACTGAAAGAAGTACATAGACGAGTGTGTGCTTCCTGTAGAGATTCCAGCTACTAATCATGGATGATGAAGAATTTACCTTGCATAGATGAGTGAGGGTAGGGAGAGAGGTGGACAGGTACCTCAAGTACGGATCCATTTCTAGGCTTCATCCTCACTTTAGTACCCCTGATGATATGTGCCTTTTTAGTGATCCCAGTGGGAGAGGCTGTGTCATTTCAAGTAGTGGGGTTTTTTCCTCCACTACTAGCCAAATGGTATATTCCTGATCCAGGGGCTATATGTGAAAATATGCAGATAAGAATTAATTTTATAGATGTTTAACTGTTGAATAAAATAGTCTAATTTATGATAATGCCAGAATCAATCTGGTATGCTGGTGTAACAGTATCACTTCTGAGGACAGAAAGCACTGATGGGCTAATAATTTTACTGCTTTCTATTTTGCATGCACTGCAGTTTACAAAATCAATGAAGAATGTAGTACCTCAGCAGACTTACAATTTAGGCTGTAAGAATCTCTGTTCTTGACTAAAGTCCTGTTCTATCTAAATAAGGGGAGTTAGTTTTATTCTTGGTGTTTAGAAGTGATTTTCTGTGTTGTCACTTTCTTCCAATGGAAAGTAGGATGTATTACCCATAAGGTTTCAAGTAATGTAAAAGGCAAAAGAATGCTGCTGAAGCATGCGGATATTTTTGAAATATGAAAAGCTAAAAATGACATGTTTTTATTTGGATCTTAAGAGCATGAAGTTATATTTGGGGTGAAGAAGGCAAATTGTCTTTCAAAACTTGATGAGTGACCAGTGCATATTTTGTTTGGATTTAAGAGTTGCTCATAAATGCATATACAAAAGAATGTATAGAATTAATAGGCAACATTGAAATAGATATATATAAAGCAATAAATTGGTACTGGCTGCCTAGCTAAAGCTTAGCATTTAAAAGTGCAGCTCTTCCCACCCAAGTAAAAGTCAGCAAGTCTGCAAGAGTTGTAAAGTAGTTCTCAAGTTTAACTACAAAATGCCCCTTTGTTTCTTTTGTGCCTTCATCCTTTTTGAAATGCTGTGCACATAGTCAAATTAAAATTGTTTTTCTTTCAGGCTTTTCTACTAAAAATCCTGTTTTACTATGTAGTTTACCCAGTTTACCTAAACATTAGTCATCCAAAGAGCAGGGGATCTTTTATTCATATGCTTATATGTCAACAAAACCGCAGTCTTAAAAACCATTTTGTCTTCTATTCCCTATATGTAATCCTTCCAGATAGTATTTCTAGACATTCTATAAATTCTGTGCTTTTTTACTCTACAAGTGGAAGAAAATCTGGCATCAATGTTGTCTGATGACTTAAGCATTTTCTTTAATCTTCAGAAATGCCTTTATACCTTGAATGAAAGCGCTGTGTTCTCAACCTTTATAATCCAAATAAGAATTTTATTTAGGAGCATAGTTGGTTCGCATTGCAGGTAGCTTAGCATTTATTTTACTCTTATTGGCTACAGGTATTACCTAGAAATGAGGATGGAAGCACAGCCTAGGAAATCAGCCTTTCCTCATCTGTGTATGAAGAACTGAAGTGTCTGTACTTTGTAGTTTTCTTTTTTGAATGTAAGTAAAGTTTTGCTGCATGCTTCACTAACATCCTTGCTTGATAGAGACTGTATCAAATTGGCTGACCTATTTTAACATGCCTCTCACTCATAAACTGATGGCTGTTTAGAGATGAATCAATTGTAAAGATCGTGTGCTATGAAATTGGAGAAGCTGGTGGTAGGTTGGTGGAAGATATGCTCACCCCAAAAACTTTTGCTGAATGGTATCATTATTTTTGTCCACCCAAGGCTGTGTATGCTCCTTCCTCATCAGGCAATTGTTCCCTCATCATATCTTATTAATTTCTCCAGTTGAGATTTTTCCAGTATCCTTTGGGGAAAAGTTGGAAGACCTGTGAGCCACTAGTTACTTCTTTGTTTTTCTTAATTGGTATGCTTTAGTCAGCTAATTAAGGACTTTACAACTCTAACATGTATTGACCATGAAGACCTTATACTTGAAAGCTGAAGATTTTTTTCTATTGATTTCATTAGACTTTGAATGATCAGAGATTCTTCAGTTCTGAGCCTTAAATATACATCACTTGAAAAACAATATTCTTCCCCCTTTCCATTTGTTAAGTGAATTCTACCTCGAGTATTTTCCTCTGTCCTCCACTGAGCTCCATGATTCTTGTTCCTTTCTACTCAGCAGCTGCTTGTGCTTTGAATTCAGTCCCACTTCTTTCATCAGGATGATTTTTTTTGCCAATTTTTCATGTTTAATAACACTACTTTTGCTCAATTTGTGCAAACATCTTTTGGAGCTGTTACAATTTGATTTTCTGTCAGGGATAGTTCCAAAGAAGAGAAAATGATGGGCAGAGGAAATGATGCTGGTGTATATCTTATTTGCAATTCTAATATGAGCTTTGTGAATTTGAACACACTAGTAAAGAGCACTTCATTCAAGTGCATATTACCACAGAACTTGCTAAACATGCCTAAGAATAATGCTATTTCAATCTGGGCAAATTAGATGGATAACATCATTTACAGCAGTTGTTAATTATGCATCAGCTTAATCACAGCATAATTCTGTTAATTGCTTATCACAATGAGGTTAACTTTCTGTCATTGATATTTTATTAATTTTTAATTAGAATAATACACTTGATATTTTTCACTGGCCACTGCATCAAAAATAGTAATGATGCAAATGTTCAGCACAATAAGACTAGAAGAGATCTCCTGAGTCACCAATTTGGCTGACATCACCAACCCATGTAATACCTTTCATAAATTTCTCTCCATGTCTTAAACCAGTTAGGTTCCTCGCCTCTGCTGCCCAAATGGAGGAGTTTTGTTGCAGTGCCATAACCCTGACATGTTTAGAAGCTTTCCACTTGCCAGCCTCAAATTTATATCTTTGTTCTTATGCCAGAATTGTTTTATTGTCTAAATAAGTTTTTCCCCTATGTAGCTTACAGTGCATGATTTATTTGTAGAATAAACTCCCTCTGACTTTTCACTTTCCTGAGATGAGTAAACCAACTCCTTTTAGTCTCCTTCAGTAAGATCTACATTCTCTTGCCCCGAACATGGCTGGCAAGCCATTAGTGCTCCTTAATTCCAGCTGTAATGGCAGCTTTTAACTCTGCTGCTCGCGTAGATGGAAGCAGAAATGCCATGCACTGTCAGATGAATGACAGATAGCAGGAGATGTAGATGAGTTCTTCTGGCTGTAGGAAATGAGTCCAGAAGTGATTGGCTGGCTTCTTATTCTGGCTAAATTAACAGATATGACAGTGTCTTAATTAGAGCTGTTTGAGACAGCTAAGTCAACTTTCTCAAACCAAGTCCATCATAGTAATTTTATTTATGTATGCACCTGAAAAATAGGGAGTGCTATTAATGCTAGTAATTTAGCCTGGGCAGGCTAGAAAGCTGTTGTGATTCTTAGGGAATAAAAATTTAATTGAGAATTGTGATTCTGAGAAACAACTGGAGAACAGTCCTTTACTGGGGAGACAGAGGACTAGCTAGGAAAAAACTGCCATGAAGAACCAAAGAGTCTTGGTAGACAGTAAGCAGAGCATGATTCAGCTCTGAATCCCAGGAGAAGAGGGCCAACAGCATCCTGGGCTGTATTAGCAGGACTCAGGGAAATGATTATTTCCTTTTACTCAGCGCTTGCCAGATGACATCTGAAAGGGTACATCATTCCCACTCACCCCCTTCTTTCTGTGAGGAAATAAATTAATTAACTGAAGAAAGTTCAGTGGAGGACCACCAAGACGGTAAGGGGCTGACAAACCTGACCAGCTGAGGAGAAACTAATGGACCAGAATTGTTTCAGCCTAGAGATGTCTTTGTGGGAAACATCCTCACAGAAGCCTCTGGTACCTCAAGGCTGTTTGTGAAAAGATGGACTTTCACAGTTGTGCAGGTAAGAGAGCTATTATGGCTAAGAGGACTAGAAGTCTACGGATATTAGTTGAAATCAAAGTGTTTCAGACTGAATGTAAGGAGAAAAATTCCCATTGTGGGTACCAGGGGACACCAAGTCCAGGAGGAAAACAGAGTGCCCAGAGAGGTTAGGAAGTTTCCATTCTTCAAAGTATTTTTGGGTATGAGTATTTTAAGCCCTTAGCAACCTGGTGTGACCAACACTGAGAAGAATGTTGAACCTGATGATCTCCTGAGAACCTTGAAGTAAAAGACTAAGAATGTATTCAAGATTCATAGTAGTGTTTGATACAGGTCCTCCCTTTGGACTCATAAAACTTGCTAATGGATTTTATACAAATACCCAGTCATTTAATTCTCTCCTGTTTCTCTTCTTACTTGACTGGGTTTTATACTTCTATCCCTTTCATAAAATAACTCTAGAAGTAATATTTTCTTTTTAATTTTATTTTCTATTTCTCTTTTTCCTTTTCTTTCTCTGTTTCATTTTCTTTTTCTTCATTCATTTCAAAACAATGTAATACAGCATTCTGCTACAATATTACTTTAGTCATTTTAATTCACTTCCATCTTGGAAATTAGCAAACAGCCCAGTACCCTGTTTCACCTTTGATTATTTTTCTCTCCTAAATTATGAAAAATATGATTTCACTTATGTAAAATCCACCAGAAAAGATTGTGTCTTCATTTTTTTTAGAATTTAGTATTTTAAGTATTCAATGATTCTGAATACTTTGGGTTCCTAAAGTGACTACTTCTGCCACACTTCTTAGGAATGGTTGGTTTTCAGATATTTTTAAGTGTTCCTGTCAAGATAACAGTAGACAAAAGTACTGTAGTTTGTTTCTTTTTTCCCCCCCAGGAACACTATGTAGATCAAATGAGGCAAGTCAGTCTTCAACTGGAAAATATTCTGATGTTTCCTATCCCTAAGATTTATTATATGTAAAAAGAAAAGTAAGTGTAACAGAGCCCAGGCAAGCCCAGTTTTAGCAAGGGACACCATCTTTATTAGACCAAGCAGGACTTTCACTTCAAACAGCCAACACTCCTATTCTTTTTGGTTTGGCTGTTATGTTCTTGATAGATTTTGCAGTCAGACACTACAACTGCTAGACTCTGACTGTACACCTTACGTCACCTTAAAAAGAAAATCATGTTAGTGGTATTTTTCCACTCACCTGCAGATTCTGAAAGTTGTCGAATAGCATTTTTTGTGTTATGTGTAATCTACTTTAACATAAATAGGATACACCCAGTAGTGACATTTCCATCACCTAAGTGAAGTCATCTTTGTTTCCTTGCGTGCAACTGCTACTGACTCAGCTTTCCAGATTCCTAAACAAATAGTTCTTTTTGATTAGGAGTCTTTTCTACTGCTTCTTATTTGAAGTTGAAGGACTACAATTTCACAGGAAGTTACTTCTGCTGTTCTCATAAATTAAGAGTATTTAAACTGTAATGTATTTTAAATGCTAATTCATTAACAGAACTCACTTAGCAAAAGTGGACTGTCACCTTAGATATTTTCTCACATGTCTAGTTAAAGCAATGTTATCTAGAATATTAATAAATTTCAGGTGTTGTCAGGGCATTTAATCAGTTGCAAGTACAGCTCACAGATGCTTTTTCTTCTTAATCAGACAAAAAGATGTGTATCTTTATTGGATTGTTTTAAAGAAAATTCCAAAACTTTGGAGTGCAGCAACTTTTATGTGTCTTTAGAGATAAATTTAAAAAATCTGTTGTGATTTCTCATTTTTATCAAAATAGAGTGTAGCTTTGAAAAGGCAGCTTAACTTCAAGCTGTTCCTGTGACTATGTATGTGCGTCACAGTCCTGGCCCCAGGAGATGCATCTGAACAGTGTCCCAGCAAGGTGGGGAAGTGACCCGTATCTTCTGCATACCTTGTATTTCTGGTTGTCAGGCCAGAGGAGGTATCAGCCAGGAAAAGAGCCTGTGTTCTTGGTGCACCCTCTGAAGAAAATGATAGTCCTGTCCTTTGGTCATGGGGATTTTAGCTGCTCCTTCACAAACCAGGGATGCAGGCAAGACCATACAGAACAGCTGTCCCCCTTTTAGAGATAGTAACTTAATATTTTCTTTGTTGCTTTCTGAGGAATGTTCTTCATCTAGCTTATTTTTAGTTTGATTTTTAAGTCTAATTCTGTTAATCCTCAATTGGTATAATGCAACATTTTATGGTTTCACACATTGCCATTTTTTTGTGAAGTTGGCTGACTCTTTTCTTGAAGATCACACCCTTTGAAATATATTCAAGTTGGTGAAAATATTAATTATTGAACTAGGACACTAAAAATATTTAAAATTTTTTAACAATATAAAGGATGTTTTTCCTGGTATTCATAAGCTGTAGCAGTTCTGCTATATGATATATTACCAGTTTTGAGAATGTGCTCCAGTGGAAAGTGTAGGAGGTGGGTCTCCATCCAGGCTCTCCACCTTCAGCTCTCTTCTCAGATTTTGGGGAGTCATTTGTGTAGATTCACCTCACCTAACTCTAGGTGTTGCAGTTGTTTGAACACTTTAATTAGACAACAAGTGGGAAGAAATGGAGGTGATCCAGTTCAACGTCCTCTTAAAGATAAGTTTGGAATCTGTTTAGATGTGCCTGTTTCTGATCATGATATACAAATGGAATTGAATGTTTGGTTTGTGTGCAGGCAACTCTATTGTAGACATGTGAGCTCAAGTGTCATAAACACTATCTTCAGTTGTCCTTTGCCTCATTTCTCTGTTTATTAAAATGGGATTATAATTTGTTCCTCTCTCACAGATGGGGAAATAATGTTACTGATTGCAGAGTTCTCAGATAAAATGGTGGAGCCTTCCTACATGAATACATTAAAAACTAGGAATACAGCCATATGAATGTTGTTCAGATCCAGAGAACCCACACAGACCCTACTGTTACCTATACTATTGGAGATAAACTTGATCATGTAACTACATTATTGAAGCTACACATAATTTTTCATATTTTTTATTGATGACTTGCACGGTGTTTTTATGCATAACTGCACTTATGACCATTCCTCAGAGTTTCCTCTTCCCTCCTCTCAAGATAGGGACCAATTAAAACCTTGCTAGACTTCTCTCATATCTTCCATGCCAGTGAATTTATTCCTGCTCAGCTCAATCGGTGTTCTGAGTTCATTAGTTAGAAGAGATGCAGCCCAACTTATTTTCTAATATATATCGTCAGCTTTTAAAACAGCCTTCGAATGATTTTGAACTTTTAAAAATCACTGTTTAAAATCTGTTGGGAGCAGATATATCTGTACTTCTGTGAAGTCACAGTATTTAATGTTTTGTTCCTACCTGGGAACAAAACCTGTTAAAGAGATAACCACTGGCCAATGGAAGAGTGTCTGTATGTGTACAGCAAAGCAAAGACTTGAGCTCCTTCTTCAGAGGATTCTGCTTTGTGCTCACTGGGATGTGAATCTTCTGTGCTTAGGGTATAGATGCCTCTGCCAATAAAAATATCAGGTGTCCTTGACCTCCCTGATTCTTAAGACAACTCTGTTATTTGAATTTTCAAGGAGATACTGCTGTCAGTTCATGTCTGTTGAAAGCAAGAATTACTTTGTTCTCTTAAGAAATATAATGTAATAATTTTAGGGAGAAGACTTCAGGAAAACCTTGTAGAAGGCTTTCAGTAACTGAAGATGGCCTACAAGAAGGTTGGAGAGAGATTTTTTGTAAGGGCATGCAGTGATAGGACAAGGAGGAAAGGATAGAAACCAAAAGACAGTGGGTTTAAATTGGATATTAGGAAGAAATTATGTGAAGATGGTGAGACACTGAAAGAGGCTGTCCAGAGAAGCTGTGAATGCCCCATCCCTGGAAGAGTTGAAGGTCAGGCTGGAGGGAGCTTTGACCAGCCTGGTCTAGTGGAAGGTGTCCCTGCCCATGGCAGAGGAGTTGGAACTAGATGGTCTTTTTCAACCTTAATCATTCTATGGTTTTATAAAAATCAGGGTACTCTCCACACATGCCTTCCTAGGCTGTGAGCTGTTTTAAAAACTTATTTATTTGATGAATAAATTTGAGTTATTTTGATACTTTAAAGAGCTGATCTGAAATATGGTAGAAACAGAGAACATGCCTTTATGCTTTCTTACTGCTCTTTTGTTCAGGGAGTATTTGAAGTTTTTGCTTGTTTGTCATAGTTTCACTCTAAGCTGATAGTCTTTACTATGCTCTGAACTTCTTATTACCTCATTTTTGTAACAGTATCAATTAGAGAACTTGTTAAGCTAAGCATAACCATTCTAGTGTCTTGGAAGAGTTAAACTGAGAGTGTTGACACAATGTTCTCTCTGCAGGAATGTGATGAGTCAGCTTAGGCTCTAGTTAAAAATTTTAATTTTAGACAGAGTAACTGAAAATAATGGCACTTGTCTGACTATTCAGTTATTTAATTAGCCTTTTACATAGGACCAAGAGTTATATAGTTACCAGCATGGACAGAAGCATACTGAGTTTGTTTTGAAATGTTATGTAGAATACATAACTCATTCAGCAGAGGATAGAATATAGAAATTAGAAAACTTGCAATGATTAATTGATCACAAAGAAAAGAAATAATCCAGGCAAGCTAAAAAAAAGAGAATACCAAACAAATCTTGCCTTGATACTGGTTAACCTCTTTTTGAACTCTTTTATTGTGTATGACAAAGGCAAGAGTGTTTATCTGTGGAAAAAAAAAATCTCATTATATGGTATTTCTTAGATAACTATGAGTAAATTGTAAGTTAATTTTATCTCACTAGCTATATAAAATATTGTTTATGAGCAAGTTTGCATACAACCTGCCAAGAAGGCTTATTAAGAAATTACTAATCACCTGGGGATGACTGAACAGGAGTGCTTAGCCTTGCTTATCAGTAACGTGATGGTTTGGTTTTATCTTAAGCCTGAACTCTTTCCTCTTTTCTTCTTACTTCACTCTGCTCTCCAGGACAACTCTCTGATTAATTTTTCTGTGTGTAGCAGAAAATAATAAGTTACCTGATTTAAGCAAATAATTAACAAGCGTATCCAGTCATTTAACTGTACCGCAGCAAATCTCACCACAAAATTCTATGCTACAAAAATCCTTTAAGCCCTCTAAATCGTTAACACTTCATGGCTATAGTGAGTTTTCAAGAATAAAATGAACTAAAGAATATTAAGTTAAAATAGAAATCTCACATACTAAAGTCTACCTAGTAGTAATTCTCATGATTAACACTAAACCTAATCTGTTGCAATGTAAAAAGCAAAAGTATCCTGGTTTTTATCCTTCCTCCCCATAATTATGCACAATTTTCTAATAGTGCCTGCTAACCTCAGATAGGGTTAGCAAATCTACTGTTCGTCTGGACACAAAGCAAGCACAGAAATGGATTGAACAGGCAAAATACAAATTTGCTATTAGTTCATGGAGAGAATCTGGACATGGACAATACACTGTGAAGAATTACTAAGAATCTTTATGTAGAAGGGAGAGCTTCCCCCTGTAAGATTAATTTTTGTATACTCAATGATAATTCAAAAGGCAAATTCAGCTGTCACAAAAACACTGACAATAAATTCCTGTGTGTAAATACTTATATATAAACATATGTGAACATAAAACAAGATTTTAAATCTGCATAACATTTGATATATTCATGGCTTGCAGTCTACTGTGGACATCCTCCTGGAATGGCTAGATAAAGGAACACAGCTATTCTGTGTCCTTAGTCTTTACTGCCTATTCCCTGTATCTGGCATACTGTGTTCTGACTAAATAGAAAATATTAGGATTTACTAGACTAGATGAGATTGGAATGGAATAGAATGCTTTGGTTGAGAGGGACTTGCAACAGCTATCTAGTCCAACTGCCTGACCAAACCATCGCTGATCAAATTAAAATCTTGATGAGCATTTTCCAAATGCCTCTTAGACACTGGTAGGCTTGGGGCACTGATCACCTCTCTAGGAAATCTTCCATGTTCGACCACCCTCTGGTAAAAAAATTCTTCCCAATGCCCGCTCTAAACCTCTCCTGACACAGCTTTGCACATTCCCATTCAGCCTATCTCTGGATATAAGGGAAAAGAGATCAGCATCTCCATCCTCCTCCACTTCCTGTCTTCAGAAAGCTGTAGAGAGCAATGAGGGCATGCCTCAGCCTCCTTTTTGAACGACTGTCTTCAAGCTTCCACTTCACCATTACTCACCCTTCTAAATCTTCCCATAGAAATGTGCTGCTTCAACTGGCACCATCATGGCCTTCACTCTTCCATCACCCTAACACAATACTGTCACTCAGTGCAGCTGTGCAGCTAGCTGTTGACATTTAGTGATGCCCCGTAATGCAATAGTCCATGTTTGACCTCTTGGCTATGAGATGGCTTTTCCTCAAATATTTCCTACTGGTGATACTATTTGCTGAAAGGCTGTCACAGATACACTATGGGTTTCACTAAACTTTTGACAAACAGTAGCATGGGACATCTGCCAAATGAAGAAGGTACTGTCATAATAATTTTGCTCTGTGAGGATTGTGAGTGAATGTAATGTGAGAATCATCCTCAAAACACATTTGTGTTAAAGAGGTAGCACAACTAAGGATTTGTAAACTGCAATGTGTCTTCTACTTTGTGAGATGCTACCAAGGTCACTCTTTGATGTATGTGTACATGTGTAAGTGAAAAATAAAATCAGATAAATCAGATATTTGTCTATTTTCACCTTAAGAGTGGATGTAACATCTTTTTGCATATGACACCATTATATTGCTGTTGCTGTCCTAGCATCATATGCCATCAGTGACACTGTGGTATATAAAGTGAATAAATAAATAATTTATCCTTTTAGAATTAGATGGAGAAAATTGTATTTGGAATAGAGAGAGGGAATCTGAAAGCGAGTGATGTCCTCAGAAAGTGCAAATTATCCTTAAAATTATCCTGTAGCAACTATTCTTCAGGCTCAAAATATTTTAGAGCTTTCATATTCCTTTGATGTTTCCCCTCAGCTACTGATAGGACAAATACCAAAGTGGATGCAAGATTAAAATTGTAAATTACTCATCAAAGAATTTGGAGTACTAGATCTCTTATTCAGTTTTGAAACTCTAATGTAATTACTCATTGACATCTCAATAACTATTTTGGGATTATTTCAAGCTCTAAAGAGTGCTGTAGGGTGGGTCCATAGTATTTGACGAGTCACATACGAGGCATGTTCTTTGTTTTTTATATTTATTCACCTTCTTGACCCTTGAAGTTGTAGCTTGTTGTTCTGAAAGACAAATAATGTTTTAAACCAAAAACATAAATATGACAACAATCAGACCTCACAATAATTGTTTGTGTTACACCAAAATGGAAAAAAAAAAACAAACAAAAAACATAACCCTCAACATAACTTATAAAAAAAAGTTGTATATGCTGGATGTTAGATTGGAGCTCAACATAATGAATGACCAATTTAACTGAAAAAAGAGGCAAATTCAATATGTGTAAGAATCTCCTTTCTATGGAATGCCAGGGGTGGTCTAAGTGTCTAAAAATGTGAGTAATGAAAACAGGCTTAGCCTGGATTTCCCACAAAGATCTGTATTTAAGTTTCACCTGGCATGATTTGTTGCAGCTAATCTGGCCACCTTGCCTAATAAGTATGCCATGAAAACCTGTTATTCAGTTCTTGTATTGACTGTGATTTTCTAGTATTTTGTTTAACCAGTTTTTGTAGTACAAAGTGAAAAGTCAAAGTGCCATAAATTTACTTGTTGAAGGTGATAGTTGGCGCTGGGTTTGAGCAGGATTTGAGATGATGCCTTTGGTCACCTTAGTGGAAGCTTTCATGCTATATATTTGTTCTCATGATTCACAAATTGTACTGAAAAATCCTTTCACATTAACCAACTGAATGGCAACTTTGTCCTCGTTTGGCTCTGAAATTTTTGGGGGGTGGCGGAGAAAGAGGGGGGCATGACAATGTTACAAGCCTTGCTGTACTCTCTTAGAGTTGTAGAGGACTGTAGCTATATTTCCATCATGTTACCTAGGTTTTAAGCAAAAAGGTTTTTTCTTTTTGAAGAAGCTTGATAATATACATTTACACTATAATATACATTTATATTTTATCACTGATTTTTAGGTCTAATCCAACTCTAATATTTTTATTTATTTAAAAAATTAAAAGCCAGCAATCTTTATCAAATAAAGCAATGCCACAGTGTTACAAACCTTTCCATGTCGAACATGTCATAATTTTATGTTTTAGAACACAAGCAACATTTCCTAGTCATTACTCATGGATCATTTATGAAGAACTTGGGGGTGGGTGTCAGCAGAGCTGATGTGATGGTGACTAGCAGTGTTCTCCCTGGCACTGAGGGTGTGTTCCAGGAGAGGGAAGCTCAGTCTGTGCTATTACATGGGTGTGTACCTTTGTAAGGCAAAGATGACATTGCCCATGGGTGTGCGGAAAATTTCACACTCCTTCCTGGGTAGCAAGTTTCTGGCAAATAAACTCTCTGGCTTGGAGGTCTTTGAGTTTACTGTAGTAAGGGGGCATTCTGGCTCAGCTCATGTGGTTTTTTTGGGGTTTTTTAGTATGGCCTTCATGCATACCCTGTCCTATGTGTGCCAGTCATCAAGAGGCAAACTGGTCGAAATGTGAGTTTTGACAGCATTCTGGATAAATATGACAGATAATTGAAAAAAACAGGATGCTTTTCAAGTATGTCCACCACAACTCACTGTACTTGCAAAGCAGGAAATAGAGTGAAGGTGTGTTGTTATCCAGAATACGTGGGAAACAAGAAATAAAAAAACCTTAGAATTAACACGTTTTTCTGGCAACCTACATTTCTCACTAAGCTGGAAATTTAAAAAGACATACTGCTACTTTTTAAAAGAGAAAATCAAAACTGTTTCAGTGGTGATAGTAGTTTGAGATTTGTTTTTATTTTCAGGAAGACTTTTATGGAAATAGCCTTGAATTTATTAGGTTGTTCTGTATTTTATACCACAGTCAGAAAGAATTATTACATTTAATATGGAGAGCTGAACAATTAACAGAGTTAATAGTCTTAAAGATAAGATAGGAATACTATCTATATGTGATCCTGAGGTCATCAGATTAAAAAAAAAATAAAGAAAATCACATGAACAAAACCATTATTGTGTAGCTTTCTCTTCACAATTACTGCAAAATTTACTTTGAGAAGTTGTTTCTTACTCAAATTTACAGTATCACTTATCTCACAGAAGTGCTTAGCAGCTTGACTAATTACACAGTTTTAAAACTTTTGCTTACCTTAGGCTGATATTTCTTGGCTGTCAGTAGTTGATGACTTGACTTAGACTATTTTATACTACAAGTTGCAGTGTCATTCAGAATTTGAAAAGCAGTGCAGGTGTCCAATATGAAAAGAAATCTGCTGTGAGGGAGTCTGAATACTAGTGAACAGTATAAAGCTTGAACTGACATAAGACCAAAAGCTGTTCATCATTAGCTTCTTTCGTCAACTACTCTAATTCCAAGACTGCATTCTAATCCACCTAAGGCTGAATGAAAACATATTAATATTTTACCATAGTGATTTAGTGTACATGAATTGTTCATGATGTACTTCATGATGCCAAAAATCCCCCAGAAAGCACATTTTTATGAGTGCAAGATTTGACTGTAAGAAGTTTCCTTAGTAAAACATGAAAAAATAATATAAAGAATGTCTTTCCTATAGCATACATTTTTCCATATTAAAAAATCAATTGAAATGAGTTTTTATATGACAGAAGTATGAAGGGTCAATTTATTCCCTCTCTTTAGCAGTCACTAAGGGACCTGTTTTGGCAGCATTGAAGAAGTTCTGCTAATAGCAGAGGGAATAGCAGGATTTGATCATGTCATACATTATATCTTCCATCTTCCATTCATTCCCTTATTTTAAATTTACTCATATGCCAAAATGTTGTTGGGGCTGGAATTTTGAAATAAAAAATATGCAATGGATATGTTTGTAAGCATACAATTTTGGTATTAAAAAGCCAGATAATATTTATAGAACATATTATCAAAAAGTGTACACTGAAGAACAATAGATAATTCTAGTTAACATGTAAGTCTTTTTATATTATGCTAAATAGCATATGAAAGCAATTAATCATTTTTTGTGTAACTAATAATTAGTTTTATAGTACATACTATACAAATATTGCAAATGGTTGTAGCAAATACAACAAATTCTGCTACAGAAGAAACTTTCCAAACTGAGCCATCAGATAATATAAAATTATTCCATCTCATGATGAAATTACAGTGATTTCCTAAACAATATTGGCTGTTACCAAATAGCTTTTCACCAATCCTAATTTAATATATTTATTTAAGTAAAAGAAAGAAATATTAGCTGTGTTTAAAAACTGTGAAACTTTGTACACTTCCACTACTGTGAAATGACACTTTCTGAGTAATTTTTTTCCATGACTGTAGGCAGTAATTATTCAAAAATAATTCAGTCATATTCTTAAATATCTTTTAAATGGGCATATTTTGTATTACTTGTCTTCTGCCATGTATAGGAAGTTTTACAGTTTTTTGATATCTCATTAAATATAATAATGGATGAATGGTTTAGAGGAAAATGAATAGCAGTAGGTTGAAAAGGACAGCCCCTGTGGAGACCCTCCAAAATCTGAGGAGAATTTGTGCAAGCAGTAACCCAACTGTAAATACATTTTGGTTTAGGGATAGGTCCGTGAATTATTCAGGAATCTTATTGTCATAATTATGTTGCTGGACTCTGCTGGAGTCAGGAGGAGAACTGGCCTAAGACTGCATCTACATGTCCACAGACAGGATGATTTGTGACTCTCAGGTAACCCTGGGGACATGGGTATTAGAAGGATGAATTTTCGAAGGCTTTTTTGGTAGGTCTTTTAGTGTAAATTTTCCTCCTTCATTCGTAGCTTGTCTGTCATAAATTGCTTTTAAAAATATTTATTTTTTTATTTAATCTAGAAGTTAATTTATGGTGCCCTTTTACAGCTACTTTTACTGAGTAGGAACTGCAGATACTTTTGCATTCAAATATGCATTTCAATGTTGTATATACAGTTACTAGCTCTTCTTAATTAGGCATAAGCTAGGTAGTTTTCCTCTATATATAATCTTTATGTAACTATTTTTAGGAGTGCAAAGGGTAGTTTTCTGTAAAGAATGTATTGAGAATAATAAAATTTGGAATTCTGCTATCCAGCATTTGAAAGCACCAGATTAGGAAGTGAAATTCTGCTGTTCAGCTATATATTTGGCACAGATTCAAGCAGCTTTACAGGAGGGTTTTTAACTGGGTTTGTACACACCATGTCTACCAGCTGATGAGCTGTGGACCTACCCAGAGATTCTTCATTACAGAGGAGGTGATTAATATTTCTTGGCACTTGGAATTGCCATGCAGCCATCACATTTTGTATGAAGAAGGGTTAGAGCAGGAAGGCACTGTCTAAGAGGCTGCAGGGTACAGGGTGCCTGGAGCCATTGCTGCAGTACAGTGTGTGATGGAGGAGAGTTATGAATGGGCCTTGCTGCAGACTTGTGTGACTTGAAGCCTTGCTTAAGGATGCCTACAGAGCTAAGTCATTGCCAGTGGGAAAGAACATTACCAGCTGTAAAATGGGAGATTTTACAGCTGTCTTTTAAAATATGTAGGTAGGTGATTTGGGTATAGTTTGAGATAGTCCATAATCATATCACGTTTCCTTATTGTTCTGAAGTGAAAGAGCAAAATGGCATATGGACTTAGTTTCTACATAGAACAACCAGAGTAGTTTGTTTAGAACTGTTTGTACCACACATTGACAGCAAAATGTGCAGCAAGGCATGAGGGATGGGAAGCTTCCTTCATGTCCTTGGGTTCGTGCAAGAACTGGAACCAGTACAACTCCTGATAAGATTATTTCAAAAAAGCATTCCAAGATTATCAGAAAGGTTGCACTGTATCATAAAAGAAAAAAAAATACCCAGGTAAAATACAGCATGCAGAAGCAGTTTTCCAGCTCCTCCCATTGCTGCACTCAAGTGACACAGTTATAGTTAACTTTGGATTATCAATCACTGTGAAGCAGAATGGGAAGGTTGTACATTTGAACAGCTTTTTCCCTGCTTTCGCATTCAATGATGCGGCTCTCAGAACCAATACTGGACATGGAAATGGCAAACTACAGTGAAGTTTTAGATCCGACGTATACAGCACTGGAGTTTGAAACTATGCAGATTCTGTATAATGGCAATGGTGAGTTCTGCCCTTTGAGGCAAATTCAAGCCAGTTAACAGAAAAAGTGAAGTAATGCTATAAGGTGTTAGTTAAATGTTTTATTAATGGAGCATTTGGGGGTTGTTTTCAAACTACAAATCTGCTCTCTTACACTTCATCGCTGACTTTGAGTTAGTAACATTATAATTCTTTAAGGAAAATAAAGAGAGGTTATATATAATAAAGTAGCTGTACTGTCACCAGTCAGTTAATCAAAGGGAAAAAAATGGTCTATTCAGCAGTTGTTTTATTTACTGTAAGACAAATGAAAAACTAGTATTGACAGTTTGGACATGGAAGTATATTTTGTATATAACTTTCAGAAGGAAAGGAAAAAATTATCTAGATGTTTGTGAAAAAAAAATAGCTACTGTTTCTTGATGCCTAGTTTCTAATTGTTATACTAATATTTTTTTTTAATTTAAGTATTAATCTAGCCTTTCTAGCTAAGTGTATATATGCACAAGAGTTATTTAAAAAGAATCACATAGGCTTTCTAGAGGATAATGTTTAGTTGAGAAAAAGTATTTGCGTTTTGCTAATGTAACACTTTAGGCAGATTTTTTTATTTGCAGTTTTTGAGAATTTTTCTCAATAAGTTATGCTTGAATAACTCATTCTGCCATCTAGTGCTGACAAAAAAAAAAAAAAGAATAAAAAGAATTGCGAATAAAAGTATCAAGCAAGTTGAAGTACTCAAAAATGGCCTTTCAAATCTTTTAATCACTAAAAATGTTGCTTTATTGTGTCTTAAAGTATAATTCATAGTTCTATAGCAGTATGTATTTTTAAAAGGCAGAACCTTTTATGCAGTGATTTGCAGGAAAAATATTTATCACCTGCCATATAGAACCTAATTAACTTTTTATTGTTGGGCTTTAAGTTTTATCTGAATTACTGATGTTAAGTTACAGAAAGTTTAGTAAACAGAAGGTTAGATTTCGTTATCAATTTAAAAAGAAAAACCAGAACTTTATGTGCTAGCTAAATTTGTAGTTGTCAACAATGATTATGTAACTTTAGATGATTTCTCTGCTTTTTGTTCTAATATGGGCATTTCATTGGTCATATATTTTTGCTGAATAGCACCCTTTTGGATCTGTTAATGTTAAATAAAATGAGAAGGCAGATTAGGGAGGTTGTGCTTGGTTGCATTATGTGTTGGAGACAGAGCTGGTTAAATTATCACTGTAAGTGATTAACTTGATAATTATTAGTTATCAGGTGTAGCCTTTTTATGTTTAGAGTTTGTATTGAGTTTAGCCTAAGTATTTTCTTATAGCATTTGTAAAAACATTGTATTGTTATAGTGCTAGTGTGGAACTGAAAGCTGCCCCTTATGAACCTTCCTGTGTATCTTTTCTTGCTGTTTAAATTAATTAGGAACATTTAGAGAAGTTTAACATGTCACATTCAGGCAGATTACACACTTCTGTTGAAATCAAAGAATTTTTCAACATCAGGTCAGTTTTCTAGACATTTTGGTTCATAATAATAAGCAAAGAAAATAAGTATGCCTTTATATATATATATATATACACGACTTATATTGCTGTGAAATATTTCATCATAACATTTAAATATTGTATTTTCAATTATTCTTGTATATGATGCAAAGCTACAAAACTCCAAAAGAAAGGTCTTATAGTTTTCTAAAGCAATTCTGTAACCTAGTTTAAAAGTAGTTTAAAATTTTCCAATCATGACAATCCTAATTTTAAAATAAATTATTTGCAGAACTGAATTCTTTCAGCTAAGATTTCTTTTTGTCTAATAATTTTTAATGTAATTACTATCAATTACAGCTCAGTAAAACAAAACAAAACAAAACGGAAAGGTTGTTTCTCTCTGTATCTGAAGAACTCTTTAACTTTAAAGCTCTGTGGGACACAATGAAAATTTTATAATGTAATTGTGTTTTACATCTCAGTTGGATCTATACAATATGAGTAATATTATGTATCAATATTAACAGTTTTACTGTTCATCCTGTATACTGTTCATGAACTCATGTACTTGACTTCAGAATTAATTTTTGCATATCTGATTAATGTGACACTCTTTCCTGTCCTGGACAAAACAGCTACAAACCAGCTTAGGATATGTTTTCCTTCCATTTAAACCAGAAGCAAAACAGAAAAAGCTATTTTGCAGTTGTTTCTTTGAACACGTCTGTTAACATTGTGACTCAAAGAATAAATATAGCTGGTTTGATTTCAGGTGAATTTATTCTGTAGTGTTTACCATATTCAGTGACTAATTGTTAATCACATAGCTAATATTCTGTGCAAGGAAAGACTGCACCAGTGCTCCTGTCAAAAATATCTTCAAGGAAATAAGAGACATGTTAACAGTATGTTAATAGTCTTAGCATGTATTTTTGTTGTTTTGGGTTTTTTTTTTAATTAAGTTGTACAAAATCTTTCCTTTTTTTTGTTTCTTTTTTTAAATGTCATAAATCTTTGTAAGAGAGTTGCCAGCTATTGCCAGCTTGTACGAGAACTGATACATGAGATCTTTACCAATTAAGACTGCTTTGTGCCAAAGTTCCTCTTCATGTTAGTAGGAACATTTGTAATTATAAATGCAGAGGCGCACTTTAATTTTTAGCCCTTCAGCTGAAAAGAGTTTAGAGCACAATTATTTGTTGTTATGAATTTCACAAATTCTTTTAACATATCTATCACTTTGAATGTGTTCATGTCAGTGAGAATCAGATGTAATCAGATGGGTCATGCTGTATAAATCCTAAGTGGCAATTAAAATAGAAAAGGCCAGAAGAAGCCTGTATTTAGGTACAACCTGCTCATGGGGTGGTTTTTGGAAGTCTTATCCATAACTATGTATGTTCTTGTCTCTTGTCAGACAGTTCAGGAGAAGCTGTCAACATGAATGCTGCTGACAACGGGGTCAGTAGTCTCTGTGCAATATGTGGAGACCGAGCTACCGGAAAACATTATGGTGCTTCCAGCTGTGATGGATGCAAGGGATTTTTTAGACGTAGCATAAGGAAAAACCACGTCTATTCATGCAGGTATTTCAAAAGTTCATCTAGAGGCACTTAATTAATGAATTTAAGCAAAAATTATATTTATACTTTATCAGAATTTTTCAATTATGTCAGGGGATTTTCAGCTTTCGTTTTCTTAAGGAATGCTACTTGACATTACACATTCCAGAAACTATGTTCCAGGTGCTTGATGATATTGTTGATACCATTACATCACTCAGCAGCAGTTTCACTCTTTTATTTATGATTACAAAAGTCATCTCCTGAAAAAAAAAAAAGAAGGAAAATGATAATATTTTCACTTCAATGTGAAAACTGTAATGCTTAACTGTTTTCTAAAATTCTTTCCTTATGAAGGTACTTTCTGAATAGAAAGTCTAAGATTTATGAGTCTTGCTTTCAGGACTGTACAAACACATCTGCACATACTCCCACCTGGTGTGACACGCAGGTCTTTTGAGCAGCCATTTCCCCCTGTCTGTCTGAATGGCAATCTGTTAATTTCCAAATGGTGCCCAAAATATCATACTGCACCATGTTCAATGAAATTATCTGTGTAGGCTCAGGGCTATAAACTGTACATTTTGAGTCGTGAGCAGAATATGCAGAAAACTCAATGTGTTTGAGTTTTACTGAAGGGGAATATTGGGTTTTCATGCCAAGATTTTGGTAGCGATGGGGCTACAAAAGTGGAATCTTGTGAGAAGCTGTCAGAAGTGTCCCCTGTGTCTGGTGAAGCCAATGCCAGCCATCTCCAAGATGACCAAAGCTGAGCCTATCAGCAGTGGTGGTAGTGCCTCTGGAGATAATGTATTCAAGATGAAAAATTAATTATTGTGCAGAAAAAAAACTATAGCCAGAGAAGAGTAGTGAAAACGTGAGAGAGGAACATCTTTGCGGACACCAAGGTCAGTGGAGAAGAAGGGAGAGGATGTGCTCTAAGAGCAGGAGTAAAGAACCTCCCGGAGCCTATGGTACACACCATGATGAGGCAAGCGTCCTTGTAAAACCCACGGAAATCCACAGGGGAGCAGATATCCACCTGCAGCCCATAGAGGACCCTCTGCTGGAGAAGGTGAATGCCTGAAAGAAGGATGTGACCTCATGGGAAGACTGTGCAGCCGCAGGCTCCTGGCCAGACCTGTGGGCCTGTGGAAGGAGGACCCCAGAATGGAGAAGGTTTTCTGGCAGGACTGTTGACCCTGCAGGGGACCCACTGCTGGAGCAGACCAATCCTAAAGGACTGCACACTGTGGAAAGCACCCATGCTGGAGCAGTTCATGAAGAACTAAGCCCATGGGAAGGACTAACATTGGAGAAGTTTGTAGAGAACTGTCTCTGTTGGGAGGGACCTGACAATGGAGCAGATGAAGACTGAGAGGAGTCCTCCCTTGAGTAGGATGCAGCAGCAGAGACAACATGTGGTGAACTGACTAGCCCCCAGTCTCTGTCCCCCTGTGCTATTGCATGGGGTGATGACGATAAAACTATTATAAGAATGGCTTGTTGCTGGAAATGTTGTTTCCTACACTTTTATTTGGTTGCGTAATATTCGTAAAATGAAACCTCTCCCTTATAGACATCATACACTGATATAGCATAGACATACCCCTAAAGTGGTGTGTGAAGAGCTGACATAAGTGATTTTAGGAAGAGGTCTGCTTTTCAGAGTCTATTTATCTAACAAACACCTGAAAAGAAAAAAAGGTAGACAGAGAGAGGGGCAAATGGCTCATAGGCATTCCCTTAGGCACACCTGTAGATGTGCATAATAGCTTGGGTAAGCTGCCTTGCAGTGTCATGCTCCATCTATTTCCTCAAGTCTTTATTTCATTGTGTTGGTTCCTCTCATTTCCTGTTTATGTTGCCACCTGTAGTGATAAAATATGCAGCTTGTTCATTGTTATCTCCCAGAAGGAATAAACGCTGCCAAACAAGGGTAATGATTTTGCAGCTAAGGGGTTCCTCCATGCCAGCAGCATTTGCCTGGCTTTGATTGTCCTTTCCTTTTTCTATTTGCAGCTTTTCTTTATTTTTTTTTTCTTCTACTTCCATTTAATGCAGCCAATTACTGACATACCTCACAAATCAATTAAGGTAAAAATGATGTGCATACCTACAAAATTTTCCATACTTGCCTATTCCAATGCATACATGTGTTTACACACACACATATATTCCTGTAAAATTATCATGTATGAAACAACTCTCAAAACTGATTTATAAAGAATAATCAATACAACTGAAGAAGAGAGTCTGTGGTTATAGACATCATTCTGACAGGACAGATTAGTTGGTTTTCTTCTTTGTAATCAGGGTGCTACTTTATTAATGCTTTATACATTTACCTTTTCTTGTCTCTGATAGATTCAACCGACAGTGTATTGTTGACAAGGACAAAAGGAATCAATGCAGATATTGTCGTTTAAAAAAGTGTTTTCGAGCAGGAATGAAAAAGGAAGGTAATGGAGTCATTTATTATTTCATATACAAAGAGAAAAAGTTCAAATTAGCTTTGAAATATAATAAAAATTCTAAAAAACTCCAGCAGAATAAACCAATGGAAAGTCTGCTACAATACCTTCATAATGGGAATGTACTTTTATATTGAGGTGAAATGTATGTCTTCTAGCTTTCAAGTGGGTAAGCTGTTCTAGCACTTGAAGCATTAACAAGTCCATGGATTTAAAGTGAATTTGCAAGTGTTTAATTCATTAATTCTGGCACCAAAATTCATTGATTTCTACATATTGAGCCATATGCTGTAATATTTCAAACCATGAGATTTTACTTAAAATGTTTACCAAAACAGAGTAAAAAAATATCTGGCTTTTTTTCCCCTGCCCTAAGTAATGACAGGGGAAATTTACCGGTTCTTCCCTTAAATTTAAATGTATGAAACATTTAAGCCAGACAGGGGACTGTGAAGTTGAGTGAAAAAGTAGTGAGAGGAGTAGTGGTAGCTGTCAGTGGAGTGTCCACATTAATTAATAAAAAATATAATTTACCTAGGACATAATATAGGAAAATTGTTACTTAGCATCTCGCTGACAGATATGAGAAACATGTGTCACAGTGTTTCTTCAGTCAAAGTCAAAGGACCAGGTCACCACAGGAGCAGAGCAACAGGGAAAGAAGAGCAGTGCAAATATTAGAGAGTTTATTTTTTTTGTTTGGGCTGTTGTTTCAAACACAATAATGATGTAGAGGTAAAAGATGTCAAAAGTGGTTTGTAACAAACTTCGCTACCTTTTTTGTTTGGAGCATGGTGCATCTGCTTGCAGGCCAGCCTGAAATGTGAATGCTTAGTTCTCTTGTAATGTAGCTATCAATCTTTTTGTCTGTACAAAGCAAGGTTTTTCTTTATGCTCTTAAGTATCTGTTCTGTAGCAGCACTTTGCTAGTGATCAAGTTATTGGTATGAGATAAAATGGGTTTTTCTCCTTGAAGCTGTATGAGGATATTCTAAACAGCATTACATAGGGTATGAAATAGATTTGCCTACTAATGTGGATCTCCTTTAAGACACTTTGGCCTTTTGGAATTTGAGCCTTAAAGTCAGCAACATATTGTATATATGTTATGAATCTGCTGTGAAGAAAGGGACAGACCTGTGAATATGCAGCAGCCCTAGAAGTTTTGCAAATAGCACAACTTTACAGACTTTCAAAACCTGGAATAAAAGAATAGTTTATCTCAGAAGAGACATCTAGAGTTCATCTAGTTCAGCTTCCACTTAAACCAAGGCTGACATCTAGGTTCAGTCAGGTTGCTTGGGACCCTGTCCAGACAGATTTACACAGTCTGTGAGAGGGGAGATTGAACAACCTCTCGCTCTGCAAGCTCTTCCAGTACTTGACTACCCTCATTGGGAAGGGTTTTTTTCCTTATAACTAGTTAGAATATCTCTTACTGCAGTTATGGTAGTGTCCATTGGGTCTTGTCTTTTCATTATGCATCTGAGAAGAATCTGGCTCCATTTTCTGTATGCTACAGAAATGAAGACCCTCACATCCATGTTGCTCCTTTTTCTTCCACATAAGCAAAGATGCCTGTCACTACTTCACCTTGTGCATCTTGTGGATTACATCCCCATAGCCCTCTGCTGGACACTATCTAGTTTTCCAGCATCTTTCATGTGCTGGGGAGCCCAAAGCAGAGAAATGCTTATTTCCCTCAAGATGCTAATGCAGCCTAGTGCATGGCACAGAATTTTTAACCCACTTAACGCTACTCTGCCCTACTCTGATCCCACTGTGTCTAAGACTTTCAACATTGCTTTTGCTCTCTAGATGATCAGGGCATGTCTCATAGTCTAAGGAAGTATAGCATAGAGTCTATGATAGTTTCTCATGTTTTTAGCAAATCTCTTTCTTTTCTTAGGGACAAAGATAAGAGAGGCTTCAGTTATTAAAAGCTTTACAAGTCCTCTTTGAGGAAATGAACCATCCTTGTTATGGAGTCTCTGTTTAAGGCAATTTTAACCAGAATTGGCAAAAAAGCTTTAGCCATATAGTCTAGTCTAATAATCCAAAATTATGAGTATGTAGAAGAAAATTAAAGCATCCACCTATGGTGGTGATGTGCTCCATCAGTGATTTTCACTAGTGGTGTATTGTCAGAATACCTTACTATTTTTGCAAAATTTATCAGTGCTGAATTTATTTTAATTGCCTATGCTTGTTTCAGCATTGGATCTTTGTTTCAGCATTTTACAAAAGGTTATATTTTCTCTTTCCTGTGTATAACATACTGTGTGTTTGTCACCACACAAGATTTCTTCTTGTGACCTTAATAAAAGGCCCAACAGTGAGTGTATAAACTGCAAAAAAGTTAGTGCACCTCTGGAATAAACTGTGTGCATTGTTCAGATAAATCCTGAACCTACTCAGTGCACAGAGGTTTTTTTGGTTTTTTTCTACTTAAAACCTCTAGTACTACTCCATATTTCTGTAATGCAGATTGTTTCCCTCAATATGGCAAATGTATAGTTGGGAATAAAGCTGCTGCTCTTAAAAGACAATGAAGTTCCTCATGCAATAGAAAGATTTCCATTGGCACAATTTTTTTCCCCCTTTTTCATTTCCCTTGGCCTAATCTTAGACATGATTTAGGTTTTAGAAGGACCTGACTGTTAGTTTTTATTTTTTTTCTTCTTCCTTTAGTTTAAAGCATACTTTTTTGCTTCATAAACCTTACATGTGGTGATTACAGATTCCCTATCCAAAGCTTTTTCAAATTCCTGGTTTTGAGACAAAACTTACTGAATTTACTGTCCTAAAACTTTTTTGGTGTGCTGGTTTTTGGATTGTTTTTTTTTTTTTTTCCCTGTAAATTAGTTAATATTCCATTAAATGGCTAGAAATGCAATGTCACTGAGGAGGAACATGAGATTTAAGTTTCAAAATTATTTTAGTGGATTAAATTCATGATTCATTCCTATTTCATTGTTTCCTACAGCAGAGCATGAGTAGGGCTTTCATACTTCCTCTGAGAGATATTTTTTCAGTGGTGATGCTATACCACTTGACCTGTTTGGCAGTCTGGAAATGTCCATTTCTGCTGTTATCATAAAGACTGACTTATTAAATTGACTGAAATTGAGACCATGTGTTCAAGTTCAAAGGAAGAAAGAGGTTTGACTGTAATTAAGCTTGTGACAGAAGTGCAAATGATTCATTGCCTATCTGCAATTAGTTATACATGCTTTTTACAGGCAAGTAGTGTTCCAAGAGAGACTACAAACGTGTATTATCATCCTTGCTCATCACTCAGACTAAATGCAGATCATCTTCTTTGAATGTCATACCTTTCAGTTCTTAGAGTTATCTTCTGGAATCTAGTAAAGTTCTGAAAATATTCTTTGTGTCAGTGTTTACAAGTCAATAAATGAGATGATTATTCTTTTCCAGCTGTACAAAATGAACGGGACAGGATAAGTACAAGAAGAAACACTTTTGATGGCTGCAACAGTCCCTCTATTAGCACACTGTCACAAGCCGAGACACTCTCCCGCCAGGTACTGAGATCTATCACAAAATTGTTTAGTGATGTTAAGACCACTTTTGCTAAAATTAAATACTTCTCAATTTCTTACTGTATCAAAAATTATTATTGAGATTACTTTTTTCATACTTCCAAAATGCACACAGCTTCCTCTTCTCAATGGAAGAAGCGGTAATAGAATACATTCTTGAAGCATAGTCAATAAAAAAATTCTACTTTGTCCAGAACAATATATCTTAGGCACCTTTCTTAATAAAGGTTTATGGTTCTTACTGCTTTTAAATCAGTTGCTGTCTTAGGCAGCTGGTGGCATCTATCTATCCTTGAAGCAGGCTTTCCCATGAAACATAGGGAAAAATTTGTCCAAAGCCATTACATTCAAAGGGGTGTGGACACTCATTTCTTTTGAAAATCCCATTTTTAATATCCTTAGACATTATAAGTAAGGCAAACAGAAGTGTTCCAACTGCAGAGTCTATTCACATCTCACTTTTAAATTTTCTTTGTCTCATCTGAACTTCATTTTCTTTTTCTTTTTTTTTTCCTATCAAATCAATTGCTGAATGGAACAGTCTCCAGTCCTTTTCTGCACCTCAGATAAATCATGGTCATTGATTCTGCATTCTTGCACCTCTTACTAACTTGCTTAGAATTTAACTGCCACCTTTATGATTTCATGCTGACTGATTTATTCATCCCCAAATGTTTTGTAATCTCATCCTTTATAAGCATCTCTCTTGGGCTGGAACTGCCTGTAGAGGATTGATGCAGGAATTACTGGGTTATAGTCTTTGGCATATATTGCATGTCCAGGCAGACTAGATGAACATAATGTACCTTCCTACCTTTCCTACCTATACAGTATGAAAAATATATCTATATTTATCTCCTTCGTAATTTTTGCACTTGCTTATTGTGCTTTTTTTATAATACTCCTTAATCATTTCCAACTGTTATTTGCAATTCAGGAATAAGAACTGTCTTGAACAGAATCACATCCTCAGCTGTTTATAGCACAAAGTTCTTTTCAAACAGTAGTTTCTTGGCCTAACACATCACCTTGTGTATACACAAATTTATTATACATACTATTTGTTATGTTTTACTGGAACAGAATTACTTCCACTATGTCAAGCATATATGAAGATACAATCTTGGCCTCAAAGTCCAAGAGATTTCATTAGCATGATGGAAGAGCAAAGAAGTCCTAAAAGTACTTCTTTTTCCCTCAATTGAATAGGTCCGTAAGATGAGTTCAGTCCTGAGAAGAGGCTTAGAGGAGGTGGTAGTGTCCCATATGAATATCCAAGTACTTCAGCTGTCAAATGAGGAAGAGGGTGGCATTCATCTCTTTTGAAATGTTCATATTAAATAAGGAAAAGTAGATATTTTCTTCCCTTTTGAAGTGTTCATAATAAATAGGAAAAATTAGTAATTTTGTTCCTTAAGATCCCTTACAGAGGGGAGTTGTCTAAGTACAATTTTTCTCATACACACCTGGGAGAGGCTTCCAGGATTATGTAAATATAAAAAGGGCATGCTGGACTCTCAAATGAGTAAAGGCATCTACCCCTGAAGTTTTTCAGAAGTGCTGGGATACAGTGTTATATTTTCATGTTCATAAACTCATTAATGGGTACAAGTTACACCAGGAAAGATTTCACCTCAATATAAGAAAGAAATTTTTTACACTGAGAACAAGCAATTACTGGAGCAACCTTTCCAGGGATGTGGTGGAGCCCTCATCACTGAAGATTTTAAAGATGCAATTGGACAGTGTGTTAGATAATCTCTAGAATTCCTTTCCCATAAAAGGTTGGATTAGATGATCTTTCAAGGTCCCTCCTAACCTGTGCTAATCTATGATTCTATCAAGTCAATGAGTCCTGTGTTGTACCCCATAAATAAAAGGCAGGTTAAAGCAACAGAGAAATAGAAATTGAAAAGTTCATAGCTTCATATCCTTGTCAAGACATACAATCCTAGGTGTTCATAATGAACTCCATGGGAGTCATCCCACGAACCCCCAGCAGACGTTCACCATGTAATTTCAGCATGGAGACTGTAGTTTGTAATGTAAGATGTAGATTATAAAAATGCACAGCTTCAATTAAATATATTATGGGAAGGACAGTGTATTAACTTCATGAGTCAGTATGTCTAACAGTTAAACAATCTACCTCTTCTTTGCCTTCTTGTATTATCTTCTAGTTGCTGCATGGTTAGTATCATTTCCAGGTAGATCAGAGTGTGACCAACTATCAGAAATCTCTTCTTTGTACCTTTGAATCGTGATCAAGACCCTTTTTACTCTTCTGGAAAAAAATGAAATGTATTGAATTTCTTTACTGTCTTTCTGTACTGAAGGTTTTCTAGACTGAATCGCTCTGGTAGCTCTTACCTGAATGAATATCAGTATTTTCAACCTCCTTTTTGTAGAGGAGATGCCAGAAATAGATTCATGATTATAACATTGATTTCAGACATTCTCTGTCTACAAAGAGGCAATACCTCTAACCTTTTTCCTACATGATAGCCTTTGAATTATGTGTCTGAGGAATTTTTCACCTGCCTAGCTGCTGTATTTCCCTGAGAGCTAATGTTCAGCTGGTTAACTGACATAAATATCTGAGCTGTTTCCACTGTTTTACACTACTGAATTATGTAGGAAGCAAGAGCTTTAGTTCAGAAGTACAACTCCTTTTGACTACCCAAGGATAAGGGATTTCACTACAGATCCCACTGTGGGGTTCAGCAGGGGTATATAAATGAAGGGAACTGGAGTCAAACTAAATACTTTCCACCATCCTGAAAAGTGTAGGAATGAGGTAGTGGAAGACCAAACAATTAATTTCTTTTCCTGAGGAAGATAATCATTCTACATAACTTCCTGACTATGCTTTTGGTAATAAAACATAAAGGAAAAGTTAGTTTTATAGGCCTTGTACAGTGATCTTTTTCTTTTCCTTTTTTTCTTTTCCTTTTTATCTTTTCCTATTTTTTTTTCCGTTTTTCTTTTTCACTTCTTTTTTTTTTTTTTCTCTTCTTCTTCTCTCTTTTCTTTTTTTTTTTTTTTTTTGCCTTTTCTGCTTCCTTTTTCTTTTTGCTTCAGTAGTATGATAGCAACTCTAAACTAGCCTTACCTTCTCAGGTTTGCCTTTATCTTAAGCTGGCTTTCCTGCCTGGCTCAAGAGAAAGCCTGGTTTTGTTCCTTTCCTTGAAAAGTCATTAAGAATTTCAGGAATTCTTTCAGTAGAAGTGCCCCAGCTTCAGGCCCAGAAAGATATTGCTCTCTTGCCATTTCACAGAACACTGTTCCTTGCAGGTGGTCTAATGCACACGCAAATCCTTTACAGTTCCTCTGAAACATCTCAGACCTCTGCCTATACCACTACTTCATCATTACAAACCATTTTCCTCCAGGCACTAAAATCCTCCTGTTTTACCTTCTAAAGTTAATGATACCTGTCTTTACACTAGAAGAACATGCTACCCCTTTATCATTTTCTTTATCTTATTATCTCTGTCCCTTAATATTACTACATGCCGCTATGAGCTCTTCTTTTTTTTTCTGAAAAGAAGTAAATGTCAACCATTTTAAAGAAAAAAAAGACCCCAAACACCTCCCTTCTCCAAATGAAAAGAGCTCTAGTATTTTTAAAAATAGTATTTTGGAATGAGAAGACATTGTCTCATGATATGATTAATTAAAGTTTTAGCATATTGCAGTGCATACTGGTAATAATGAGAAAGAAAAAATTTATCATTTATGTGCAGGGTAATGGTTCATTGGGTCAAGGAATTTCTCAAGAGTATCTGTGATTACTGCTGTGATTTTTTTCTTAAATATGCTATTAACCAGTAAAAATAAAATTATATGAAATTTAACATAATTCATTTTTTCTCTCATTATGGCCAGATCTCAATTTCCAGTCCTGGTGCTAGCACTGATATAAATGTTAAGAAAATTGCTGGTGTTAGTGATGTCTGTGAATCTATGAAGCAACAACTTTTGGTCCTGGTGGAATGGGCTAAATATATTCCGGGCTTCTGTGAACTACCCCTCGATGACCAGGTATAAGAGGAGACCAAAGAGAAAACTCTAATTACTGCTCTGTTATTCTTGTGATATTGAAATGCCAGGATGAAGCACTCATTCTTTTTTGTCTGAACAAATAGAACTGAATACTAGACCTACCCTCTTAATTTATTTTATTTAAGTTGTGAAGTAGCACCACAACAACAGAAAATACATGAACAAAAAGAAGCAGCAAGCCCACATGGCTTTAAGTGTTTTGTTCTATCTGTAGTGTTTTGTAAGCAGAACTTTTTCTGACCTTAAAAAGTATTCCATTCATGTTCACCTTTCATTATAATATGGTATAAGACAGCATGTTATTTAATTTGAAGCAAGACTTCTCTACTTGCAAAAACCAAGAGTGATTAGCATCTCAAACAAATTCCAAAAATACTGATATCAATCCATAGCAAATAATCTTTCATACAATACAATGTACTAAAATTATATGGTATATAATAAATGTAAGGAAAAAAGGCACCAAATCTTGAAAAATTCATAAGTGTTTTTATGACAGAGGTCTGATCTAACATCACATCTGTAATATATTCTAATATATGACTGGCTTTCAGAGTAGGTTGTGCTGGCAAACCCAAAACCAGAGTCTCCATATTGTAGGGATCAGTTCTCTGACAAGCAGCCTCAGAAAGAGGTTAATTCATTGCTTGGGATCTCTTGATTCCACACCAAAATCTGATTTATCTTGAAAATCACTCTGTGAACTGGAATTGTATAAATCCTTCTTTTTGCTTCTTCAGTCTCTTGGTTTTTTAACAAAATCCTGCAAGTGTTAGGTCATCCTTGGTTTGAACTGAGTCATTCTCCTTTATACCGTTCCTCAGGAATATGGGTATGTTTCAGGCCACAGGAAACTCCCTAAAAAATAAGTTAAATTATGTCTTTGCAGATCCACAGACCCCATATGTTCCCAAGCTCAACATACTCAAATAAGTCTAAACTGTTCATGTGAAAAAGAATTTCAAATGTCATTGTTACACAAGGACAACAAAAGCAAGCAAAAAAAAAAAAAAATATTCCTGTTTTTATTGTTAAGATAGCATGGAGAAAAAGAGGAGGTATCAAATATCCTTAAAATCCTTAAAATCTATCTGCATTTGAAAAAATAAAATATCAGCTTAGAATGATAGGCTGAAAACCCCTGCTGTGCTTGAAGAGGACATGTTGGGAAATACTCTGAAACCTTAAGTACTTTAGAAAAGTGGGGACAAAGATGTTGAGAGATACAACAAATGCCACTTTTTCATTTGTGATAGCCAGTTTCTAAGGGGCATTGTGCATTCAGTTATGAAATAAGCCATCTTGTTTTGAAAAAATTATTCCTGTTCTGGGAGTCAGCCTGATTTACAAACCACAGAGGAGACCAAAGCAGCTAAGGTAACTCTACTGAGAAACTGAGAACCTGAAGTCTTAACACAAAAATATTACCAGGTGCTGTGTGCCTTTATATCTCTCCTAAAATGACTGGCTTGGATTAGAATTACTTGTCAAGAGATGAGTTCTTTGAGGAAATAAAGGCCATTGCTGAAATTTCAAGCAGACATTAAAACTAGAGGAAAGTAAATAGGTGACTAAGAGTAAACTAATAAACACAGGTTCCTTCCTAGTACAAATTGGGATTCCTCTTTGTGGACAATAGTAGCTCTGTTAGCATATCTGGCTTTGTTGGGAAAACTCTTTTAAAGTGCCACATAAATTTTTGGTTCAAGAGAAAAATGAAACACTGATCGAATTTACTCTGACAGCTCATTAAAGCCCACTGGAGTCTTTAGTGTCAAGTTAAAATGCCAGAGAAAACTTTGTCAAGGGAATACACACTAGGAAATAAATGCAGATAATATATTTATTGAGAAATATTTTGCAGATCCTGATAGTTAAAATCTAGACAGAATGCTAGTTATGACAGAGGATGACAGTTTAATTAGAAAGGGTTGTTTTGATGGTGTTCAGATTTTTACATTCACTTTACATTTTACATTGTAATCTTAGCAGTCTTCAACATGTACCTAACAAACAAGTGTGTTCTTTTCTTTTGCTCTTATTGAAACTTACTGCTTTATCATCTAATGAGTCTGCTGGTTTTTTTCATGAGGTTGCCCTGCTAAGAGCACATGCTGGGGAGCACCTGTTGCTTGGAGCAGCAAAACGGTCTATGGCATATAAGGACATTTTACTTTTAGGTAAATATTGGTTTTGTTTTACTTACTGATGGTGATGTTATAGTACATTAGCAATGATGTAGTCACTTAAGTGGGACAACTGTTCTGGCACAATCAAAGCAATGCATTCTGTAAATGCTAAATAGCTGTTAATGACATAATGTCACGTGCCTGTTCTAGCAAAAGCAGGTGGATGGTTTCATGTGAGTTAATACAGGTAAAGGTCTATTGGATAGCAGAAACTACAATTTAAGGGAGTTCCTGGCAATTTCCTCCTTACATTATTAGCCTTTCTGCACCTTTTCCCATAAAAAAAATGGAACAAAATAATAACACCACAAAAACAGTGTAAAAACCCCTTTGCTTAGGAAAGGCGTATCCAACCTGTTGCACATGTGCTACTTTCAGTCTTCATGAAAACCATTTATCTGGAGCTTTCTCAGGAGACCTTCAGACTCAGAGAAAACTCTACTGGCTAAAATATTAGATAGAATGTTACCTGCAAATCACCTTCCCAAGACGCCTCTCACTTCTTCCTCAATAGTCCCCGTATGGCCACCATGTAAACATCATTCCTGCTGTCCCTGCCTTGTGGCAGATGAGTGCACCTACGGCACAGTGCCGAAGCACACCTGCAGGAGCGTATTCTTGGTCAGCTGAGATGGCTCTTATACAGGGTTTTATTAAGGGAACATGGCTGTCAGGGAAGAGGTTGTCACTGATTGGAAGCATGTCTTCTAGTTCATGCAATGGAGAGGCCTGGTTGCAAGATAAGATGTGTGCCTATGTGGAGAGTGATGTGATGAGGCATTTGTTAGCCTTGTTTGACACAGTGCTCTGCCACTCTGAAGTGTACTCTGCCAAAAAGAGTCTCATTAGACGTGGGCAGCACTGGGGCTGTTTCCTGAGACAGGCTGTTAGCTGTCTTGGACAGTATTTTTGATGCGAGGCAGGGCTATGTGGAATACAGACTCAGACTTGTCTCTTCACTGGTGGTGTGGTACAAGGACATTTTCTACTACTTGTTCTCCTTCCTCTTTGGGCCTGCCTTTTCATAGCTCTAAATTAGCTTGAATTTATTTTTGCTCACATTAAATGGACAAGGGCTTGGTCTGAAGGTATATCTCTCACCAGCAGTGCTTTCAAGATTAAAGCTGTACAAATGGCTTTCTTAAGGTAGTTTTTTCCCTAGATACAGTTTCACTAACAAAATTGATAGAAACAAAGAAAAATAAATTTGCTATTTTATTTGGATTAGTAATAAGGTAAAAAGGAAAACAATGATAAAATATTAGTAAGAAAATTATATATCACAAGCATCAGCAGATACACCAAAAGAAGAAACAATTTGAGGCTTCAAGGCTTATTTTTAGGTATCCCTGGAGGCAGGTATCTGTTTTATGAGTCATTGTGACATGGATCTCTTGTGATATAATTGTCAGTTTTTCTTTCAAAAACTGCATGGTGGCTTCTGAAAGCTCCATGATATTCCTAGTGTTCTCCAGAAGGTGAATTAAGATGCGATAGTGGAGACTTCCAAAATGGATATTTAAAAAAAAAACCCAAACCCCAAAAACCTCTAGGTAAAATTATTTCTTAACTGAAAATTTTACAATGCTACTAAATTTTATTCGGAACAACAGAAACATCCATTAGAAAAAGAAACATTTCCAGTGTCTCCTCTTTTCAGTTGTCAAATCCTTGTCATTCAGCTTGGGATATATTATTTTAGTCAGGGAAGAAGACATTTTAAGCTCAATACATTAGTATATTTATCTGTTATTTAAACATAAAGGTCTGCTTGCTTCATACTTGTAAATTCAAATACCAACCTTGGTCCTGTAGACTAATCAGTAACTACATGTAGGTGTACTTATTTGTACAGATTATTTACTGGGTGACAGCTATAATTTGCACATATACTCTGTTTGCAAAGAAAGGTTGTGTGTGATGCAAGGGAGAGTTATTACTTAAAAAAATTAACTTTATCAAGCAATACGAAATGTACTTTTGAAAATTGGCTTCATCTAGTATGTTACATCAAAATGTTTCTATTAATTCTTATGTTGATATTCTTTCTTTCTAAGGCAACAATTACATAATTCATCGCAACAGCACTGAAATGGAGATCTGCCGAGTGGCAAATCGGATTCTGGATGAATTAGTTCGTCCCTTCCAGGAAATTCAAATAGATGACAATGAATATGCTTGCTTGAAAGCAATTGTGTTTTTTGATCCAGGTATTTTTACAACAATATTTCTCAATTGTTTTAGATGTGATTGCATTGAAAGTAATTTTTGTTAATGTAGCCTCTGTTTATGTTATCTAGCTGAATGGAAAAGAATAAAATTAAAACCAGTAAGATGCTCGTCCCAAATTGTAATATGCCTTGACTTAAAGTTTTTGTCATTTTCAAAGATGCAAAAGGCTTGAGTAATCCATTGAAGATTAAGAATATGCGATTCCAAGTCCAAATCAGTTTAGAAGATTATATTAATGACCGTCAGTATGACTCCAGAGGAAGATTTGGAGAACTTCTTCTTCTACTGCCTACACTCCAAAGCATCACTTGGCAAATGATTGAGCAGATACAATTGGTTAAATTATTTGGAATTGTTAAAATTGACAGTTTGCTTCAGGAAATGTTACTGGGAGGTAAGCTATCAATTTGTTAAATTTACCATCTTGTATTATGTTGAATTTATATTAACCATAATCTAAATTATATTTTTAAATTTTTATTATTATTATTATTACTAGTATTAGTATTATATTGAATTGAGGATGTTGGGATGTTGAGGGAATCCTGATCTAAGCTACCACTCTGACTCACTGGCTGAGCTTTGTGTTGTGTAATTGTTAGCTAAAGCCTTCTTGTCTTAGCAGTTCATCTTGTTAACTTAGTCCTACAATGACAGATTTTGCTATGTACTTCTCAGTAACTACTGGGTTGTCCTACAATTCCCTAGGCAGATGAAAGAATCCTTAGAAATATTTCATGAAACACACTGTTATTGCAGTCAAAACAGTGAAAATAAACACAGTGCTTAATATGCTTGAAGTCTGCTTAAATTGTTTAATGAATACCCAGAGGCAATTATTCAAATTGCCAATCAAAATATTTACTCTGTGGAAATGTAATTACTGAAGTATAAGTCACTGGCAACAACATGCTCGTTTGCATTGATATATGCTCATGTTATTTTTGCAGGTACTTCTAATGATGCCAGTCATCTGCATCATCCAGTGCATCCTCACTTAGCCCAAGATCCATTAACTGGCCAAACTGTCCTCATAAGTTCAATGTCTGCTCCTGTACATACAGAACAGATACGTAAGTAATTGCAAGTTAGCCTTCTGTCATAACACTTCACTGTTTCATTTTAAAATATTAATTAGCATGGTGGCCTGTCAGTGTTCATAGAGCTATTTCATCATCATTCTTAAATTAAAATAATTGTGCATTAAAAATGTATGTATATAAATTATGTTAAGTAATAGACTTTGACCTGAATTTAATTTAATTTTAAAAATTCAGCTCCATTCTGATATATCATTGTTTTTACATGCATAATCTTTAATAAACTAAAAATTCTCATCATTAAAATATCTTGTGTCCCTAGCATGCCAAGTCACTCTCTTTCCCAAGCATGCAACAGGACTCCCTTTCAATGCAGTAGTATATATATGTAGACTAGACCAGGCTAATAAAATATATAATTATTTATGTGTTTTTTTTCAGCAACTCCAGAAACTCCATTACCTTCCCCTCCACAAGGCTCTGGGCAAGAATACAAAATGTCTGCAAATCAAGCTTCAGTCATTGCACAGCAATCTATTTTGAAACAAAAACCATTGTGATAATATTTTTATCTGTCTTATCCTTCCTTCCTTCCCTTCCTTTTCTTCCTTTTCATGCACTAGATAGATTGGTAGAATACTTGCACATTTAAAATCTCAGGTTGATAAAGGAAATTATTTCCTCAGCAGCCACTACTAAGTGGGTGTTCTTAAAACACCTCATGATTTGGAAAGTAATGCTGTTCTGACTACTGCATACAACTGTAACTGTGGACGCTGCAGTCTGACAAATATGTATAGAAGTAGATATTATTTTTAGATCTTATAACTGCACAGATACGTGTTTTTATTTCCTGTTTTAGTTGTTGTCTTAATATTATTGTTTTAGGTGTGTATATAATTTTTTCATTGTAATGAAACTGCCTAGTGCTTGTTTAGCTGTGAATTGTAGACATGAAAATGTGGGTTATTCAGTCAAAAGCCAAGATTCCACTAATAGTAGAACATTAGGCTACCAAAAAAGCATATGAATGGGAAAAAAAAGGAAAACATACTTAATGGACAGAAAACTGCAACTATTTTAAAAAATTCTGATTTTAAAGGACCATCTCTTTTAAGTAAAATTTCAACAAAAGGATTGAATCCTCTCTGCTTAGCAGTTTGTATGAAGCAGAAGGCCTGCCTAGGTGAATATGTTTGAGGACTTCTTAAAAACTATATATAGAACATAGATGGATATGTGTATATATAGTCAATTGGCCAGTGCTGAAGCATTTATATTGATAAATACTTAGAACAAGGACTTGTTGGCTTTTTGGTCTGGACTAACTAGTATGTTCCCAAAATATTTATGAGCTCACTTTCGGAATTAGGGACACTTTACACTTTCAGGTACTTTGGATACAGTCCTTCTCTTTAAGGGTGCAGAGAGTATCACGGAACCCCAGAATAAACTGAGTTGGAAGGGACCCACAAAGATCATTGAGTCCAACCCCTGGCCTTGCCCAGCACCATCCCCAAGAGTCACACCATGTACCTGAAAGGGTTGTCCAAATGCTTCTTGAATTCTATCAGGCTTTTCTGCAACCACTTTCCTGGAGACCCTGTTCCAGTGCCTAACCGCACTCTGGGTTAAGAACCTTTTCCTAATATCCAGCCTAAACCTCCTGACACAACTTCAGGCCATTCCCTTGGGTCCTGTCCCTGGTCGCTACAGAGATCAGTACCTGCTCCTCCTCTTGCCCTCACAAGGAAGTTGTAGACTGCAGTGAGGTCTAACTAGGACCATGTCAGGGCAAGAGGATACTTTGTGATGTTTGGTTTACTAGTGTAAGAGTCGCCATTGTGTTTATTTGTCTAACTGGGTATTAAATGCATGTTTCAGCAATCACTAAAATTCACCTACTGAGAAGTTGTAATTAATGTGCTAGCTCTGTGTTTGGAGAGTTATGACTTAACTAATTGCAGTGGCAGATGTGCCTGAGTTCAGCTCCAGGTTTTTTTGGTTTGAGCCATGGTATTTCAAGCCAATAGACAGCACTACTCTCTCAATTCACATACTCATCCTCTCAATGTCTAAGTTTTCAGAAGCGTGGGATGACTTGCTTTACCGTGATGAGCCCCTTTCTCCACCTCTTCCTCCCCTTCCAGTCTGGGCATCCAACCTTGACTAGGCTTTGCATCTGGAGTCCATAACAACCCACGTGGATTTGGACACTCTGTGAATTTGCACAAAGTGGACCTTGTGACACATGCTCACTTGGGGCATTTATACCACTCAGTTACAATTTGTAAAAGTAATCTTTTATGATATATGAAGTGATGTGTTGTTCATACAATACTAACATCATAAGAAAATCACCACTTCACATATTTTATTTATTCCAGACAGCAATGATTTAGTACTTTAAAGCAGACTTTCTACAAGAAGATATGTATGAGAGAAACAGTCAAAAAAAGAAAAGATAATAATATATTGCAGTTTGCTAAACTATTGCAAAGAGAAAACATAGTGGAGTCAGAAATTCTTCAAAGTGAGATGTTGATCACCCTGAGCCAGATATCTTCATTAATCACAGCAACCAGAGATGGTTCAGTTACACCCTTGGCTTGTAAAAGTTGCTCAAACAATTAAAAATGATTCTTCAAACACATTTTTGTAGGCTGGAAATGCAACACAGTAAATGCTGAGCTGACCTGAACATTCAAAAGGTTTTAATGAGAATGCACCTACCACCAGGTAGACATTGTGCTTCTGTTTTATTTTAAAGTAGTTGCTTTTGTAAAGTCTGTATACAGTAGCTATTAATGTTTGCCTTTTGCTTTTTAGATACTTTTCCTTTTTGCTGTTTACTGTTTGTTTTTTATTAATGCATTGCTCTTTTTACAAGATCCTTTTAATATGAGTTTTTATGACAGAATAAGGTACTGAAGTTTTGCCATTAACTTTAAGGGTATCCAGACTCTGCTTTTTTTAAAAATCAACCAAAACATTGGCCACCAATGTTTTACAGTGATGCACAAAGGTAAAACAAGTGTGAGAGATACTGAGCAGCCCCAAAGTTTACTGATTTGGCTCACTTTTGTGTACTTGTCATAGAAAGAGTGTTGGACTCTAGGTGGATCTGCATGACTTCACTGGGTCAGATAAATGAATTCAGCTACATACACATGGCAGTATTGGTCTGACTAAAAGCATATAATTGGAAGTAAAGATCAGTCCCCAAGCTGGCCACCCTTGCCTTATATAAGAAATGTGCATAATACATTACTTTATTTTTCACAGTGAACTTTAGATATCAAGTGTACAATAAAATGTTGTCACACACTGCCAAAATGTACTGGAGGAAAAATATGCTTTAGTATTTTATCTGACAAAAAGCTGTTGTCTATTTTGTATGATATATTACATTTTTGAATAAGAACACCACTGTAATTTATTGGAAAAAGCTGATTTATTTTATAAATGTAACATTATTTTTGTAAACTTAATTATGAAAAATCAGAAATGATTAGTGCTGTTAAATATTAAATTATAATGAGATGTAACTTTATATGTTTGAACTCTGATACCAAGTTTTTGTATTGAGCATTTGGAATTGAAATGGTTGCTGGAAATATTTCAAATGGACTGTTTTTCATCAAAGCTCAATAAAGAAATATGAATGATCCAGATGACACATTTGCCTTTTAGTTGTTTTTTTTTTTTAACCATTTACATAAACAATGAGAATGGTTTATATTCTTTACACAATGAATAAGTATATAACTAACATGCTTTCATCTCAGTGTTCACAGCATCACAGGATGGTTGAGGTTGGAAGGGACCTCTAGAGATCATCTAATCCAGCCCTCTTTGCTCTAGCAGGATATTGAAATCATATGAAAGAATCTGATGGCAACATTTTAGTTGATTCTGCTGCAATATGGCAAAATATTACATAGCTATGGTCTTCAATTTTTACTTCTGACTCAGAACAGAACTGAAGCACATGCTTAATTCCATCTGTGTTTAAAATTAACTGTATGTTCAACAGTCTGTTTTTTTTTTTCTGGACAGGGATAACTTAAGAAATCACTGTCTTTGCTCCAGCACACTGTTATTTAGAAAAATTTAGGTGCAACTTGATAAAGTTATTGTAAACTTTAGAAAGACTCTTTAGAATATTTTTTTGATAACCAGTATCTCCTCTGCCTTGAAAATTATTTCCAGTTGTGTGTCTTTTTACTAGATTTTGAATGGAAATGGCATTAGGTTGTTAGTTAGTTAGTTAGTTAGTTAGTTAGTTAGTTAGTTTGTTTGTTTGTTTGTTTGTTTGTTTGTTTGTTTGTGGGTGTTTTTTGTTGTTTTGTTGGGCTTTTTTGTTAGTAGTAATAATACAGGGATTTGGGCTGCTTACTTTTGCTCAAATGGGCTCTGCTCGGAAGTGCAGAACTACAGGTAAAAGCTGCCATGGAGACTCCATTTTGAATGCTGGAGATCTTCTGGTCCCTCTGAGGAGCTTGAATCAATGGCTGATTATTCTACTTGCAGGAAACCTCTACTTGTGAAGGCTGACTGGGGTGTAGGAGGTTTATGATTTTAGGGAACAGAAGAGATTTTTTTTCTCAGCCTACGACAAAGGAAATATGGAAACCCCCTTACAGCGCCAATGCTGAGAATGTGCTGACAGACTGTTCTTCAAGGATTTTGACAAATCAGCTTTACAAGTAGCCCCAATAGGTGAATCAGGATTGTGTGTTTTACAGAGAGAGATAGATGAACTAGCTTTCAGTTCTAATCATTATCCAGAATTTCTCCCAACTAAAGAATTATGAAAGTGAGCAAAGATGCTTACTGACCTCCAGGAATCTTCTGTGACAGAAAATTTACATTCACAGAATGTAAGAAAATTTGTTATAATTCTTTGTTTTATTCATATACATGGAAGTTCTGGTTTTACCTCAAGGATGTCTGTTAGTCTGTGGTGGCCGAGCATTTTTTTATGCCTTTCAAGAGACCATTTCTAGTTGTGCACCACCATTTGTGATACATATGCTAAAGTATATAGTAACGAAATACTTAGATCCACATTTTAATAAGTCTATCAAAAATCTTCTGTATTGGTTTGCAATTAATTTTTACATTTTTCTGTTGGGTCTGATACAGATGCATCAGCTTTCTTCTTTCCCTTTATTCTCCCTAGGAATAAACAAGAAATGTAAAAAAAAAAAATTATCATCAAATTTAGTGTTACAATGGTAACAATTCAATTGTGCTTCTCTTCTGTAGTTTTTCTTATATGAAGATAGAGGAGATGGTTATCATCAAGGTGGACATCAATCACTGCTTTTTTTGGGTTTCTTATTTTCTTGTGGCAAATCCAAGTATTTTCATTAATTGAATAGTCTATGCGTAAATAAAAAGCCCTCTATGAAGCCAAAAGCTATATTTGATTGCAGAGGGGATTAAAGGTGCTCAATTGCAGGAATATATTTTCCAAAATTTATTTCATAAAAATTAAAATGCATGCCTGATATCTAAACAAAGCCATAAATATTTATATTAAGGGTAAGAAACTTGAAGACATAATCAAATGTAAATATTGTTATATAATGACAGAGAAAGAGACTTCCATTTTGTATCACCAACTATAATAATTTCCTTTTGAATACCATCTAAACAGGATGGGCAAAATGTCATCAAGACCTATGCTTAAAAATCTTCTTATGACAATGATCTCTATTTTTTAATATTGTGGTGGAGCTATGATTGCTACTGACATTATGTCCTAGTTCACCTGAATCTAGTGTCAGTCAAAGATGCCACATCGATACTAGATTTACTGATGCTGCTGAGACGGTAGCCACCTCCTCACAAACAAAGCCTGATGTGACAGCTTCTCCAAGTCACAAGTGGTGGGACACCCTTGCATCAGCACAGAGCTCTTAATTACCCAATGATTGGGCCTGACACCACTTACTTCCTTTTGCAAGGGTGAATGTCACCAGTGTCTGACATGATGAGGTGAGCAGCAGCAATTGATGAAGGTTTTCCTTTAGCCAGTCTGGTCAAGGGATAATTTAATCTAAAGCTTAGCACTCTCCTTGAGACTAGAGCAGAAAGCCTAGAAATTCAGAGTTTTAAAATGTCTTTGGCTTTGATCTGAATAGCACTGGCTGGTCTTTTTGAGTCATAATGTAGCAAGAGTTGAACCATTGAGTGTCCTGTGTCTGATGAGGCTCAGTGACATTTTAGAGTCTGGCCTCCCACCTAAACTCCTTTGCCAGTTTTTTGGTGGGTTGACCAAACAGACAGAAGTTGCTGTTTTAATTTTAGAATACTGAAGGTCTTCAAGGAAAAATAATCATAAAGATTGCACACAGAGATATTCCTGGGACTGAAATTACCTGAACAAGTTAAAAAAAGTTAGTGATTGGTTAGGGAAAAAAAGAGTAAGGTTTTCTTCACTCTTTCAAGGAAATTCAGTGAAAGGAGAAAGGAAAGAAGACACACAAAAATTGGCTAACACTGTTGATTCCACGAGGAGGTAAGGAAAACCTCTCTGCTGGAGGTGTTAGATTAGACAGCTTTGCTCCATATATTCAATGTAGTTAGGTATGTGGTTCGGTGGTTCTATCACAAGATTGCAAACTTCATACTCAGAACAGCTGATTTATTTACAGTTTTTATTAAGCAATTCATGAAACATATCCTAGCAGCTCTACATGCACTCAGGTGCCCACTGGCAGCTTGCTGGCTCTTCACAAGGCTGCTCTACAGGGAGATCTGGCCACATTCTGCATCACAACTCTGGGACCCTTACTCTAAGTATTACTTAAACACGTTCTTTACCAATGAGCCATAATGCCATGGGAGTCAAACATGCCCTTCATGTAGCCCATGGCAGTTCTTACTGCCACCAATTCCCTTTTATCATCACACCTTGTTTCATGTGACACAGTTGAACTTGCCAGTTGTATCACCTGCTATGCCATGCTGTTTCATGCTTCTCACAAACTAAGACAAGATAAAACTTTGGTTGGGTTTTCAGTTACATTCAGAGTCAACATTTCACTTTGATACAACTTTGGAGCAAAAACCAAAGTGTTGGATCCGGTGATGTTCTGATCTGTCACTTTCATGTCAGCCACCTGATATGCAGAGTGTTTGTGTCACCTATTACAATGGCCTTACAATTATTTCCTGTCTTGTTCAAATAAAGCAAGTAAATAGGTTGGGTTACAACTGCTCTCTAGCTAAAAGTAGGATGAATTCATAGAGCACATTTTGGAGATCATACTGAACTGTTTTTTTTTTAGTCTATGCATTTTGTAGCTTAAATGAAACGGTGCGGCTTATGTTACGTTTTGATCAGCAGGCAATTTTTTTTCTTCCGTGTTTTTTTTTACCTCCTCACAATTGAATGAATTTTCATGAATATGACTGCCCAACAAAACATCCAGTTTTTCAGATGCCTGCCTTTTGTAATTTAAATAATGTAAGCATATGAACATAGTGTTTGAATTGAGGCAAAGGCAATCTCACCAAAAGAGTTTATTCAATATATTTCCAACATCATCTATTTCAAGATATAATTAAGATTACCATGGCCCAAGTCTAATTTACTGTGGTTTCCAAAAAGTGGAGCAGATAGCAATTGTAATAGAGGACAAGAATTTTCCATATAAATTTTTTCATTGTCATATTAGATTTTTAATGAGCATTAGTCTTGATCAAAATGTAATAAAATGGAACAATACTCTAAAATATGCAGATAGATGTACTATAAAATAACAAACTTTATATATTTAATTTATGTACTATGAAGTACACTTTCTTTTGCAGAATGAACATTAATATCCATTTTTTATCTGAACACCAAAATCACAATTTAACTGTAGTACGATCTGTCCTCTATTTAATGTGAGCTTTTTTGCAGGTTGATTAAATTTGCATTGTGTGATTAAACAGAGGCAGATATTCTGTCCTTGTGACACTGTGCCTCTTTCAGAGATTGACAGCCTGAGGTGCTGCTCATTAACCAACAAATAATTTAAAAATGAAAAGAGGGATGGGGTCCTTCTGGAGGGCAGGAGAGGAATTCCCATCTCCCTGTTCATGAAGAAGGCACCGTTGGAGCTTTCAGCTTTTGACTTTGGAAGGAGACACCTGCTTAAAGAGAAATTTGAACTTTGAAGATAGGGGTAATAGTGAGGAAAAAATCCCTTAAAAAATATAGTGGTGTAAGTCTCAAGGGAACCCAGTTAGAGAGGATAGATTCAAGAAAGCTTGATGAGCACAGAAGGGCAGTTAGTCCAGGAACTAAAACAGTGCTATTGCCTTTTGCAATGCCTCAGCTTCTGGAGGCATATCAATATGTGAAAGGGAATCTTTCTTTTGTCATGGTCAGAGCAAGCTTGAAGGCAGCATGTTTAGCAGAGAACTTCCTTAAACAATGAAACTTGCATGCAGAAAAATAAGGTGGATTATTATTTTGATTTGGAAATATTTCAGCTTATTGATTTTTTATACAAGTCAATCTTTTTGGTATTCTGGGTGCTCTTAATAGATTTTAAATGCTTGGAATTGACTGTGATATGTTAGATGTCATCTTTGTGTTCTGCTTACTAAGGGGGGATGGGAGCAGTGAATGAAGACATAAAAAGGTCAACAAAAAGCCAAAGCCATGGAAACTCTCAGATCCAAAGATTATACCTTCTCCAGCACAATAAATAGACTCATGGAACCTAATTCAACTAAAACACATGAATAGAATCATTTCCTCAAATTACTATCTTCAACCCTAATATAATTTGCTGGTGATAAAAGGTTCTTTAGTGTAATAACTATTAATTGCATTACCCTGTCCTCTCTCTCACCTGAATCTTATCTTTCCCAGAGTAAGAGTCCTTATTTATTTACAGCTTAATTTATATTGAATCTTGTGCCTGAGAATCCTTGAACCCATCAAGCTTACAGCACTTGTGTTGTCACACTGCCAGCCCCATTTCATGAAAATTCAGGCTGAGTTTCCTGGAGCAACCCCCTCTGCCTACTAGAATATCTAGAAAAGGCAAGAGATTTAGCAGCAGATTTAGAAGGATGCAGAGCACCCTGTCATTTCTGTTACTCACTGCTGCTGAATTCACTATCTGCAGTGTATGACCTCTGAGCATGTTAGAGACTGCATGGTAGTTCCTCACGTCACAGGAGACATATGGTGACACAAAGGTCTGTGTGCTGCCACTCATTTTCTCTGCAAAAGCCACATCTGTATTGTTATGGGGAGTGTTTCGAAGGATACAAACAGCACAGTTATTCCATCCCATTCTTTTGTTTAAAATGCACAAGTGTATGAGTCATCCTTTGGCTCTTTGCACTTCATTTCATTCACAAATATTGATGTTGGCATATTAGTAAAAATATAACATTTAAACCTCATCTTAGCTGATGCATCTTACTATTTCTATCATGCACTTTTTTAAAATAGTTTTCTGTTTGTTTTTATCTTCTAATACCACTTGATTTTATTGCAAGGTAGTTTAAGATTTTATTCTAAGTTTATGATGTGACTGTGGGAGAATAAAGGAATATACCAGTATTTCTGTAAATGAGGCATCATGGCAGTCAGAGTGTGTGCTACAATGCTTTAAAGTGGCTCATCTCTGAAGTTCTGTAATTTGGGTGCACTGTGTATTCCAGGGTAATCCCCAGTACACAGAAACCAATTCACCAATTCAAACCTCATTATTTCCTGTCACTTTGTTTTAAACTGCAACCACTGCAAGGCCAAAGCTGTGCCTGTTGTCTACTGTCATTTGCTTTATATATGGAGACACTGAGAGTTATTTGTTGACCTTTGAAGTAAAATGTCGAGCTCCTTTAATATTCTTTCATTTCAGATGATAAGGAATACCACTGAGAGTGCTCGGTCAGTCCCACGTGACTCATGTTTTCCCTGGTAATGAGGCTAAGTGGCACAGGTGACCCCTAATGTGAGGGAGCAGCGGAGTGCCTGCTCCAGCATGTCTGTAGGGCTACACCACCCTGTAGCAGGAAGGGTGTTGGTTTCTACTTCTTTTTCTCTGTGATAAAGGTAGCTCAGCCCCCACTAAAGCTGCTACTACATCGGAATGATTATTATCCATGCACAGGGCATTTTGTTTCTTTATATGAAAAATATTACAGTGCAATATTATGATACAATGCAAAGCATTATAACACTATTGAAAGGAAAATTTTACTAAATTCCACAGTAAGTCTGCCTTACAGTTTGGACAGACTTTGTTGTATGAGTAAGCCAACCTGAAGAAAAATAATAGGAGTCCTAGAAATTAAGAGTATTTGGGTATCATTTACTCTTATAACTTAGTGTATAAAAGTACCTGCCTTTGAAACATAAGGTAGAGCTCTTCAGGCTAAGACATTTGAGATAGAATCTAAAAAACTATTTAGCACTCTGATCCAACAGAGCACTTGAGAATGCTTAAGTTCAGAGTAATGGCTGACTTCATTGGAGCTGCTGGTAGGCTTAAAGTCAAGCACACTGTGACATGCTGTACCACATAGGGATAGGCAGCACGCACTGCGTGCCACCCTGTGGAACAGAAAACACTGCAGGGCTGCAGCCCATCATAAAAATTATTGCTGCTTCAGCCACAGTTGTAAAAAAACCCCACCCACTTTCAGCAGAATGGATGTTTTCTCCCATCCACAGGAAATAATGTAAGGAGACAAGTTTAGTCTGAGCTGTGTCCTCTATGAATCGCAAAGGTTCCCCCAAATCCTCATCATTTTGAATATAAAATTAGTCACAAGTGGAAAGTTGTGATTTTAATGCTTGGACATTTGAAGGAAGCATGTAGCTCTTTCTATCCACCCCTAGGTTTTCTGGTCAACAATTGGATGAACATTTGCCAGCAGTGAGCCCAAGTGGCCAAAATGGCCAATAGCATCCTTGCCTGGATGAGAAATTGTGTGGCCACCAGGACTAGGGCAGCCATCAGCCCCCCTGTACTTGGCACTGGTGAGGCCACACCTCAAATCCTGTGTTTAGTTTTAGGCCCCTCACTACAAGAAAGACATTGACGTGCTGGAGTGTGTCCAGAGAAGGGCAATAAAGCTGGTAAAGGGTGTGAAACATAAGCCTTATGAGGAGTGGAGGAAGGAGTTGGGATTGTAAGGCCTGGACAAGAGAAGGAAGTTGGTGTGGTAGGGGTTGGCCTCTTCACCAGGCAGCTAGTGATAGGACAAGGGGAATGCCCTCAATGTACTCAAGGTGAGCTTCAGGTTAGACACTAGGAAAAATTTATTCGCTGAAGGAAAATTAATGAATACTGAAACATTATTTATCTAATACTGTTAAATACTGAAACAGGCTCCCCAGGGAAGTGGTAGAGTCACCATTCCTCAAAGTGTTCAAAATAAGAGTAGAAATGACACTTTGCTGTATGATTTAGTGGGTATGGTGGTGTTTGGAAAAAGACTGGACTTAATGATCTTGGAGGTCTTTTTCTACCTTAATGAGTCTATGAATCTATGATCTATGTGAGAAGTACTGTTGGAATTGCATGTTTGGCCACCAGCTGGTTAGAAACTTTTGTCTGATCACAAAGCTGTGCCCACAAATAGTTGCACTCAAATCCTTGCAGCCAGGTTGGAGACTAAATGGACTGGGAGACCCTGCACTGTGTTCTAACACTTTTTGACACAGCCCCCCTCAAAATGGATCTAATGATGGGAACTTTGAACTATAACTAACACATGAATCTAAACTTTGGCACCAATTTTCAAAGGTATTTTGTCACCTATCTACTACAGAAATCAATGGAAGCTGGCTACCTAAATAGCAATTAAGTGTGCATCTATGTCTGAGGATCTGTGCCTTTGATCTCAAAATATATCAGTCCAGCTCATTACAAGCTGTACATTTACTTTTAAAAATATATGAGTTATAAATTAAGGATAAGATTAATTAATAGTGGCATTATAACCGTAGCAAAGTAAAGAGACTGATTGCCCTGACAGAGAAACTAGAAAGGATAATGGATCTAATGGCATGTGTTCTAATGGAAAAAAATAACCTATTACATGAGTCTGTCATATCTGAAAAAAATGTGGCTACCATTTGCAGTTCATATAGGGACAAAAAGGTTTATATACTAGCAGTATATAAATCACTGAAAAGAGTAAGTTGAGATCTTTATAGTAGCAGTGATATATTTTCCCTTGTGGAAGCCTTAGCCCAGTTTTGTATCTACAGAATCTCTCCCTAACACAAGGGACTGACATATCTCAAACACCCATTTCTGGGGAAGGATGTATCCTGAATGGACACAGACTCCCTTAGCAAACACCTATGGAGGAACAAGTATGAAAACTTCCTGTACTACTGGCTAACTCAGGGATCTCATAATTCAGCTTACTAGAGTGCCATGGCTGTCATTTAAAGTATGTCTTGAAGTATGGTAAGGACAGAGAACCTAAATCAAGAATGAGAATTTGATGGGTGGCCAGTGAACTAGGAAGTTAAACGTTCCTAGTGAAGATATCTCTCATGTAGGAATTCATGTGTGCTAACCACTGAGCTGGCTGCTAAAATGAAGAACAGGTGGTTTCCTTCTTCATCCCTTTTCCATTGTTTTGATCTCCTTGAGGAAATTTGATTGAGTTCAGAGCCATCGAGGCTAAAATGCTTCTGGCTGTGTATACAAGTAAAAATTTAGGAGCTCTTTCGTAGAACCATAGTGTTAGACAGAATTTTGACAATGGCAGTTAGCACCTCAGCTCCTCTTTGGTCACAGAATCATGTAATGGTTTGGGTTGGAAGGGACCTTTGAAGGTCATCTGGTCCACTAATGAGCAGGGACAACTTCAGTAGATCAGGCTGCCCAGATATCCAACATGACCTTGATTCTTCCCTGGTATGAACCATCTACAGCCTCTCTGGGGAACCTGTTCTAGTGTCTTGCCATCCTCATTGTAAAAAATTCTTTCCTTGTACCTAGTCTGATGTTGGAGAACAGGTAAAAACAGCCTATGGAAATCCCACTACAAAACTTGATGATGCTGAACAATCACTGCTCAGCAATTTCTACATGCTGCAGGGTGATATTTTGGCCTCTGAGCCACCTCTGGGCTCTCACTATCATGCCAGCTTGTGTACTGCAGGCATCATACCTGTGTCAGTACAACATAATCTCAAAGATATAATGCTCTGATATGGCTAAACTGCTTTTAGAACCATGTTTGCATTTTCAGGAATGTCTGTGCTAACTTGGTCTTATTCACCTATGCTGCACTGTGCAGCACAAGCATGTACTTGTTTTGACCTAGTTTTCAGTGCTAACTTAAGAGGACTTTTTGCCACTTCTCCGAGTCTGATTTCTTAATTATCCTATGCAGATTAGGTGGAGGAAGTAAGCAAATTTTAAAAATAAATATAACTGAACATGATGTAACTGTTACATGAATCTAGAGTCAAGCTGATATAGAAAGAAATGTGATGACAGCAATAATTTTACCTGGAAATAGTGTGGTGAAAATACTGAGCCTTAAGGATGTATGGGGTTTCATCATGCTTAGAAACAGGAAGTACTTACCTAAGTCTGATGGCTGAGAATATTCTCAGCTTGCTGTTCACATCCCAAGTGCACTTGTACAAAAGTTGCAATAAAATTAATAAAATAATAGAAAATGAAATAAAGCTTTGCAATGATAGTAAAACAAATTATCTCATATTCCCAAGGCTTTTGATTTAAGGTGATGGATAGTGAAGAAGTGTCTAAGGAGCAAAGTGATGACTGGGTGATGATTAAGTGCATGGTTCAGTTTGGGAATGGAGGGTGGGAATGCACAAGAAGAACTGTTACCTAAGCCCTCCCCTTGTTCTGGGCTGCTGAATGGGGACCAGCCCTCAGGCAAAGGTTAGAGCAGCCCTGAGGCTGCTAAGTAGACAGATCCCTGTGCAAGTGCAAGATTACTCCCAAAAGAATGTTATTGACTGCTCTGTTCAATTTGGTTTTAAATGATTCATGTACTAATCGAGCTTCTACTACTTACCAGCTGAAAGTATCATTTGACCTGCCTGTTAGGGAACTCAGTCTTGTTCCAGTGTCCTGACAATTGTCACTGTGCAATTGACCACCACTACCAAAAAACAAACATGTGCCTGCAGAGCCAATTGTGCTGAGTGAATTTGCCAGGCAATTGTGCTCGGATAAATATGCTGCGGCTTATTTTTTCAAGAAGCAAAAGCTACGAAATGCTTCCAGGCACCAAAGCAAATGGGCAGAAACCAGAACCTAGCACATTGTTCAAATGCCATCCTTCATGCTAGTAATAGCAAAAAAATGGCACACAACTGCATATGATCTTCTTCATAAGTATTTACTAAACACCAGAATACTTGAAAGATGAGATAACAGAGGAAAGGGCATGTGATTTAAAGGATCTCTGCCAGAATCACTCCAACATTTATTCAGTTGACTGACTAGTGGGGTTGTATTTTCAGTGAATATATACTGACTGAAAGGACACCTTTTTTTCCCTCCAAACAAGGTGTTTGGCACAGATCAGTTTCTTTCCAGTACTCATCTTTTCCCAGAGTGTGGGTTTGTATTGGTGCCCAAATTAGCCTTTAAACCTCAGAGTGCATGGAGATGGCAGATGTCACCTAGTGATTGTCCAGAAGTACTCTGAGGGCAGTTGTTGAAATAATTAGACAGAAGGGACTAGCTAAAAAAACATTTTCATATTGTCCTGACATCTTTCCCTATTTTTTCTTCAGACAGGAAGGCCAATTTTTAGATTTGAGAGGAAAGACTTATTGGATATATGAAACCCTATTCAAAATCTGACTTGAAGATTCATGAGCACTGAGCAATTTTGGGTTTCGCTTTGAATAGGATGAGGCTTTCTTTGGGTTTTTGGTGGGTTTTTTTGCTTGTTTTGTTTTCCTTTTTTTTTTTTTTTTATGTTTATTTATTGTGTATTTCTCTATTTAGTGCATACAAAAGGGTCAGGGCACTGATATGGCATATATGAGGCTAAATGTTCTGTGAAAAAACTGAAGGAGCACGTGCTTAGTGGAAGGAGAGCACTGCTGTGATTCCATCACTGGTTGCAATTACAAATGAATGAGGAGAGGGTTTTGTCTGGAGCCAGTTTGTCTCCAGGGTTGATACACTGGCAAACCAAGACCACATCAGTACCAACAACTTACTATGCTCTCCTAAGCCTTACAGGCTTGTACATATTTTCTGTGAGTGGGAAACATTTTTATTTCTAGCCAGACCTTCAAAATACCGTGAAATAGAGCTAGATGTGTGCAACAATGTATTTGTCCTCATGCATTCTGCCACCTTCAGTGTGAACTTCAGTGTGAGCCTATGGGTTTCAATATGAGACTGAGCTCCAGAGGAAGTTCATCTGACCGTCCAGGGTTTTATAGGAGCTGGACATGCCTTGGGGAACAGCACAGGCCAAATTGTTTATCCCTCCTCTAGAGGAGAGAGGTCAGGAAATCATCTGGCCACACATGCTAAATGACTGAACAACCCTAGTTTGAATGTGTTGCTCAGAGAAGTGATGAAGGCAAAATAAATATTACATTATCTGCAAAATAGACACATTGAGGCCAATCACCTGAACACACTGAAATTAGGATACTTGAACTATAACCATGAGAATCTGCTGCTCTTTGTAATCGGTCTTACACTACTGGCAAAAAGACAATATATGTTTTTCTTCTGAAGAAGCTGTATAAAATGATATTGAGACTTACAGGTATATTAATCTTACCAGGCATAGGAAAGGAAAAAAATTCCACAGAAATTAAATGATTAAATAAATTTTGAACCTGTTCTATGATCCTTTCATTTTAATATAACTCACATCATTTTCATAAAAGAAAATCACATCTTGAAGAACTGCCTCAGTAGAACACCCACCTAATTTTGTGTTTCAAAAGGATTTAAACCTGGGATTGAGTGATCTGATGAATCAAAGCTTTATATATCAGAGCACTCCTGAGCATGCTAAAAAAACACTAGAAAAAGAAAGTAGAAATATATTTGGTTATCCAAAATTTTTTTAGTCTATTAAGTAAGTCAAAAGTTATAAAGGTGAAGGTAATAAACAGGTCTGATTTCTTTTTTTCTCTCAATAAAAGGCAAAAAAAAAGATAAATGAGAATGAACAAGTGAATTTTACAACAGCTGAAAGGATGAGTAAGAAAACAGTTCTCATGTTTCTTGGTGATATGAAAATGGGATCAGAGGAGAGGGAGAAATCTGTATTTATTATCTTTGTAACCTATGATAGTGAAAAAAGTTTTCCCTGAGGAAAAAGTATTGCTCATGAGAGCAGAATATTTTTTCTGTAAATGCATTTTCCTCCCATCTCATCTCTCTCTGTGTGATAGCCACTTTTCATCTCTGGGACTCAGCATGCTCCTTGGGTGCCTTCCTGGCTGGCCAGCATTTTTGGGGGTTCCCACAGGCAGGGAAGGCTGAGGCAGAGCAGTGGCCATGAAGTATGGGACCCTGCTGCAGCCCAGCACCCAGAAGAACACTTATGCAAGGCACAGTCATTCTTACTTCAAACTTTGTGTAAAATATTCCTAGAATTTATTGAAACTGATGGAATTGTAACAGTTAGGGAAGTCCAGGACCTGTGGGATACATACAGTCCCTGCCTACAGTTCTACACCATTTTTCTCTAACTTTGCTCATTATCCCAAAGCCACCTCTGACACTCCCAAATTTTCATAATAACATTCTGACCAAAGATAACACAGAGATTTTTTAAATGTGCTGCTTTTTATTTTTGACTTATTCATGTTAAGAGGTCAGGTGGATAATCTATTCATTTTCTGTTGCAACCCAAAAGTATCATAAGAACTCCACAGGACAGAGATTTGTAGAGGAGACATATAAGAAATTGAGATGCCATATTTCTAACACATAATTCTCATACACATCAGTGCACAAAGTAACCCACAGCTCCAATTCTCTTTTGTGTGACAAAAGCAAAAGAGAAGTAAAAATTTGAGATTGCTAGGAAAAATTAAGTTGTGATGTATATTGGTATTCAGATTCTTCAGACTTATATTTTTAACAGGGAAGGTTCTGTTGCAAAATTTTTAGACATTTATTCATTTTAAATGTTTATATTTGCAAGCTTATTTAAATAAAGCATGAGATTATGGTACATACACATATAAGTTATATATGTATGTATTTTTATATTACATTGATCCACTACTGTATGCACATAACTGGCATGATGTCTTAGGGATTCTTAACAGATTCAGTTTTTTGGTTCTCTGTCTATTATACAATAAACATTGAGTTATTTCAGCTGTTTCATCAGTTTTAGGAAGAAACTGCCTCTTGCAGTATCATTTTACATCTTACATATATACTAACTTAGACATCCAAAGTAAAATAAATGTGTCTTCTTTCTTCTACAGAATATTCAGCTTAGTATGCCACCTGAAGACACTATTTTTTCCCCCTTAAAATCATAAAAGTTTAGCATGCTATAGACTATTACTTTAATTTACACACTGAACAAAACTCAAATTTGTGAGGATCATCTGGAAGGAACACAGGAGGTAATACAAGGAAAGCTCCTTCTGGCCTAGTCATTTTTCAGTATAAAGTCTTTCATTCTTATGTTTTATATCTTTGCAGACAACGATATAAAACAATATTCTTGGTATTCAGGAGGTTATATTGAAATGTAAAAAATCCTCTCTTGGTTATTTGATTTTACGCACTACAAATACAGCAGTTGCAATGTCTGTGAAGGTCTAAGTGGCCACATTACACTTCACTTGTACAGCTGAATAAAAAATAGATATATTAAAAAGAAATTAAAGTCAAAAATTTCACCAGGGATTGCTTTATTGCATCATTGAACTTCCTTGCCAGATTCCACAACGTAGACTTTGGGGTCAAATCTGAACATTTAAGGCACAAAGAGAAAGGGGCAGATTTGACACCTCACAGAAGAAAAGCTGATACAGCAATAGTGTACAAATATAGCAGGATTCAAAAATGACCTTCAGAGATAGTATCACAAAATAAATATATAGATTATTAAATTGTGAAATCCCAGACAAAACACCAGTTTCTTTAAATTTCTTTCAGAACTGAATTCCCATAGATATTCTTGGGGTTGTTTTTTGTTTGTTTGTTTCCTTGGGGTTTTTTTCCCTAATTTTTGAGGTACTGAGAAAATGGTACTTCCATTCCTACCCATCCCAGCAGGCAGCAGGTGCTCAGAAGGTCTGAAAAACAAAGTTACCTGATTTCGAGAGGAAAATATACACATTGAAGCAAGTAAAATATGCCATGCCAGGACATTTCTAATTTATAATAAAATAGTAATACAATTATATAACATCACATTAAAACATTGAAATAAATGATGCTTTAACAGTGACTTTATAAAAATTTCTACTTTAAGAAAGCAATCTCAGTTCCATGATAAACCACTATTTATTGTTAAAGATGTGGCACATGTTTGTACAGTCAGAAAATTACTCCTGATATAAAACTAATCCAACAGGCTTTGCATTGTCTTTGCAGATACTGTAAACTACATGATTCCCAGAATCTTTGATATACATTTAGTATCATTGTGTGAGCCAAATATTATCCTCTTAAACTACCAGAATCCAATCTAAATGAAGAAGGTTTTAATATAGAGTTTTCTCTTCCTGTGTTGGAAATTAGCCCATGAACTTTCTTCAACTAATTCTGTTGTGTAAATTACTAGGAAAACTGTACTACTTTTCTGTGAAAGCAGGGCATGTGCACAAGATATAAACTACAAGGGATCATTTTAGTCTGTTTCATCCTTTAGTTCTCAAAGCAAGCAGGTAACACTGCAAGGAGAGTATGTGAAGCAGCCTTGCAGCTCACCAGTACTACTTCTGGACTAATAGGAGGAGGATATTTCAATGATGCTCCAAGAACTGGTGAGACACCAACCAAGGAACCTCATATCTATGCAGAAAATAGTCTCTTACAGTGAGCCAGTCTGTCAAGAAACATTTTCTCTGTTTTTCTCTGCCCATTTTATATTCTGTTAGTTTCCCCAGTCTCAACATTATGAGGGCAAAAATCTGTTTAGGAATGGACAAGAAATTGTCGAACTATAGACTCTGTGTTTTGTTGTCGAATGTCATTGCATGTTTTCTTCTTTTAGTTCATTAATATGTTCATATCTTTTTGCAGTTCTTCTTCCAAAAGTAGTGTTCCCAATCCCTAAAATAATCTTCTCAGCTCCTAAAACTCAGGAACTGCTTTTGGTTATCGCATTGGAAAACTGCTGATAGACAACCAGCCTTAGTTAGAGTGCTTTGGGACAGGCTCAGTAAAAGAGAAAAACGAAAAGTTGGTGTTAACTTTGGGTTTCTTGGGAAGACAGTCAGAATCACATGGATAGGGCCATTGTGTTGTCAAACTTTTGTGCTCTACTTAAGTACATTAAAAATATTTCCTGAAGATCTTTGGTACTTTTCATGAAGATCGCTGGCTTTAATATATTTATTTATATGTGTACGTATTTCTTTATTTATTACTTAAATAAAACAAGGAAAAGCCACTTTTCCTGCTGTCCTACTTCTGGAGAACTTTTCTTGAAGTTTGTATAAATATATTCACATTCTAGTGGGGCTAGTATTAGTCTATGAATTAAGTTTTTTGCTTGTGGTCTTTTGTCTGTAAAATGTGATAAATTTTAAATTAAAGCATGACCCAAACAACACTTCAGACTAAATTGAAAGGTGTTATAAAATATGTATATTGATTTTAGCCAAACACAATCTTTTTTGATAAAAATACCCTTTGATCCATGGTGCACCAAAAACTAGCTTTCCTGACTTTGATCACACAAAGACATAGAGAAGATGTCAGACATGAAATAAATAAGTGAGAAGTCTGGAAAAATGAATGAGGTGACATAGCACTCTTTGAGCTTTGTTGTCCCTGCTGTACACTACTAGAACAAGCACTTCTTGCTAATACGATGGAACAGCTCAACAATTTTCAGGCACAAAGACTACTTGAGGGAAAATTCAATAAGTTAAGAATACCAAACTGTAATCAGACCTTGGGGAAGAAGCAGTATTGAAACACAACTTTTTTTTGACAGTTTTGAGTGTAGCACTGGTGGTCTGTTTCAAAAACTGTCAAAATGATGATAAGTGGTCTTGGGAGTCTAGTTTTGAGTCTTACACCAAATAATCTGGCTGCCTTCTTGGTATTAGTGCTATTAGTAATTTAAGAAGTCTGATTTTTGAAAGAGAAAAGATGCTAAAATAGAAAAATGACTACGCCGAATGTAGCGTAAATACTTTTCATGACATCCTCATCGAAATCAATAGGATTGACTAATTAAGACATCTAAGCTGAAATCAATAGGATCTGACAGCTAACACCTCCCTGTAGCAATAAACCAGCATCAACAATTTTGCATCTATACCAATGTTAAAAGCAGCCAATCCTATTTCCTTTGCTATTTAATACTTAATGTTTTCCTGAACAGCAAAGCCATTTCATACCTAATATGCTTCCCACATTCCAAAATAAAAGCTGATGAAATTGCTGCACCTATATTCCTTCTGCTGTGTGGTTCACATTTGCAGCTTGTTACCAAAGAGCCTCGACTGACCCGATGTTTGGGTTCTAAATCCTAAAATGCCCGTGGACTACAACAAGGCAATTGAAATATATGCCAAGGCCAGGAGCGTCAAATACAGAAACAGTGATCCAGAATAGGAAAAAATTTCCACAACCAACACCAGCTTTTTTTTCAATTCTTCCACCACTGAGTCTTTAATGGGAAAGCCTTTGGGTGGATAGTTGCCTGCCAGTTCTTCCTCTAAGGGTTTACCCTGCCTTCCCTCAAATTTCCAATTTTCCTTCAGGAGATTTCTGTTGATCTATGCAAAATCTGTGCTACATTACCCCTGAACCTATCCTCAGTGGACAGTAGAAGAAGTTCACAGAAATCATGACATCTTGAGTCTTTCTGGAGCTGGAAAGGAGAGAGAAACAATGAATGAATCAAAATACACTGTGTGCCATCCAGTAGACACGCAGTTCTAGGTTTGTTTTTTCTGCTGGTTCAATTCTGAGTCTCATTGAAATTTCTGTTCCTTCTGAATTTCTAGGCAGATGTGGTGGTCAACAAAATTTTCCTTCTTTACAGTTGGATGTTGTGGCTGCTCCTCAAATCACGCTGATGAGAATGATAGCCTTCATTAAAGCAAGCACAATCCACTGACATTATGCACAAATGACCTTGAAGACAGATCAGGAAATTCAAGGACAGCAGAGCAAATCAGAAATATCTTCTGAATTATCCTATTGACTCTAGAATTCACATCTGTTCATTTCCTGATATTTTCCCTTCCACTGTTGTTGGGTTTTTGCACAGTTTATTTTCATCTTTAATTCAGGGCCAAATTAATATTATTTGTTTTAATATAGTTGTGCATAGAATCATGACTTCCAACCACTAATGGTCACAGTAAACAACTGTTTGAAGACAAGTTAGAAGCTTGCTATGGACCATATGTACATTTTCTCTTTCTCTCAACTACAGGCACATTTATTTGTAATACATGTAGATGTATTACAAATTTTAAAATGCCTTTATGTTGCCTATGTGCTTCAACTCATGAATTTTAAAGCTAAATCTCAGAAAATTTTAAGAACCCAAAGTAACAGCATATCCTGTCCCAACTGTAAAATTAAAAAAAAAATCCAAAATATATTGTAACTTGCAATCTTTCACATATCAAATTATATCTTCATAATTTCTGAGCCAAAGTACTTCCATAATTTCTTGTCCTTTGAAGGAATTTGCAGATGTCTGGATATCAATAAAAAAAAATGTTATATGATTCATGCTGGAAAAGAGCTGAAGTTTACATTCCCTAAACAAGAAGTAAATCTTGATATTTGGCATACTAAAAATTTTCTTTAGGCATCATTTGCTTTACAAGAATTTTCTTAGTATCTGCATGTTGCATTTGATTTGAAAACAACTAAGCATTCAAATTTGAGATGTGCTGAATATTTTGTCCTGAACTGGGCTGGCAAGAACATCCTTGACATAGTGGCTGTCCATCTTATTTATGTAATGTCTGCCACAGCTTTGTTCAACTCAATAGAGTTTTTCTGTTGGATCAGGGCCCAGAGAATTTAATCATCCCTGCTGATTTCACCTAAAGAAACATGGCTTAGAAGCAGAAGATTGCACTCAGGTTGGAAGTTCCACCCCTCTTAGGAAACCATACTTAACCTGATTCTGAAACGTTATTCTCTGCAAATGTTACTTCTCTGCAAGTGCCACCATGAAACCAAAAAACTTTACTGTATTCTTCAGTGAATGTCAGCATTTCCTCAAAACTATGTCTTCTTCAAAAAAGGAAACAAAATTTCATAAAAAATGTGGAAAAATGGTAAAATACCAAAATTTTGATGTGGCAGGAGCCAAATTGCATTTTAGCTAATGACAAGAAGTATAATAGCATGCTCTTTATGTGAACAAAAAAAAAAAAAAAGAAAATTTTATAGACTATGAACTTAGGAGCAATGGATTTGTTTTCTTCATTTTTTTCAACATGTATCTTTTCATAAATATCTTGGTCCTGATGGATCCTGTGTTCCCCAAAATAGGCTTGAGATGGTTCTTAAGTGCTATCCTTTATATCACTGTCCACAGCAATGTAGGAGGATACGGACAGACGGACACTCAGAAGACACACATTGCTTAGGATTGGGGTTGATGAAGCACATATTTGAAAGACAGATCTCTTGAAAATGATTATTTTTTTTAATATGTGTCAACACAAGACCGAATAAGTGCTAATATTCCTTATATTAGGAATAAAATAGGGTGGGAAAAGCTGGATTCAGATCCCTCTTCTGCCTTTGTCATGGCAGTGATCTAACTCAAGTACATCCATATGATAGATGAATACTGCTAGAAGAAAGAGACACTCCCTTTTTTCTTGCTACATAATTTATAAACAGTGTAATACCAATAAGATAAATTTACACTTCACGTGTTTTGCAATTAAGTTATTCACATGGGAACTGGCAGTGCTATGAGGAAAATTCTTGGTCTAGTTCCAGCAGCAGCAGAACTTGAAGGCAGGCTTACTTCTGTGTGAGTGCTTTAGAATTCAACTTACTCTGTGCTTTCTGTCCTTTTCTTTGCAAAGGACAAACGTGAGCCTTATGGTGGGTTAATGACGGGGAGTTTGAATATGTGATGTCTTAAATTTTGCAATACCTCATGTTGTTACTTTTAAGAGGACAAACATTTAAGTTTCTCTTTTTTCCCTTGTCTATAAAGAATGGGATATTGGTGCTTTTCACATTCTACAAGCATAATCATAAAATTGCAGGTAACGGGATCATCTAAAATCTGTGCATGGATATCTAATAACACAGTAGCTCATGAAGGTAGTGAGCCAATGATTTACAAAGGCTGAAAGAGAAGCTATTTGAAAAGAAACACCTCTGGGTTACAGACTCCACTGGGTACTTCTTTTCTAGTGGTTTCAGGTGGTCATTGTAAGAAGAGCCATAGCAGAGGTACTACAGAAAAATAATTTCCATGTGAGATGTGGAAGAGGATTTCTATAATAATTAAGCATGTGGGCTTTGTAATGAAAAGGCTATTGCTAACCTCTCCTTCCATCTCTGTGATATCAAAGAAGAAGCTTCGTACTTTGAATATAGTATAAATACTATAAATTAGGTAAAAAATTACATCTGCATCCCATAAAGTATTTTCATCAATTCAGTCAAATAAGAGTCTATAAGCAAAGCATTATACAGATTAAATAACAAGGTTCAGATACCCTCGTTTAAGCCTGCAGAGCTCTGTGATACTTCTCAGGAGAATATCTTACATTTTAAGTGCATTGTATTCATTATTCCTTTCCTCCCCCTCCTTTCTTCTTACATTTTAATTCATTTTGCAGCTTTCTCTTCATCACATGGGCTTTTATTTTCAAAATAAGCCATTTGTGCAGTATCTTTTCCAATGCCTTTGGAAAATTTAAATATATAATGCAGCTACACTCCCTTTATCTGTCATGCTGGCAATATCTTCAAAAAGTCTAGTGTATTTGTAAAGCAAGTGCAGCTCTCCTAGCTTTCTTAGTGCATCTTGTTAACTAATCCCCTTGTCACCACCTTACTTTCACTTTCTTCTGTCACAAATTAATCCATCAGCAATCATGTAATTCGAATGATCCGGTTTCCTTCTCTTTCCGTGAAGTGACATTAACTCACATTTGAGTTGTAAGAAGGGTGCATAGTTTTCACAGAACAAAATATAATCAAATCTTACTACTTTTAAATGCTACTTGAGGGCTTTGCTCGCTACCATGCAATGCTGTCAAGGCTATTTAAGAACCTAGACAGAGGTAAAATGCAAGATTGGTTAAGATGTGGTATCCAGACCTTGATGGAGCCAGTGTAAAATTTCCCATTGACTTTCCTGCCAAGGCAGCATAGTCCTCTGCTGGAGGGGTGCAAGAGATTTCATTTTCATTTCATTTTCTAGTATTCTGGGGAGGTGAAAGTAGGTAACGTGAAAGTGTCATGTTAAACTGAGATGGAAGAAACAGAACTGGTATTGTCCCATATAAAACAAACAAACAAACAAACAAACAGCACTGGAAAGAAAGCTCCCCAGCACAACAGAACTGAGCACGTATTGCTTATGAAAATAAAATATGCAAGACTGGGGAGTCACCTGCAGCTAGACTTTTGGGTTTTCTGGACTGCTGCAAACTGTAACGTGCTACTAGCAGGCAGAAACAGCTCAAGCAGAAACTAAAGCCATGAGCAACTGCTGTCACCTTGTTTCAAATAGGAAACAAAGGACTGTGAAAACAATAACAAAAAAAATTTAGTTTCAACAGGTAATCCCATTTTCCAGTTGACTAGAACCACTTGACTTTTGTCCTTGCTTTTTACAGTGTGTCCCAAATAAACAAAGGTCTCATGTAACACACATCTTGCTGAGGGTTCTTGCAGATAGAGATAGGGGACTTGTTTCCTGTTGTATTGAATTTCCTTTACTCCAGTGCAAAATAATTGTAAATATTTTTGAACTCAACTTGATGGCACTTGATATGCCTCTTGCTTTTTATTATGAAGCACGTGCAACAATGCAATCAATGTAAAAGACAACTAAGAATTAGCCCAAAATAGTGGTTTATTAACTTTTTCCCAACTGACCTACCGAAAACCTCTGAACAACCTCTACAACCTTTAATTTCTTTAATGTCTTTAATTTCATCAAGATTTTTGAAATTAGCAACTTTAAACAGTTTCACACGAAAATAACATCTTAGAACTCTGTGGAGGACTTAGCTACACCATTTGGAAAGGAGGAGGTCCATAGTAAGGAAAAAAATTGCTATAATGATCTCACATGAGGTTGGTGAACCTCTTTCAATATAGAATCCTGTACTGTCTTTTACAAAGTTACATGGATGGCTCATTAGTTTGAAATTTTTTAATATTACAGGTTTTTTAAAATGCATACAAGCCCCTCCCACCACAGACAAGACCAGTTTAAAAAGCTAACAAATATTTTTGGTTTTATTCCTTTAATCTCCAGCAAGAAGACTAATTTGTGCACAGCTTCTCACTTAGGTCAAAAATCTGCTGTTTTTAAGATAGATTTGTTTCTCAATCTTTTCAAAATTAGAATTTAGGGGGCCTTTTTTTTCTTTTTGTGTTTCTTTCAGCTAACTCTTGGAAATATCTGGAAAGCTTTTACAGCCTAAATAATTTCATTTTAGGAAGAATCAACACTCAGGTAAATTCAGACTGCTAAATAGATACATCAGAATGTTATAAAGGTTTGAATTTGATATGATGAACATGAAAAGGTTTGTTATTGATGCTGTATTGTAATGGAGTCTGTACCAACAGTCTCCCATGCTGAGAAGGAAGACTCATGTTTTATACATCTGATTCATGCGATGGCAAGAAAGACACACTCTTGAGGACAGAGGTGTTTTACAGTCATGCAGTTGAGCAAGGGGGATGCAAAGAAATTTCTCTGAGAGAAAGAACAGCATCTGGAGCAAGGAGTTAAAAGATGTAGAGAAAGTGGTTTTTCTAGACAGGCCTTTCAGGTAGAGACCATGTGGTGTGAAGGATTTTGTTAAAGGTCACAGCTAATGCTGGGGTTCAACATGGAAGCCAAACAGCGGGGTCACCCATGGAAGGGTGAGGACACCCAGCCGTGGACAAATGTTATGTGAAACCTTGGAGCTTGCAGGGGCAGCCCTCCACTCCCAGAACGAAGAGGCATTGTGCTCCTTGCCTGGCAAGAATTGTTTTGAGCTACTTTGTGTTTTATGGCAGAAAACCCTTCTATAATCTTCCCATGTGGGGATAGGGACTGGGCTTTTCTCAAGAGAGAGGGCTTGAATATTACCCACTCTTAAGGAGGCTCACACAGTGACCTTTCCTGAGTTCCCAGGGGACCATATGCAAATTATGCTCTCTGTAGGTCTCAGTTTCCCTATCTGCAAACAGAGAACATTTAGTCCAGGCGACTTCCATAGCCCTTGAAGACATCTGAAAAGAAGCAATAGTTGAGTGCAGACATCTACTAAATATTAATGCTGTTGGAAACAGGTTATAAAAGTTGTGTGGATCAGCTTCAAAGATGGGTTTGGGCACAGGCAGGAATTTGCAGATGCAAAATGGGCACACACAGCAGTTGCACACAGTGGGACTCAACTGTTCATTATTATTTTCATGATTTTTTTCTGGTTTTATAGCTTTGTTTTTTATTTTAAGCACTAGCCAGTAGATATAAAGTCAATTATTGCCCGTGCATGAAAGTTATGCTTTCTCATTTGCACCTCTTTTATTATGGCAATTGAATTCTCATCATTGACCCATATTTATCTTTATCCCTATAGGATATAGACTTTTTCAGTTCTTCTCTCCATTGCTGTACTGTCTTGATCAAGCAATTTGCAACCTTGTCCTTCCTTTAATGTCATTTCCAAATATCCATCTGTCTAGCTTCCTATCTCTCCCAGGTAAACACTTGGTGGATTCCATCTTCTCCAGTATAGCATGGAATTATTTCTGTGTTTAAATGCCACCTTTTATACATAAATATATACTTAAATACATAGTATGTTGAAATTAATGAAGAATCGCCCTGAAGGTGTCAAGCAAACCCTATTGATAAAGGCAAGTGAGATAGAAGGGTAGCTTAAAAATAGACAAATAAACAAATAAAAATGATAAACAGAAATTTATCTATAGAGGACAGTCCTAATAATTAACTTCTTCAGCTGTCAGAACAACAAAAAAGCCCAAAGAAAGAGAACAATCTTCCCTTTGCTGGAGAACACACATTTATTCCTTTTCTTTTGAACAAGCTTGAATGGTCAAATTCAGATCACTTCTGTATTGGTGTAACACAAGCATTTTCAGAAAAATTATTTTCAGCCTGTGGAAGTGATATAAAACCAGATCCGTGAAGTAATGCCGTTGCTTTCACTTTCATTTTAACACCACTGTTCTTTTAGTCCCCCCCTATATAAACTGGATTTTAAGACCAAAATCTCTGATAAGGCCCTGCTTTTATGAAGGAAGAATTTTTATTTCACAGAAAGAAAATTTTTACACTTTTTGTGAAAAGTAAAGAGTTTAATTTGCAATATAGTGTACCAGCCTCACAAAGAAAAATGGCTCTTTATTCCTTTAAAAACAATATAGACTTTTGAGAAAACTTTTCTAAAGAAAGGAAATAAATTAAGGTTTGTAAGAGCTTTTCCAATTTTCAGTTTGTTTATATATATATATTAAATACATATATATATATATGTATTTTTATACATAGGCACACACACATATATATATTTATATACACCTATGTATATAATTATATATATGTAAATATTTTATATCTTGTTATTTTTTTGGTAGACTTCATGCTTTAGCTGCCAAATCAGTGTCTGAACTCTTCTAACTACCCTTTTCAGCTTTCCACGGGTCTCTGCATTCCTAAAGTTGGGATGGACCACAAAGGGCGGCTCACAGAGGCTTAACTGCAGGACTGGGATCTTGATGCACAGTACGTGTGAGCCTGCAAAACTCCAGTGTGTTTCCTAGCATTGAATTTGAAGATTCTGCATGAGGCATTGAAATAAATTTTTTTTGTAGCCTTTTCACAAAAATTTGTACCTAGTACCTCTCTAAGTTTGCATGGGAGCCAGAGTGCTGAAAGCAGATGAGGAGTAGGGATGTGCTCCCACCTGATATTGGTTCAGATCACTGGAAGCATGTTCGTATAAACAAAGAGCTTCAGGCCATGTCAGAGCCCCTTTCCTCTACTTAATCCACAGCTCAGTTAAGAAATAACACATTTTTCTTCATTCAGGACACCTTTTATCTTTTTTCTGTCTCATGTGTCTGTGGGGTGTTTTCTTTCTCCTCTTTGCTTTTGAACTGCTGCTGAATGTTGATGAGGGAGTACTTAGGCCAATCCTAGAGTGATTTTACATTATTGTAAGCTTTTTTATCCTTCAGGTCTGGCAGTACCGGATTCCGGCATTTAAGAACACCATGTGGCTTAAATTGTCTGAATACTGGATGTTGTCCTATGAGGGCACCTTTCCTCAACTCTCTTGAGGAAAAAAAGATGCTTTAGAAGACAAGGCAGAAATTTTTCTCAGTGAATTTTGCAAAAGAACAAAACTACTTTGTCTTCTCTACCTTGTGAGCAAAAATCACAGGATGAAGTCATATTGGAGAGGAGAGAAAACAGAAGTTCAGAGCTGGTGTTCTGGGTCAGCAGGTTCCAAATGTACACTTACTTTTACATCTGTTGCTCTGATTTATAGACAAGGTGGAGGTTAACTGTTCTGTTTTCCTTTTGCTACAACTTCCTCTGCACTCAGAGCATATGGTTTCTTGATGGTATTTAAAAAGAAACCTTGGGTTAGTTTTTTGGTTCCAGAGCTATTTGCCTAGACATGGTGAAAAGCCCCATTTTAAAATTGTATCTTCTATGCTTGTTAAAAAGCCCAGCAATCATTCCTGCTCAGTTCTGTTTTCTAGGATCTCGTTGCACTTTTAGCAGCAGTGGTTAAAACCATACGTGCTCCGAACTCTTGTTCCCACCATAGCTGTGGCTGCTGGGGGTGCTTGATAGTTGATACTTTTCTGCGCTGGTTTTTGCTAGAGAGGTGAAAATATTAAAGGCAGCTCTGCAGAATGGCAGTAAATGAGGTATAGCCTGATAGAAAAATGCCAAGAGAAGATTTGCCAAGACCAAAGGAACTACGGGGAGTTTTGGACCAAGTAGGTTGAGATTAAGCTAACACAGAGGCAGGTACAAACCCCTGCTTCTGTCCTGCATTGATGCACTTCTGCCACAGGTAGGGTAGGCATGGAAAAAATAGTTGCTTTTCTCTGTATCATCTGAAAATTCTGACAGGCTTATACCATAGAGAAACCTTTTCAGAAAGCTGTTGAAAAAAATGGTATCTAGGAGTGACACTTCCCCAAAGCTGCAGAGGAAATGTGCTGGTACCAGTCAGCAGGGGAAAATATTTGCCCAAGGGTTTTGTTGTAGGGCAGATTCCCTGATGTAACTTAATCAGTAGAACAAAAAGTCTATTGTGGACTACTTATGTGCACCCTTAATAGGATGTATGCAAATCCATTGGCCTTAATGGCACTATTCATGTATGCAAAGGTGGACACCCTGCTTTAGGCCTCCCAGACAAGCCATTTTGTTGTCAGTTCAACAAAGAAGCAAAGCATTTCCACCAGCTCTTACCTTTGCTACAGCTGCAAAAGTGCTGGTCGAAAAAATCTGAAATGAAAAAATAATATTGAATATTTATAAGGAAAAGATTCGGGCCCAGTTGGCAAGCATATTAATAGAAAGCAATAATTTCCATGGAATTTTATTTTTGTGACTTTTCAAGAAACTCAAACCTTAAAAAACTCTGCAGTAACTGTGAACAGCAAACACTTGATGAAATTTGGGATTTGCATGGCCATTGGAAAGCAAGACTATCAAAATCAGGGGACCACTTACATATTGCAAAGATTTTCCATTGAGTCCTTTGAGATAATGCATTTCAAAAATCATGCCTTGTTTGAGCAATGGTGGCTTGAAGAATACAATTCACAGAGTAAAATATCAGAATCTTCTGTATTGCAAAGTAGGCAGCAACAGACATTTCTCAGTACAAGTGTGTAAAAACGCAGTGATCTGTCCTGTAATGGATATCTGTCTATGAGGTAATTCTACCATCTTGCAATTACATGCCTGAAGACATTAATAGCATACAGCATATTTTAAAAGTAATTGGTAAACCTATTAATTTCCACATCTCCATGTTTTTGTCATTTACCATGAAATACTTAACTGTCTTTTGCATTGTTTCAAAAGACGTGTCCATATTTAAATAGAATCCTCCTTTCATTGTCCATGCTGCATGTTTCATTTTATCTGTATGAGAAATGTGAAACTGGGGAATTAATAATTATTTCACTTGGAAAGGTATGAAGCAAATTCCATTGCCTTTGTCTGATTAGAATCTTCCCTGCTGGTTTAATTAAAAATGGCCATGTGACAAGCAAAGAAAGCATCTCTCCTTTGGGGTGGAGGGGGGAGGAGGGAATGGTATTGTATTTTCTGGTAAACAGTGAATCCTGAAGCTCCAGAGTTGTAAAATTTAAATGCTTAATGCAAATGAAAAATGCAGACTCAGGTCAGCTATAGACAAATGTCACTAGACTGGATGGAAAATGCACTGCAGGCAGAAAAGATGACATTTATCAGTCATCCATACATCAGTAACTAAAACAATTTTAGGGTTGTCTAGACAGGCATCTATTATTCCTTAAATTTAAAAGGTTTAGTAGAAAGACAACAGCAAATGCTCTATTTATATTTAGGTGTTTTTCAGTTTGTTGTGTGTTTTTTTTGTTTCTTTTTTTCTACATGAAACAAGATAGGAAAAATCATAGTTTTTAAAATTAAAAGCACAAATTTGCTTTTCTTTCTCTTTGACTTTTTTAAATATTTTTTTGCTCTCTGGGTAAAGGAGATTTTCTTGGCATGTTCTGAAAGCAATTTAAGTGAATTATCAGAGTGTGCATGGAATGCTGGCGGTAATTATTACAGTACAGCCCTGTAATATTGAGCTTAATTACTGTGTACAGTGTTTGGCCTTTATGTTTTCTGCTTAATTTACCCTGTATAGTTAACGTGAATTTAGTGAAATAATTATGCACCTTTTGGGGGATTTTTTTGGAAAAAAATATATTTGTATTTTCAGGAGAGAAAAACTAGAATAGAGACAAATATTGAAGTAAATCATTCTGGTAGATGGATCCCTTCCCTCTGTCGCTTATGTAGAGCCACAGTTCTGCAAATATATATTGATACACTGAATTAATTAAGATCAGTGAACTGTCCCGTTAGCAGCCACAGTAAAACTTGCAAGCTTCAATTTCAACTAAATATTTTCACTACTGTTTTTTTCTTTTAATTTTTACTCCATATGGTAACAAGCATTTTTGCAAGAACATGCACAAAATTGCAATTATTCTTTCTACCATGCAGAGTGTATACTACAGTTTTTGGAACGAATTAAATTATTTATGCGACAAAATATTTCATACTGCTCCTTTAAGATTAATCTTTGGATATGCTATATTTAAACAGAAACAGTATAGCCCAGCCCATCTGCAGACTGTTCTCTGTTAATGCCTCTTCTGTTTTCATATCTTGCTTTTCTTTCACCTCTAGTAGGAGGAAACAGTGTCAGGTTGCGTCTCTGGCAGTGGGGCTGGAGTGTTTGCGAGTCAAATCCTGGGCCTTCCTGCCAGTGGTTTAGAGCCCTTTCAAATGTAAGGAGAGTTCTAGATGTCCCATGCAGAGCAGGGAAACTGAGTAGTGGAGCAACTTGGTAAAAATACAGAAGATATATAAGATAATGAGTTAAGAAAAATACAGACGCTGCTTGTGCAGTGGGCCTCAGAGTGTGCTGAATTTTGGAAGAAATGGATGCTTTTAATGGGCAACAATGAAACACGGACTGCTTGTAAAGAAGCTGCAAGAAAATAATGAAAAAGTGAATAATATAAAATAAAAATCAAGGGGTTCAGCTGTGAACATGCCATCACATTCACCATCTTTCAGGAAAGGTGTGACAACTCTACGCATTGAAAGGGTTGGGGGCTTGGTTTGGACTTGTTCTGGTTTTTTCTGCCTGCAGCTCTTCCAAAGTTCCTACCTTGTGTGTCTGCTGGGAAGAGGGGATGTATTTGTATGACCATGATTCTCATATTTTGACATCTTGGAAATGTTGAGGGAAAGGCAAAGAAACTGAGGCACAGAGGGATTTTGGTAACCATGCCCTGGAATCACTCATGTCTAGCTGCATGAACAATAGCAACATGTGAGCATCTGGAAAGAACATTAAAGCAATAAAGTATATTACAGAAGCACAAATGAATATCGAAATAAAGTGGAGACACAGTAAGTTCCCACATCTTTAACCTGGCAGAGGTCATAGGACCTCATCATTTCATCAATGTGTCTAAAGGGCAGGAGTAAAGAGGATGGATCCTGGCTCTTCTTGGTGGTGCTGAGCAATAGGACAGGAGGCAATGGGTTGAAACTGAGGCAGGGGAAGTTCCACCTAGATATGAGAAAGAACTTCTTTTCTGTGCAGGTGACAAAGCATTGGAACAGGTTGCCCAGAGAGGTTGTAGAGTGTCCTTCACTGGAGATATTCAAGAATAACCAGGATACCAATTCTGTGCCACGTGCTCTAGGATGACCCCGCTTGAAGCAGGGAGGCTGAACCAGAAGAATCACTGTGGTGTCTTTCAATCTTACCCATTCTGTGATCCTGTGAAAATTCGGAATGAATATGAAAATTTAGACTCCTTTTGATTATAAACATATATAATTTTGGCAGCTTTATCTCTTGCTTAGATGAATGATTCTGCCAGTATTAGAGGGTGCTGTTCTCTGAGAGAGCAGCCTCACCTGATGAACAAACAGAAACAGCCAGCCTCTCAGCTTTGATCCCGAGAACAGAGCATGTGTTCTGGTTGAAAAGGGCCGCTGCACAGCTCGTTCCCGCTGGGAGCAGCGGGAGGCTGCGGCGGGGTCGGCGCTGCCGCGGCCGGGCCGCCCCCGCTGCCCCCTGG
>JAYDZK010000113.1:121174580-121207941 GCA_034509185.1 Euphonia xanthogaster
TTCTTTCTTTCTTTCTTTCTTTCTTTCTTTCTTTCTTTCTTTCTTTCTTTCTTTCTTTCTTTCTTTTTCTTTCTTTCAGGCTGCTGTTTGAGCTACAAAGCCCTAGGAACACCATCTGTCCAATTAGTCGTTGTTGCAAGGTTTGCATTACCTAATGTAATTAAAATGGAACAATCTTTTAGACTGCCTTTCTTAAGACATAAGCCAAAGTAGAAACCCCTTGTGATGGTGGGAAGATGCCATTCCACCAGGAACACGTGCTGCTCAGCAGCAGGAGGCTCCACACAGCAGTCGACCATCATTATAGCTGTGCATTACAGCCATGCTTCTGGAATGGATGGGGGAAATCTCCTGCCAGGAAAAAGGTGCGTCTGGGAAAGAGTAAGCTACATATTATTTCACTTTAGGTCCTGTAAAAGCCAACCCTCTACTCTTTGAAGACTAGTACCTGTATTTATGTAAGTGGTATGATACAGGGAGACCTGTAGGCAATTAGCCTACATTCATTGCATAATTAAAGCTGTTGAGGGCTTGCAAACTAGTAAAACATTTGTGAGGAAAGCAAGTATCTAAACATTTTAGGGTTATTTAATTTAATTTTGACTGGATCTGGTAACCTAAAGCAACAATTGGACACTGCTGCTGCAGCAGCTATGGTTATAAAGGCCAAAAATAGAGAGGTCCCCTCTTTCATGCTGATTATCCAAGTTAAGTAATCAAACCAGAAGTTTTAATTGGCATATCAGTTGGGAAAATCAAGTCAAGTCACTTCTGACATTTCAGGTCACAAGCACTCATCGGAACATCTTTCATATGTTTGGTCTCAGAGAATTCTCAATGTGTAGTGTCTGGTGTGGGTGGAATATAGCAGAGGATAATGCATTCTGATAGCATGAGACCATCAGAATCCACATTAGCTGAGATGCAGAACACTTCCGTAATTATCTGTACTTACAGAAGGGTATTTTGATGAAAGAAATATAATATGCAGGCATATATACAGGATGAAGTGAACTTGAAACAGTATTTTCACACATTGCTCTCCCAGCTGTAAGCAACCCTCTTGGTACAAGATGTTATTCTGCCTACTGTGATTACTCACTGCACCTACTGGTGAGTAAACATGCACCTTTTACTTTTGGTACTAGAAGAAATAGTAAGCTTCCCAATGTATGTGAATGTATGCAGCCATATTGTCTATTGAAAAATAACAAAAATATTATCTAGAAGGGAAATACATAAGTATTTAATTTTTCTTCTGCTTGATAAAGTGTGAGGCTGTTGGGGTAAATTAAGTTCTACCCATGGTGTAAAACTGGGGCAGGGAAGGAGAGGTTCAGGCCAAACATGCTGGCATAGTTTAACATAGTGTCAATCTAGAAGGGAGGCTGTTGATCCTCTGATCATTGCTAGAATATAGTGTAATGGTTCCTTTGACACCTTTGTCTTTTATTTCATCAGTATGTAGTACATGACATTTTGTACTCGTGAAAGGTGCTGAACTGACAGGCCTTGAGACTGAAGTCTTCTCTTTGTACACATATCAGACGATACATAGACAAACACAGCATCCCCTCTCTGCCTCTTTCTCTGTCGTTCCCACACTTCAACCGCTTTCTCGCTGCAGCTCTCTCGCATGACCACCATTTGAAGTGAAAAGATCCTCCCATCTCTGCAGCTACTGCTTGCTGCTAATATTACCAGCAAGGTTGCTTGCCCTGAGTGAGTTCTGCGGCGTTTCTTTCTTGCGATACAGAAATGTATTTCCATGAATTTAGGTAGTTCCAGCTCATTTCATGTGGGTCACAGACTGTCCATTAGTCTGTAATATCTTTAGGTTACCAGTGACCCGCACTAGACTTGATCTGGTAACCTATAGCACAGGTAAAATGCTCCATATCCTATTTTCACTCCTGCTCAAATATGAATTGTTCAGTATAAGGTTAATCATGCATACAAGAGAATTTTTTTTCTCTGAAGTGCACAGTAAATCTGTGTTTTTCTCCTTTCAATCTGTTTGGAGCAGACAAAGGGGGTTATTAATGGGCAAAGTAGAAATTACAGTTAAGAAATTTGTGTCTTTATTCACACAGCACAGAATTCCCATTGGGAATACTAGATCCGCCATACAGATCAGAGAGAACAATTTTGCCTGCAGTATGGACTTCCAATGGTTTTACCATTCTTGCACTTAGAGGGAAGAAGAGTGTGGGGGAAGGAGTTATTGTCTCCTCTCAGTTTTTAGTAATGTGACCTTATAGTGAAACAAAATATGAAACCATCCACATTCATAACCAACAGCTTGCAAAACTTAACTTCAAAGTGTGTAGTTAGTTTCTTAAGTTGGCATTTTCCCAAGGCTATATTTTATGTTTGTCTATTGGCTACTTAAAAATAAAATATTGCAAGTTTGAAAAAAAAAAAGTTGCTGTCCTCAAATGAAAACCCACACATAATAAACCTATAACTTTCATGTAATTTGCATTTAGCAGCAGAATATCTTGGTGTAGGATGGTGGTGATGCAGGCACAAAGTTCAAAATTCCTGGAAAGAAGATTTCTAATGAAAATTTTGGGCAAGGTCTCTATGTTGCAAGTTACTTAGGTTTTTTTTCAAAGAATATTTCAAGGAGATACACTTTGTGTAACTTATTATTAGTCATATTAATTATTGAACAAAACCAGTAATATAAAAGAAAAAAGTATATATATTTGTGAGAAAGACTGAAAAGGAATAGGGTTTTTAAAATATTTTTTGCCTCTAAAATGACATAGGATGAGTTTAATATTTTTGGTAGTAGCATCATATTCCTATTCCACTGACTCATACAAGGAATCATATGAGCATATACTTAAATTATTTTTGTCAGGACTGCCACTGCATTAAGGATGTGTTTAGTGATTAAGGGTAAAAAACTGCCCCCTATCATTTTTCACACTTGCATTTACTCATACTTTCAGACTTGTCTCGGCTAGATCAAGTAAATTTTCCCTGAAAGATTGAGAACGTATACAGCCTCACTCAGTCACAGTCCAGAAGGAATTCAGTTATTTCAAGAAGTCTCATTACACCAGATCCTTCTATTGCCTCCTGTTATTTATCTTTCAGTACTATCACCTTTTACTACCCTTTCTTCTTCCTTAATTCAAATTAATAAAGTCCTGCAGTGAATGATTCTTCAGTTCCTTTGAAATTTCTTTTGAAAGAGTGAGAAGTCCTCAAAAATCACAATACTCATAAAATGGTTGAGGGAGAAAAAATCCTTTATTCTTTCCTCTAGACTTCAGTGACACTATGAAGTTTCACATAATTTGCAGACTGCATCTCATAAAATACTGGCAAAATTTATTCAATTCAAATTAAATAGATGTAGCACAGAGTAATCTTTCTCTATTAAATATGTCACTTTTTGCAATTGTTTCTTAATATCCCGCACAGCTTCCATCTAAGATTAGCACTTTCTTTGCTGCCACAGTTTCACTAACCTACTGAATTATTCACTGAAGCATAACCTTCAGATATCAGGTTAGAAAGACCTTGATTATGGCAGGAAGTGAACTGTATAAACCATTTTTCTTTAAAAGAAAATTTCTCAGTATAGAAAAGTCTGAAATGAGATAAGTATTAAATGTGTGTAAAAATTAAGTTCATAACTGATAGGAATTTAGTCAGCTGTGACATTCCTGTATTTTGTTTATAATAATGTACAATAACATTCTAGATACCACTTAATAGTGTAAAGCCACGTGCATTTTCATGGTGCTTATTTAAAGTACAAACCAGGGTATCCATGTTGCTCTCAGCTGTAGAGTAGAGGTGTGGAATCTCTCACACAGATTTAACATACTGAACAAAGGATATTTACATCCAATTCCTGATTTTGTCCCATTTCCTGAAAATTACTTTTAAGGATCTATCAGCTCCAGAAACCAGAAAATGGTGACAGAGTGGAAAGCTTCACTACAACAAACTGCTGTTACTGACTGATAATTTGTGCCAATCCGCTGTTGAAAGGTCATTTGAACACCTACCAAGGAGACAACAGCTTCAGGAAAGCTTCCTTTGCAAGGATTGAAATACAGACTCACCACTCACTTGTCTGCTTCTCGTGACCTGTCCAATGGCACTCAGGAGCTGAAACGTAATTGTGAAGTTTAACAGGCTTTTAGAGGTACTATGATAGCGAAATGTCAGGGCAAACAACATTCTACAAATTATTCTGCTAGTCAAGCGTACAAATTTTCATAATGACTTGACCTAGAATAGGAACAAAATGTGTTTTCCTAACGTGGGTGATAACTGCATAATTATGCAACTGATTCTGCTAATATTATTAGCCTTGTGTTACTTTCCCAGATGTCAGAGAAATGGCACAGAAGGAGAAAACAGGTGGCAAGTTTGTTGGATGTTGCATATTAGTGCAGTTCATAACAGAATTTTCTGTGCAGATTTGTTGACCGCAGTTTTGAAGGACTGTAAGACAAACACGCTGCACAAGGATTTAACGTTTTGGGTGTAGCAGGGGCTTCAACAAATTTTGTGCTGCGCTCTGAAATGTTCAGTTCCTAAGATGAGTTTAAACCTCTTGTTTCCTGATCCCTGTCTCTCTTTCTCCTAGTGATGTTTTTGGTTTGCAGGCTTTTAGAACATGTGAGGGTATTACTTTTGCCTAGCTAAATTTGTATTGAATGTTTATGTGAATTCGTAAGTCAGGTACCATTTTAAAAGAACTACAAGTAATGCAAAGGATACTATTGATTTAACAAACTTCTAAGAAAATATATATCTGTTACTTTTCAAGAGCCCTTACAAAATAAGAAGCATTTAAAAGCAGTGAGAGGAAGTAATAAAAATTGGGCTGATACTGTGAATATAGAAATTATTTTATTCTTTATGTTTTAATATATATTATGCATACATACATCATCAGAACACATACAGTCCTTGTATACTTTTATTTAATAATTCAAATTTGTATTTATTTTGTGTTCATTAATAAATTATGCCTTTGACAAAAACGTCTGCAGCTGTGACATTTGAATTGCAGACCAAACTACCATGCAAAAGAATTAGGTAACCTATATGGTGAAGAGGCTAAAATCTGTATTTAGGGAAATTGATCATTTTAGACTTAGAAATATATGTTGGAAGTCACTGTGGGCATGACTTAGAGTATGTTGTTCATTTCAGTCGACTGCTTCCACTGAAACTGCCTGGGAATTGCATTGAGAGGGCTTGCAATTCTTAAGTTCCTTCATTTTTTTCCTTTTAGTAAGGCTTGCTAGAAATCATGTCAGGCTTAAAATAATTGGAAGCAAAGTACAAAATCAGCACTGAAAATGGAAGTTTTAAAAGACGGAAAAGATTGTGGTAGTAGTTCCTCCAATAAAATAGACAAAATGGACATTTTGTTATGTGCCTGGACATTGCATGATAATCTGAAACCTTAACTAGAGGTAATGCTATTAAATTGGTTTTTTGCTTTATTTTTTAATTTTCCCAATTAATTGATCTGCCATCAAGCCATCAAAAACGTTGTGTAATCTGAGGCAAGCTATTTTTGTTTAAATTTTTACCATCTCTCTTTTCATGGGAATGTTTTGAAGAAGTAGCTGGCTGTTAACATGTAGAAAATTTGCCTTTAGTGGAGTGATAGAACCCAAAATATGGCAAAAAACTGTTGTCTTTGAAACGGCTTTATTAATTTCTGATTCTGCATTTGCATTTTTGCAGAATTCTTTAGAGTTGGAAACCACAGAAATAAAATCTCTGGTGAAAAATGAAGTATTGCATCAAAACTTGCTTTTTTTGTTAGGATTTTGTATAATTGATGGACAAGCATGGACTTCGAAATGTACACTTTCTTCAGATTTGTAGGCATTTGGAAGGTTAAAAGCAGACATATGTTACAGTGGTTGCCAATGGCAACCCCTGTGATTTGGGTTGGGTTCAAACAGCCGATCAACCCCACTTGTCCCGACTTGGTAACTTCCAAAGCTAGCCATGCAGGTTGTTTTGGGGGATGACATTTTACATGTGTGTCTACTTGTCTCTTCTGTATGTATTTATCTAAACATTTATATTTATTCCATCACCACATTACACAAGTGTGAATGAATCTTGGCTGCCAACTTAGCAGTACGGAATGGAGAGGGACAGTGTCTTCCCCATTTAACAAAGAGTGAACTAAGATTTTAAGACTTACAGAAAGTTTCAAAGAAAAAAAGAGTTCACTGCTGGATATTGCTGCTGAAGTGTCTGAGGCTTTATCTGCTTTTCCCTTTTTTCTTGTGTCCTTGCAGAAACATGCCTGAGTCTTCTGTGCCAGCGACTCCTTTGGATTGCTACCAGGGATGATATGTTCGTTCTTGGAAACAGCTCTGAGTTTCCTAGCTTTTATTATGACAGGTTTGTTTTTTTTTTTTTGTATGATGGCATTCAGATTTTTAGGCATATGTGTGTGCCTGTATGTGCATATTTGTTATTCTTGGAATTGTTAAATATTCACTGTCATCACATATTCATACACAGACATTTTTTGTGATAAATTGCATATACTATTTGGTGATATCCAAGCTACTTCAGGATCTAGTTGTAGTTACACTGTGGAAGTGGAAGCTGTTGCAAAAAAAAAATCTACTTCTTCTCTCCCTAAACAGCTCATAGATACATCCTCCAGTCACAATGGGATTGGTAAAGGACTTGTGAAGCCATGCCCCAAGGCAGGCAAACTGCACCTAGGGAAATCTAAAATATTATCCAGATAACATGAAATGAAAATGTTTTTCAGACATTGCTAAGCAGCTTGGATGAAATAAAGAGAAACCTCTGAACCATACTTTGTGTCCACACTTAGTCCAGTTTTGGACCTAACGTCTATAGTGACCCCTTTCCCTCCTGCCTACACTGCCTTTCCAAAGCTTGACTCTGTTGCTATGTTGTGCATGAGAGGGGAAGAAGCAAATATGAGGCAAATGTCTACAAGTCTGCTGCTGGTAGCTTTCAAATCTTCAATGACATTCTGCAGGAGACAAGGCACAGTCATTGCTAGACTCTCTGAAATGGGTGCTGCTCTGATTGAGGTATTTATCCAGCACAACTTCAATCATTTCCTTTTGATGGCTCATGCTTTCTGAAGCACATCCCCGAAAGTGCATAGTTAAGCCTGTTGGACAATCCCATGCAAAAGTGATTTTTAGAAGTAATGAGGAATATAGAAAAATAGTTATAAATACAATTTACTGTTATGTGTCAAGACCTCCTCTCCTTAGTCCCCAGAGATCTGTTCAGTATAAGAATGACAAAACAGCTGAACAGAGGTAGAGTCTTGCTGCCTTCTTCAAAGTCCTGCATCAGCTGTTCTGGCTAAGGGGTTTCTGGTAAGCATCTCTTAATTGTGAAATTGTTCAGGACCAGTTAGTGATAACTACATGCATAGTCAGGGATTTTCACAAACACATGTGCATGTTTCTAATGTAAAATGATGTATTATTATTCTGAATGTAGCTTGAGGGGCTCAGTAAGGGCCACAACAGGTTTCATAGCCCTATGTACACCCAAATGACACCCTTTAAGAGAGGCAGTCTCTCCCTTCTCCTAAACAGGAGAAGGTGTGAAGTGAACCCTCTGCTCTCTGGTGTGAGCTGCTACCAGCATCCATCTCCTGCTTCCTCCCACCCTCCGCTATCATGACTAATCTACCTGCACTGCAGTTAAGTTCTCCTGTTAACAGGCCAAGAAGACTCAACTTCAGATCAGGAAGCCACTGTAAATATATTTTATTGAATTGTGCTGGAAAAAAAACCAAAACTGGATAAACTGTCTCCCAGACACATGAAATGGAGATGATCATGAGAGAATGGTGAAAGAAAAAGGTCACAAGGAACATTGTGAAGAGCTTAAAAAAATAAAAAAAAATCTGAATAATAAAGGTGGGAATGTATTTAAAGATTGCAAGAAAAGGGAACTGAGGGAGGTAGATTCAATATTTACAAATGTGAGTGAAAAATTATTTTGGAATTACACCAAAGGGGCTATGGAAAGGAAGCTAGTAGGAAAGGAGGAAGGAGGGGGTGAGCAGGAGAAATGGCTGAGGGAAGAACAAAAGAAAGAACAAAGAGAACAAAACCTATCTTACTCTGCACTTATTGTATTTTGGCGATAAATATTTGCAGGTGGTTACAGTAGTTATTTCCCCACTTCTCCTCCCCTTTTTCCTTTCAGAACCAGCTCACAAATCAGTAAAATATCCAAAACAGATGAAACTCTGAAAAAAAGTGAGTTCTGCGCCTAAAAGCAAAGCAGTCACTCCACAACATCCACATCACTGTAATGATGTTTTCCTCTTTCTCAGTGCTGGGAGGCACATGGAACTGACCTGTCCTCATATTACACTAAACTTGAAGCAGCCTCTCTCCTTTACAAACAAACAAAGAATACAAGTTTTTCTTTGAGCTCATTCACAGATCCTGGGCTTGTTGCTGTTTGTGCATTTATGTTTTCAGCTGCGCTTGGCATTTGTTAGCATTTGTGCATTCACTATTTTTGTGCATACTATTGGTAACATACAAATGTAAAATGTTTCTGGGAACTTGCCCCATTTCAGTCACTCGCACAATTCTGTGCCCACAGGGTGGTCCAGCTTTCCTCCTTCTCTGTCTGCTGGGGACCATGGGGCTGTGAATATCTTTCCTTTTTCTTTTAGCTGTGCAGGTTTGGAAGGAAATCAGAAAATGTTTGCAAGTGCATCTCTTGCATATTTCTATCATTTCTCTGATAATCTGAGCTCGTGGTTGTGCTGCATTTTGTGTATGGCGGCAGCAGTTTCACCTGCCCACCTTTACGTGTCATTAGTTGTCACCGTGCCACCGTGACTGTGTAGACAAGTCTTCACCGAGAGCAGCTTCGGCATCATGTCTGGGCCTTGTAAATCCTGGCAGCAGTGCTATGGACGCTGCAAAGGCTTTGTGACAAAATAGAAAAATGACAATTAATGATGGCTGAATTCGGGAGATGGAGCAGCAGCACGCTTTGCTTGCGTGAAAGATGCATTTAGGGGCTTTCAAGCACCAGACAACACTTTACATTTCAAGCTACAGTTTTAAAGCCTGATAGAGAAACCCCTTCGTCCTGCAGAGCTCAAAGCCTGCATTAGTATCTGCCATTTGCAGAGCCTCCCTACTTTGTCAGGGGCTAATTTTCTTCTGGTGGGAACATCACTGGATGATTGAGGCATTATCACTTTGAAAAGAACCTTAATCGTGTGATCAGTCTATAAACTAGATCTTGCTCAGCGTGAGCTGGGGTGCCGGGCCTGGCCCCCTTGGCTTTGGGGGAACCACTCACTTCAGTAAGGTTTTACGTGGTCTGGACTTTGGATTTAAGAATAAATGCTTTATTTCCTGCCAAATATACAAGAGTTAATCTTAGTAAATTATTCTGAGCTTTGCAAATGCTAAAAATACGTGTTCATTTAGTGTGCAGGAGTTTTGTTTACAATGGGCATTAAACAGAGGGAATGTCAGTGTAAGAAGAGGTGGACTTAATGGGTTAAAAACTGTGTAAATGTTACTCTAGTTAAATTACAGCTTGTTGTTCAGATGAATACTCTCCACTTCTCATATAGCTTTAAATTATGGACAAATGCTTGCAATTGTGAACTACCTACATTGTGGCTGCCTGTTCCCAGGCTTCATCAACCCTAGCTGTCCAATGGGATTACTGTAAGCTTTCACGGCAGTCTGCCAGCCACTGATCAGAAATTCATATCCCTGGATGTTAGATTGCTCTCTTTATTCCATCCTTGTGATGGCTGTGATTGCTGTCATGGTGTTAGGTTAGAAATTAGCATTTTGTGGCCCAAATTTTGCCATCCAGAACATAATCAGAAAAAAGAAGATGGGGGGGGCATGGGGGGGAGGATGGAAATCAAAGAATAGTAATTTCATCTGTCAAAGAAGGGAAATGCAGTGTTACCGTGATACAGATGTCTACGAAGCTTAGGTCAGGAAATGTTGTGGTATTTAGGGTCCTATTTGGTGAATGCTTAGGCAGGTGGTGTTTTTTTGTTACTGCAGACCACTGTTCATAGATTAATGCTTTACCTCTAATAAAACAACAACAAAAAAAAATAAATAAATAAAAATCCATCAGTGAAACTATAGGTGGGCTTCAGAAACTCTTAAATTAAAAAAACAAGGGTCTCTAGCAGATACTTTCAAGGACATGCTGAATTAATCACAAGAGGCTGGTTAGCAGGAGGTCAGAGAAAGACTTCTTAGCATCATTTTGGGTCATATGTCTAGAGGCGATGGCAGTACGTATGTGCTGTATTGTAATATCCCCTTCCTGGTTTTCTTGTCTCAGTAGAAAAGGCTGAACACATATTGCATAGGGCTCTTGAAAGGAAAGAGACACTGGCAAAAATCAGTAGTTGGGAGGTTTTTTTTTTCCTGTTCTTTAAAACTGAGTCGTGTCTGACTGGCTGGTTTAAATGTGCCATTGGTTTTTATCAGATTTGTACTATATTCAGCATATTGTATCCCTTGCATTTTGTTTTCTAAATATGTTATATTTAGTGATACAAAGGTGGCGATTAAACAGCCCAGCGGTAGTTTCTGATAGATTAAATGAACATTTATTATTGCTCTAAATAAAGATTTCTCTATTAATCTGTTTCAAAACAATTCATCAGGGCTTATTACAGAAAATTATGGAAAAACAACTGTTTAAAATTTAGTGCAGAGATATGGTTAGGTCCTTAAAGGTAGCTTGTTATCCTTTTTAGGCAACTCACAGACATGCTAATTTTTTCTGTCATTAGCATTGAACGAGCTGGAAGGATTCTGACATGCGAGGTGCACAGATTCTGTTAGGAGCCTTGATTTTTATCCACCCAAGCTTATCCGTCATCTTTAATCATGCAAAAAGCAGGATTACTTAATCATTTCATTTTATTGAAATGAAAAAGAAAGATTTACATTAAAATGATCACATGCAAGAAAAAAATAAATTGAAAATGATTATGAAGAAAATGTAACATAGAGACTAAAGCTCCATTGGTTCTGTGATGCTCATTTAAAGCAATGATCTAGTAAAGCCAAAGTACGAAAGTAATGATAATGTTAGCAGTGGAAGTATAAGCATCTCTGCATTTTTACATGCATTCTGACATGAGGCATGTAGTTGATTAGAGCAGATAACTAAGGAAGATACTTTTTTTTCCACCTAAGCTCTACTTATTCCTTGCATTAAGTTGCATCTTTGTCTGAATTAAGCGCATTTTAACACACAAATGTTAAGAAGCAAAATATACTAGCATTTTCACAAGCACTTCAGTATGCATGTCCCTGCCTGTTAATCTTTCTATGTAGGATAGACAAAAAATTATACTGATTTTGAGACTATCTATAAAAATAATTGATTTAGTGCAAGTGTGAATTTTATTTTGAAGATAAAATTTAAAAATTATTCGTGAATGCCTTCTGTAGGTTATGGATCTTAGGCATTGCATTTTATTCTGCACCTGTTCTAGGTTTCATTTAATGTATTCCTTTTTTTGTTTGTTCTCTTTACACATTTTGAATATTCTTTTAAGATAATTGTTTTCTGATGCAAAATTTATGTCTAGTCATATCAGAATTTAGGTAGTAAAAGAGGTGGAAAAAAATATACTTGGAAACTTTTGATGCCACAAAACATTTGTTTAGGAAACATATTACAGTTTCCAAAAGAAAGTTTGTTAAAGGAGAAAACAAGGACATATTTTATATGTGAATATATATAAGTGGTGTATTTCATCAAAGAAAATTTATTAAAAGCACCACACTTTTAGCTTTTGGTCTGATATTTACATAAAATGGTGCATTAAACAAGTAATTACATTACAAATCAATGTTTAGCAATTAGGTCATTAATAATTCATTCTACTGTACTAAGGTGAGTGAATTTAAGGTTGAATACTCTAGTATCAAATTCTTTTAGGTACATAAACATTTAATGAAATCTGAAAAATATCCAAATTTTTCCTTTAATGCATAGCATTTCTAACTCCCAAAGATTCATTTTATTTAAAGAAGTAAAAAAGAGATAACAAAATTCTGGTTTTTTTTTTTCATCAGTGCGAGAATCATGTATTGTTATTAGAGTTGAAAGTGCAGAAATAAGAAAAAGAACAGGAAAGATAAAAATAGGTATGTAGAAATCTATTTCTCTTCAGCTATTCCCTTTCTGACGTTAGCTCTGGACACTGCTTGGCTGTGAGAGCTGACTGTTTGGAGAGGCAGCCTTCTAGCAGGAGAGAAATGGTTAAAAATTCCATGGGGTAAAACCATAAGACTGAGGAAAAGATTAGGAATCCCTAACTGCAAGAACAAGGCTTGTTTTTTGTTGTTTCTAAGTTCTGAAAGGATGTAGTTATGATTACAGGAAAAAATTGTGTCTATAAGGACTTTAACCTTCATATGGATTTCTTCTTTTTGTATAAATACTCTCTCTGCTACCATGGACATTTTAAGTATTTGAGATTTAAAATACCTGCATAGAGGTGAAAAACAACAAACCAAACCACAAAAACAAGCAGACCCCCCCCGCCTCAAAACTAACTAACTAACTAACCTAACTATCCTAACTAACCAGCTAAGCAAAACTAAAACAAAACCACTTTCATTTTCTAAAATATATTCTATTTTTGCTCTTCCTGAGTGCATCCATCTGTCTTAAAATTTCACAAATCTTCAAAATTGAACTGGACTCTTAGTGATATATTTTAATGTAGGACAAATGTCAGCATTCTGGACAGTAACTCTGAACATTTTCAGGCACAAGAACAATGGATTTGTACATTTTCTTCTAGTAATAGAAGATAATATAAGGGATTTTATACAATATACAGCTACTTCCCTGTAGTGAAGAATTAAATTCAACTTCTTTTATACATGCAGACTGAGTAATACACTGAGGATAAAAAAGAGCCTTTGAACAATAAATTTTCTTCCAACCTAAGTAATCTTTCTATATTACTGTAAATTAACCTGGACAGTACTTATACTATATAGTTTATATAACTGGTGTTGTCTTCCTGATTGATTCATGCAACTTTCCTTAGTATGACCAAATATATTTTTCTCACTTTTTCTTTTAAAGAAGTGGAAATAATTTTCTTTCTCTCTCTTAATTTTTTTTTCCAAGCTGACAAAGGTTATTCTTATGGCATGATTCTTCTTTAGATGTAGAATTAGTGGCTTTTTGATCGTTGTCCTGAAAACAAAATTATTTACTGAAAAGAATTAGGTCTGATCTGATACTGACTTATTTGCATGCTTCTAAAGCTGTGTCCTTAAAAGACCTGCAGATGTATGTTTACAATTTGAGTATTTGCTTCTCCACTTGCAAAATGTTAACAAGTATTTTGCTATTTTGTATTCTATCAGAAAACCTATATTTAACAAATAAATTGGATTATGCAATATTGGCCATGCTTTAACCTGAAGAATCTTCTTTTTATTTCTTTTTGTGGATGGATTTTGTATTTGAAATTGATTTTCTTAGTATTTTTTTGAAACTTAATTTTATCAATACTGGAAGTCTTTTAAGTGTTCATTGATTCCAGATAAATTATAGTCATAATAAGCATCTGAAGGCAGATGCTTATTATTTGTTACATGAAAGAACATGAAAATATCCTTCAGTTGTTAGAATTAATGAAAGCATAGTAGTCAAAACGAGCGAAGATGAGTGATAAAAAACCTGAACCAGATTTTAGTCACTATGACCTTTAAGCAATAGGTGGCAGTGTTTCCTAAATACTCTTGGCTTTGTATTGGAAAAGAATGGCAGTACTTAGGAAGGCACAGGACATTTGTTTTACTTGTACATAATTGCAGATTTGTGCAAACAAATTTCACATCATTAAGGATGTTTTCTAGAAGTTCTCCTAAAAAATTAAATTCGGTAGCCACTATCACCTAAAAGACCCACATTTTTATGTTTTCTGATTTATTAGTTATAACATGATATTGAAATCTAATATATTCTTGTCTGAAAAACAAAAACATTTTTCCTACTACATGCTGTATTTGAAAATGTGATTCATCTTAACTTCATTACATATTTATAGTAATAAACCCCCAGCACACTTTTAGAAAATATGTAACAGAATATACTTTTTTGGATTATAACAAATTTATAAATTTAGGACCTAATTAATAAAGCTTATAACACACAGTGCTTCTTTAGAGATTACAGGATGAACTTTATGAATTCTTTTCGTATGTATAGCACAGTATCACAGAATAGACCTGCACCAATATACAAATACTGTTTCCCTCTTTATGTGCAAGTAGACAGCGATTTCCACACCTGAAAAGCATGCAATAACAAAAAAAAAAAAAAAAAAAAAAAGAAAAAAAGAAAAGATGGCATTGCTCATGAAAACTGATGCCTTAATAAAAATTTCTAAACTGAGAATGCCAATATACATATATTCACTTAAATATAAAATGTTTCACAAAATGCAACATTGCACATTACAATCAAAACCAATTCATTTAAGCCATTTTGGTCTTCTGAATGTTACTTATGTATATCTCATCATATAATAATTAAAATACATACTGACCAATGCAGCAGCCATATTCCATACCATGTGTTCTACCTCTAGGATACAGCTTTGATACAGTAGCAGTTCCAAGGGATGTGTTCATCAGTGTGTGATAGAAACACTACGCAGTACTTTTTTGCAGTTTGAAGCGGGGTGAGGGGAGAGGACTTGTGCAGTATGTAGTCTTAGTTTGATAATTACACCTTATCTATTTGCTATGGTATATTTATCAATTTTTAGTTTTACAATAGGCTGTTGCTTGTAAGAAGGAGAATAAATGATAATCGTGCTAGAGAAAGAAGATAGTGATGGATAGAAGCAATGATGAAATGTGTCTGATAGGGTAGTTTTCTTCTGTACCACCATTTCGTTGCTGCTCTGGGATTACAGCAAAATGGTGGCTACTTATATTTTATGGAAAATGTAAATTTTATGGTAACCTTTCTATAGACTCCAAATTGCTTCTCCCCTCCATCCCTATTATACTGTTTTGTTAGAATGAGTGCATGGTTTGCCTTCTGAATCTTATAGCACTACAGAAAAGGAAAACCTCACTTGCAAAATTCTGCATCAGCAATAAGAACTTCACTTACATGTGGTTAAACCAAAGCATAAACAAAGGGGAAGATCAAGTTTTCTTACATCTACAGATAAGATACTAAATGGCTAGAGGTAAATAAGATTTGGAGTGTATTCTTGTTTTGCACAGCACAGAGCTGCTGTAGCTGAGGCAAATGTTTGTGACTCCTTCTTGGTTTTTGGGGTGAAATTTAGTCTGTACTGCCAAAAAATGCTACTAAGTAGCAGGTCTTAAGCAGGAGAAAATAGATAAAGTCCTAAGGCTTTGCATTTTAGCCTCAGTGTTTTTCTGTTCCAAACAGTTGACATGGCATGGAGTGACTAAACTGTCTTGTAAAAGATCCCCTTATCTAGTGTCTTGGGCAGGGTAAGGTGCTGAAACAATACCTTACTGAAACAGCTTTTGGGTTTTGTCACTTTCCAGAAGGATGTTACTTGTGACAATATGATTTTTTCCAAGTGTCTAATTTGTAGAAATGAAAGTAATTAGAAAGCATGGCTCTAAATATGATTTTCTTGTTATCTACATGTGGTAAAATACAAAGAATGCAGGAAAACAAGAAGCAAAGGGAAGTGAGCAGAAGCAAGAAAACAAAGTGAAAAGAGTTATGAGGACTTAAATTCTGAAGGAAAGATAACTTATAGAATACTTTCTTTCTGAAATTACTCTCTTATAGTTAAAGCATTTAAAATATGGGGCATTTGTAAGATATAATTTTATCTCTCTCCAGATAGATACTTAAAATTAAATGTATATAGTATTATCTAAAATATCCTTGCTGAATTTTATGATGTTCTTGTTGTAAGCTTGCTCAGCTCTGAAGTTATGATTCTTTAAATACTAGAAAAATAATCAAATATTTTAAAAAATCAGAGACTTTTCGGATTTTCCAGAGACTTGTTGCACTGTTTACCAGGTGGATAGAAGTGAAGTGATAAAGCATTGAATTTAAAGCATGTCTTAAGAGAGTACATGCACCGATACTACCTATAAAGCAGCCGGTTGTTCTGCTTGCACAGCAACCTTTCTTCCTTTGAATTTCTTTACAAAGTATTGAATTTGGCATTGTGAGGGCTGTGTACACGCATATCCATATGAAAATACACCCTATCTCTGGACATGCTGGTTACCTGCAAGCAGAAGGGGTGAATGGTTATTGAGGTTCATTTGGATGTGCACGAACACACTGCCCCTGTTAGCATATCCTGCAGCTGGACACAGAAAAGGTGCTGCTTTCCCAGTGCACCTCCACCTTTCACCTTGCCCTCCACATGAGCACGTGAAATGCTCGGGGTAAATGGGGACTCACAGCATGAGGCAAACACAACGTTGCTCTGGATCATTGCTCAGGAGCATTTAAATTTAAACCTCAATATGTATTTTTAAATTATTTTGCCCTGAAATGCTCAAACATATTTGAATAGAGATTTTAAATGTAAAAATGGCAAGGATAGAAATCTTTTTATGATACAGTCATAAGCTTTTTGTTGCAACATGGCTATTTGTTACTGCAGCTTCTTATAAATAACTTGAAAATTGGGAACATTGCTAGGGAGGATCAGGTTAGGAAATCATCCTGTTTTATACCTAACAAAAAAAGCACTGATCTCAAACTACATGACTTTACTTAAAGTTGGACTGATTTTTTTCCTTTGTAATTTGTTTATTTTAGCTGTGTATTTACAGGCTAAGGTTAGAGTACTTTGAAGTTCTATACTAAATGAAATAACACCCAGGAAAAACCTAAAAATACATTTTTCATTTTACATATTTAAACAGAACTGATGTGCATCATACTTTGATTTTAATAAAAAAACCCATAAACCTAACCCCACTTATATCAATGTCTTAATCTTTCAGCATTATTAATCACACTCTAAAGCATAATTTTACCTGCTAAATAGTCTATTTAAAGCTGCTAAATAATAACATCCATATTTGTGTGAAGTACTATAAATATTTCTTGTTTATAAAGGAGTTCAGTAGTCATTTTTTTAAAAGTTCTCTGCCCTATAAAGAAATACAACTTTTGGTTCTTAAAAATAAAGGATGAATATATGATGAGCACAAGTTTTAGTTCTGAAACATGAATAATCCTACAAAATCACAGTTGTGCAGATTAACATTGCTTTGGTCCAAGTCTGTCAGACTTGTGATGTGATTTCTGTTTTTGCTGTAAATAAAACTGAAATCATCGGTGTCAGAAGATGCAATTAAAAAATAATTAGATGCAAGGGTTTATGGCAGACTCTTATAAATTTGTGAGTAAATGTAGGACTTTAAATATAAAGAAAAAATATTTTAAAATATCAATGAAATATAAACTGTTCATACATTGTAACAATATTTCTAAAAATTGATCTAATGTTTTCACATGTAATGATGCTAAAACAAAATCTGTTGATTATGTTATCTTTGTGTCAAAATGTATGATAGTCATAAATATATAGGAACGATTCAGAGGATTTACATTTTCTAATTTCAATCACACATTCAATTGACATATTTTCTAAATTTTACTGCAGACATTGAATAACTCAAAAGTTTTATCCTACCCAAAAAAGCCCAACACCAAGGGAACATTCTAATATTTTTCATTGAACAGGGAATACTGGCTAATTGGTATGGGATAGCACATTTCATGCCTGCAAACCTTCTATTACTCTTAACTGTTAGTTTATTTTTCATAATGTTTAAAAAAATTGTAAAATAATATTAAACCTCACAACACATTTATGTTGCCTCAATTATTTATCTTTAATAAACACAATGCTTTATATAATGTCTTCCAAAACAAGGAGTTCAAAAGGATGTTAATTTTGAGTCTGAATTTTCAGAAATTATCATATTTTGGTATAATTTTGAGGTATCTATCTAAGAGTATTTTGGCTCTTCTGCTTTGTTTTACTGTTACAAATTATTTATTTTAAAAATTGCAATTTAAGTTCTTGTTATGAAGCATTTTTAGTGCAATTTTTTGTCAGTTAAGCACTAAATTTTTACTAGATAACTCAGACTGACAAATTTAATTTCAATTAAAAGGAAAAGAAAACCACAAAAGACAAACCAAACATTTTTCCTTATTTTTCCTTTCTTTTTTTTTTTTTAACTTCTGATACTGGCAAAGATAAAAGCTGTGCAATTACATCTCAGCAGCCAGAATGCTGAATTTCATTAGATTTGTCAATCAGAAACCTCAATTTACTTGCTCAGTTTCATAAAATTTAGAAGCAGGGAACAGAATGGTAACCTAGTCTTCTCTCTGTATGGTTGCAAAATTATTTCCAGCCTGTTTATTTATTTATTTGGTAGTGTTTTGGCCAGTTATTTTAAAATTGGCTAGCAGTGGTCTACTCTTTGCTCTCCAGGGAGATTTTTCTGTTGGTTAACTCACAGTCAGGTTTTTCTTTTTCCCCTACTGATATATTCCCTTTATTAATTTCCTCCCATTACTCCTAGTTATACCTCCTTTTACTATGCTAAATAATTCCTTTTATGCTAAATAATTCCTTTTTTCCATTTTTGAGTTATCACTCTGTAACATTGCTGTTCTCCTTTTTTTATAGAAACTGTTTCAAATTGGCAAGGTCTAAAATATGCTGAGTTCAATCTGCTATAAAGGACTTTATTGACAATTACTATAACTTAAACACAGTCCTGCTTTAATAAGCTCAGCTAAAACTGAAGTTTGAATAATTTTTGTTAACTGAAGCAAGAAATCTATTAAAAGGAGCCCTCTATTTTGAACTGTTTTGTAGTGATGTAATGGGGCCAAATGATTAAGCATAGCTTAGATAGCCAAAATCCTCTGGGTCAAATTACCCTGTCTGCTGAGAAGCACAACAGGGTAGAAAGAAACACAGATGCCGGACAAATGTTTCTGGTAAGAGGAAGAAAACTAGTACAAGCCTGTCCCCTTTTTCCAGGGTTGAAGCTAATTTCACTCTGCTCTCCTTCCCTCTCTGCATTTTCCTGAAGGCTGGAGACTGCCGAGTGCTGAAACCTCTGGATACCCTCTCCCGAAACACTGCCTTCTCCTCCTGTCTGAGGGAACTGGGGCTCGGTGCTGCAGATTTGGCCTCACTCTGATCCTGGCTGGAGGAGAGCTGGATGGGCTCATTAACTGCATGTGCCTGCAAAGCAGAACGTCCTCATGCCCAGGGTCCTGCCAATGACTGAGCCATTGAGGAGGAAACATGCTTCACAGTGAGTAGCATCTGCAGACGACTTTTCTGACAGGCTTTGATCAAACTTCATGCCTGGAACAGCCCAGCTAGGGACAGGGACAGCAGTTCTAGGCCAGCAGCCACTGCAAAGGGAGATGACAAGGTAGGGTGAATGTAAAAAACTCCGACATTTTCAAACAAGGTAACAGGTTGCCCTATAAACATCGTGGCATGTTGAGAAAACTTGGATAGTAATAGATAAACATAGATAAAACATGTCTAGTTTTCTAAACTCTCTTCTATCTCTCCTTCCTTTCCCTGGAGAGACCCCTAAATTTAGTTAGAGACTTTTACACCAGCAGGCTGACAAGGATGGAGAACCACTGCAGTAATGCTGTGCTGATGCATGCTACCACCATGGTTACAGCAGGAAGGCTTCTGCTCTTTGACACTGTGCATACGACATCAGTAACTCTCCATTTGCATCAGGGCTGCTTTTGCAAAACAGCAAGTGGATTCTACCCTGGCTGTTGTTAATAGAAACTGAGGGCTCATTCCCTTTGACAAGCCAGACATGTTTTAGGACTACCTGAGTATGCTTAAATGGATATTTGGGGTTTTTTACCTTCAGCTAGTTATCTTTGTAAAACTTTGGTTTCTGCATCTGAAAGGACCGAGCCCTCGAATGTGTGTTGTTTATTTATTTTATTCTATTTAATTCTCTAAACTGCTGTGAATTTTTACAAAGCCTTCAGTGCCATAGCAATGACTGTGTTTAATACATTATGTTTCCTGATTATTGTATTAGTTCTGATAAAAAGTAAGTTTTCTAAGATTCAACTTATTTTGCAGTTTAAATCTGCTTTTGGAATATTTTTTCTTATCTTGCAATATGATCTATTGCTGAGAATACCTGAAAATTGACAGAATTTAATGTAGGCAAAAACTCTACAAGTACTGGAAAATTGTTACACAAAAAATTTCATTTCCTTTATATCTTGATATAATTTTTTTTTTAACTATTCTGCAATCCCTTGGACCATGCAAAAGTGCTCCATGTAAACAGGTCCCTCTGCTCTTGTTCTTTAGACTGTAGTGAAGCTGCTGAAAGATTTGAGTGATGGTGCAATGCTTTAAATTAAATATAGATTTGGGGTTCTGAGCCTGCTGAGTTGAGTGCTGTAAACACTGGAGGACCAATCAAAACAAACATAAGTGACACAAGTGATCTTCATTGAATCATTTGGCATTTCTCTTGACTTGCTTAGAGACAAATGCTTTTGTTTCCTTTGGTGCAATTTTGTTTCTAGATCTACTCCGAATTTTCATTTACAGAGAGTACATCACAAGATAAATGGCGTGCTTTTACCTTGAGCAGCTAGTTAAAAATGTAAAGCATGAAGCAAGGGAGCTGTGGCATTTGGAGGCTCTGTATTCCATCTGTGATCAACTGTGCTTTCTGTTTTACAGTATCCTTGCTCCATCATGTGCTGTTTATGAGTAAAATTTCCAACTTGAAATTGCTGTGGCTGAGAAGAAAGAAGCATGAATGTGCACGTGTGTGTGTGTGTGTGTGTGTCTGCATGTGTGTGTGTATTCATTAACATTTAGGGTAGCAGGTGTTGAGAGCTTTTTTTCCTTGGTATGAATACATTTTGCATCAGTGGAAAGCACTGAGACATCTTATACTGCATTCTTTTGTGAGCAGCAGCTTAAGATTCTTTTTATAGCTTCACTAGAAGAGGACCAAGCCAAGGCCCTTCTCCAGTGCTAATAGCTCCATAATATTGCTCAGCTAAGTGGTGAAGAGAGCTTATATGCTGAAAGTATTTCAGGAAAAGTATTTACCACAGAAAACCAGGAACAAAAAAAACCCCCAAATTTAAAAACATTTTAATTGCTCCTGAAACAGGGATAAGAGGGTCAAAATGTCATCTTACAACTTTATTTTTTGAGGGCAGACACTCATTGGAAAGCTTGGACTTGGGTTGGAAGACTAAATGATTGTGTAAATATATGTTTTTTTCACTTCTATCTTTAAAGAGCCAGGAGGCATAGCAGAGAAGCCCATGGAAGGGTATTTATTTAGTGTTTTTTTCCTTGCTCTGTGCAAGAGCTTGACCTTTCCAGTGGTGTTGATCTGGTCCTTTCAGAGGCCTTTTGCATATGCAGTGATCATGTTCACCATTAAAAACGTGACTAACTATGGAGAATTTCCTTTTTTAGCTGCTGCAGAAAAATATGCTCCTTTGTCATAAAGGGAGACTATGGAGTAAAACAAAGATTAGGCCATTTCAACACCAATCACTTATTTATGTAGTATAGAATATCAACACAGAGAAATAGGGAAATAATGAACAGCCTCTGCAGAGGTGACTTTAGGAGGGAATAGACTGAGATGTTAAAAAATAAACAAACCAAGTCACTGATGAGAGCTATGCTTAATACAAAATACACCTTTTCCCTTTGAAGGGCAGCATCACACACCTGGAATGTCTCAAACGGGCTGAGAAAAGAAAGACTAGTTAGTGGCCAAGAGCACCCTGATGTTCTGTGCTACAAATTGAAAGTGAAGGTTACTTTATTGTAGACTTTATCTTAAAGCAGTAAAACGGGTAGCTGCAGCTACAACTGAAAGTATTGATTTTGTAATTTCAGCAAATTAAGAACAAGACAGGAAACCTATTAAACCTTTCCACTGATTGCCAGGGCACTTTTTGGTGATGCTGGTGCTGACATTAAAATTACATGTGCCTGTCTCTTTAAAGCCAAATATATACATTTTACAGAAGATAGTGCCAGCTAAGATGCTGAAAGGGGATCTTTATAAATCTGTGTAATTTCACATTTCAGATGTGAAACTTTTGAAGCCTGATGACATGAATGTCAAGCAGCACATCTGAAATTTTCATAAATTATGGTTCATGTTAGATGTGCTTTCATTACATTTTAATAAATTAAAATTTTCACAAAGCCAGATTTTTTATAATAATAGCAAAGATTGTAACGCTAGTAATAGCATTATCTGTCAGAACATTATGAGTAATGATTATGTAAAAATCTATGTAACAAAGGCTAACAGAAGAAATGATCAAATTATATTCTTCTGTATCTTGTATAAAACAAGTTATTTTATTATGGTAGCAAAAAACCAACTTCTCTTAAAGCAATATTAAAATTACTTTTAAAAATCAGTGTAATTAAATTCCTGTGAATTACAATAGTTAAGATCACTTGTTTCATAAAGGATTGTTTTAAACCTTTGCTTTAATATTACTGAGTATAAATTAAATAGCTGTATCTTTTAAAAAGACAGTATTTTTAATAGTCCTTAGGAAGAATGGGGCAGAGAAAGGGAAATTATACCTGCATCCACTCTGAACATCTTATAAAGATGTAAGTTTCCAGTTTATCCAATTCATAAATATTTTGTCTCATCTGAGCTAGTATTTGGCATCATTCCAGTGTGTAAACAAGCATTGGTTTTACACACACAAATCTAATTTACAGGGAAGCCATCATCTGCATTTACCGTAGTAGCCAGCAGTTTGTGATAACAGAAATGCACAGTGATAGAGGAGGAAGTGAGAATGTAAACTTCAAAAGAGATTGGATTTGTAACAACAAAAGCACTCTTAAAAAGTGTGGGGGAGCACTGCTGAGAGGCTGTGAGCCAAAAGTCTCCATCAGAATGGACTACAGGAACTTGTAGCAGATATTTACACCTAAACGTGAATGAGAATTCAGAAACTTATTTTACTAGGGAAGCCTCAAAATAGTGTAAGAACATGAGTATCAGGTGTGAAAATATGTATCTAAAGATAAAGGTGAGAATAGGTGAAGTGAATTAGTAGTCTGAGAGATCTGAAATAAGCAGGAGGGAAAACCTAAGAGGAGTGCAGAGCTTCAAACAAATGAACAAAGTATTTTTTCTCTGCTGAAGGAGAAATGCACATGGGCAATGCTGGAGTGCTCTAACCACCCCTCCAAGCCCAGCAGAAGCTGGGGTAGTAACAGTGACTCTTTCCTGCAATGTCTCTTCAGCTTCCCAGGAGACCAATACATTTTCTCTTTGTTTTCACAGCAGATATGCCAAGCTATTGATGCCTGCCAGACTGGATACTGCACATTACGTATTGCAAGTATATTCAGATAACACCTATAACTCCACAAAAGCATTGGTGCTTTATTCTACTGCAGAAGTAGAAAATTACAGAGACATGCACCTCCCACACTCTTCATAATCTCAGAACTGAACCTGGAGCAAAGGCTGTGAAGAGGAGAAAGACACAGTAACAGTAACTACAGGTGCACACTTATTCACTGTGGCCTGTATACTTAAAGGTGGCCCCCGGAATAACCACTCCCAGAGGATGATGATTTGTAGGGATAGAGGAAAAAGGTAGGTTTTTAAGGAGGAGTCTAAAGGGATAAAAATCAGTAACTGCTTGAGAGATGCTACTTTATTTGGTAAAGGGTGGCTTCAATAATCCAAGAAGAAGCTTTAACCTACCTTGCTTGAATTCCTTCTGGCTATTTGACAATACTGAGGTTTTATTAAACCTACTGTGAATTTGAGCCTTCTGATTTTTTTTCTTTGAACAGCCTTTCTTCCTACTAAAGATTGTTCTCTCACTTGTCCATAGCAGATACTCACTATCTGCCACTCTCCTATAATTTTGCCAGAGCTGTGATTAGTGATGTTTCCACTTAAATTAAATACAGGGTTTCCAGCTTTTTTTAGATTTTTCAGAACTCTTAACTGCATTTAGTTTTTGATGGAATGTTTCAGTTCTGAACTGGAACATATGCATGTATATGTTTTACTTATTCATATGTGTACTTATGGATTTAAATACAAGTATGAACCAAAATCTCCCACTGATTGATTTCAGGAAGGTGAAAGAACAAAGACGACTGTGTGACAGAAGGCGCAACCTAAAGTGTTCAAGTCCTTCCTTTACTTGATTTAGAGTGAAGTTTAGAACATCAGTCTTCAACATCCAGAGAGAAGACCTAAAATTTAAATTGAAATAATGCCTAATAATTTTTTTTCTGCAATGCAAGAGATGGATGGAGACATAAACAAGAAGAACTAGTATCCAAGTGATGTGGAACATTTGCTGGATTGTTGCACAAAAACCATATTGTAGACTGGTATGTAGGTCTGCCACAGTCCTGGGGAGTGCCCTCATTAAAAGTTTCTTATGTTATGCTGCAGAACTTGCTTTTCATATGAAACACTTGGAGAATCTGGCTTATGACCCAAGAAAAAATGAGAAAAAAATATTAAATATCCCAAAATGTTGCAGTGGAGGAGAATCGCATCCTGCACACTTTTACACTAGCAGAATTGAAGGATTTTTGACACATGTGAATTTGTGCTCAAGAATGGACATCTACATACTGGAAAACACTGACCTTTTTTAAAATTTGATTTTTGCCTTGAAGCCTATCCAGAAGCACAGAAGCAGAACTGTCCGACAGTCACCTGAAATTGTATCAACAAGCGACAAAGTCTTTGGCAGTGAAATGTTGATTTTATGGAAGGTAATTGCAGACACCAGTGTCTCAATTTCTTAGTGTGTTGTTCATGAAAAGAGCAAATTTCATTTGCATAGTCAAGATAAGTTTAGGAACCAATGTTGGAAATGTGAATGAGCTGGAAATATATCTACCGATGTTGTGATACTAACATGAAGCTTTCCAGGGCTGATTTTCAGTACACATGCAGTGAAAATAAAGCTATATTTGAGGGTTAAGGAAGTCAATAAAGTTTAAGTTAATAAGACTTGTTGATAACAGGACTATGCTAAGTGAAATTGCAGGAAACATTGGAATGTTTTTAATAAATTGTATCATTTTGGATTTAGACCTCAATGAAATGCCTCTCTGAATTTCACAGAAATTTGTAAATAGCAGAAGCAAAACAAATTCTTAGAAGTGTAAAATAAAGTGAGAAATAAAGAATTTAAACCATCTGAAACAGGTTGCTGAACTGACTAAATCACCATTCTTGGATGATGTCACCAAAGTAGAACACAGATCTATAATAAACTTCATATCAATAATAGATTTTGCATTAGAATTTGTGATTTATTTTTTTGTAGAAATTGAAATAGAATGTAATTACAAATTGTGATGAGGAAAATAGGAAAATAGAAAAGAAAATTCTCACAATTTATTTTCTTCTGAATACAGTGTACACCATTCACATATAATAAATACAGTAGGTACTGCCTGTTGGAGTCTGCACAGTATTTTTTATTGTATAAGTTCTGATTTTCCTTGGTTTATTCTTTCAGCTAGGTAAGCAAACTGATAGGAAACAAGTGTTCCTTTAGGAAAAATTGACTTTTTCATTGAGAAATCATTGAGTACTAAATATACTTTGGTGACCTGAAAAATGTTTCTAAGGATAACAGAAGGGAGAAATCTTTTGAAGTTTAAAGACAATATCTTTTTTTCTTTCACTTCATTCAAACAAGGAGGGGGGAGAGAGATGACTGAGAAGACAGAAATATGTTTTCAGTTTATGGAATTCAGTGGTGTGTGAAATTCATAAAGGAATTTTGTTTTTATTTTCATTGTTCCCTCCAAGTTTTCCTTATTGTTTAATCAATGTTTCTACTGGGGCAAATACATCAAAGGAATGATTTTGTCTCATAGTTGTGACTCATAAAGACGTGGTTAAGGACAGAAATGGTAAATTGTCTTGAATCAAACTTAGAAACAGTCAAGAAAATATCAAATATTTTCTGGAAATAATTAAGTGAAACTCAATACCTATGTTTGTCAGTTCCTTACTACTGTTTAATTTTTATCTTTTCTATAAGAAGAAGGGAACTGGGATTGAATTTTGGTTTTGGCTAAATCTCAGAATATATGGATGTTTTTCTGAACTTACTGGAACAATTCCCTTTCTAGCTTCTTAAGCAATTACTGTTGTAGCTTCTTTGTTCTTGAAATGCTTTATATTTTTGTCTTTCTGTTTTGTCTTTTTTAACTGGGAGGGTACTTTCTTAATCTACTTTCCTATATTATTGGTACAGATCAACTAACAGTTATGCAGGAAAAATGGCAGAGGTGGTGTTTTACAATACTCTTGCCTGCTGCTTTTCTATACAGCACCATTTGTATCTCTTTACTTCCCAATTACACTTTCATATGCCATAAACAGGGTTTTGTTCCCTGTTCTTGGGGCTCTTTCTCTGCCCACACCTCTCTTTTCTGCCTCTGATCTTGTCTCTCTTGCTTCCCAGATTGGGAAATATTGATTCTATTGATCACAAGGCAACTGGGTGTGTATGCTCAGCAGGCATAAACAGTTTTCCATCTTCTGTTAATTAAGAGGATTTCCCTAATAAACTACCACTCTTCCAATCTGACTGCCTGCTAGCATCCCTTTTGGATCCTCCCCTGGTCCTCCACTCCAGTTCTGTTTTCTCCAGAAAGTGCCTCTCAAAAGAAGATTGTCTTTCCCCAGAGCCCCTACTTTTTCCATACTGAGTGTGAAAGCTGAATGCAGCTTCGCTTGTCTCTGCTACGTTCTCGTGTTTCCCACTGAACTGAGAATCATCACATAATTCCCATAAACTGGGAGGAAAGGTATTAGAACATTTTGTGTGCTGGCTCTGACACCCTCCTTACCTTTCAAGTGTCAGATTTTGTGGTGGTGAACACCTAAATGTGTCACTATGGGGTAAACTGTGTAGATGGAAATGTTATATTGTGATAAGGAGATTGGAATTAGTTTTAGAATTCCTGAAGTAGTTTTAGAATTCCTTCCTACTTTGAGATGGATTTTTTTCTAAAAGCTCAAAACTTAAAATGTGTTATGTGGAGAAAAAATGTTTGGTAACATTCCACTGACATGTGATGGAGAAATTATATTACTTTTATCTCTTCAGAGAATTCATGGCTATAATACATGTTTGCAATTTTTTCCCTGTTTTGTTTAATTTAGGTTTTCTTGTTTTCCTTGGCTGCCTTGTTTTAGGAGTCACCTAAATATGTTAGATTATTCAATGGAAAACTGTGTCTTCAACATATTATTTTTAAAGCTCAACATCACACCAGGAAGAGATTAAGACATTTTTGTAGTGCGCTTCCTTTGATTTATTAGACAGGATGACCAGAAACTGGTTTAGAGTTGCAACCTCATCATGTCTGGAGAAAAGCTCATACTTACATCTATGAATATTAGGTATGATGCATTAACTGCTTTTTCACATGCTAAATGGACGATGATGAAACTAAGACAAGGCAATGTTTTAAGGACATGAAAGCAATCTTTTATAGTAAAGAGTAGTTTCTAAGGGGAAGAATTAGAAGCCTGCAGCCTAGGGCACCTAACACTGGTATGTTCATTGTCCAAAAAAGCCTTAGTCTTGCTGTCTGCTCTGTACAGCTTAACTCTGGACTAGGTGATAAAGTCTCGTATGCTTACTTCAAACTTTATCATTTTCTTTCAGAATCAGGAACAGAATCTTACCTATCTACTCAGGAAGATTGTAGAATGAGAGAAGGTGACCAATACGCAGTCAGGTTAACTGGTCCCATCTGCCTGTTGAGGTGTGTCACTTTGGGGAAGTATCTCAGCAAGTGGGAAGCCTAGCTTCTTATTGGTAATGTGAACGCAATGAACTTCACCACTTAGCCAGATGAAATTCAGCTCAAACATGAACAAAAAAGTCAAATATATATACAGCCTAATGTGGTCTGTTATATTTTGTGACAAGAAAAATAAGCTTTTAAAAGATTTTTTTTTTCATTTTAAGCCTTAAAGCAAATGAGTATTCACGTATATGCCCAGACATAAGAAAATCAAGAGATGGGTTTAAATATTGTATTTTAAAAAATTATAGGTTGAAAATTCTTAATATCTGTCTTACCTTTCACACCACTAAAATATGAGGATTTTTAATTTGGAAACATGAATACAAATGTAGCAGCGAGAAAATTACTATTTAAGTATGAAAACAGAGTTTCATATTTCCAGGAAGAAGGAGATGTAGATTAAAAATATATATTTTCAACAGTGAATCCATCTATTTCTTTATAAAAGTATTTGGGCAGATTGAGGAGATTTGAGGGGGCCAGTAAAGGGGGCAATACCTTAAAAACAAGGGTGTTTTTCTACAAAAAAAGAGGCAATTTAATGCCTTTTCTAATGAATGTTACAACTACATGTTAGAGTAGATTGGTGAGAAAGATTTTGCCATCTCCATTGCTGTTTCCAAAAAAAGGAATATTAGGAAAATATCCATCAGGAATGTTTCAGGTGAGGCCTTGATGTACAGAGTAGGATTATTGATTTATGAGGTTTTATTTCAGGCTCAATTTCATTCTGAAGAGCAGGCAACTTTTTAAAGGTGTGGTTCTGAGAGAATGACAACCTCCATGGTCTCTTCAGTCAGCACTCCAAACACCCCAAGCAAGAGTTGTCTGACATCTAAAACAATAAAGGAGAATAAGGCTGGGGACTGTGGCTAACAACCCCAACAGCATTGTGTTGAATGGAAGGTGGACATGCTCTGATTGAGAAGCTGAAGAAAGATCAGCCCTGGACTGATTTTCTTGTAGAGAGGCTTCTTACAAGGGCATCTTGTAAAATAGGACAAGGGGCAGCGGCTTTAAGCTGGAAGTGGGTAGGTTAAGATTAGATTTTAGGAAGAAATCATTCATTGTGTGGGTGATGAGGCACTGGAGCAGATAGCCCAGAGAAGGTGGGGATGCCTCATCCCTGGCAGTGTTCAAGGCCAGGTTGGATGGGTCTTGGAGCAACATGGTTTAGTGAAAGGTGTCCCTGCCTTCCCTTCCTCAGTGAAAACGATTCCCATGGTCTCTGAAAGACACGGGGGCAAACTGTGAGTGACTCTACTTACAAAAACTTTTGACAGGTATCCTTAAATTTTGTTTCAGTTGCTTTGAGTTTAGAGGAATGTTGCTTTCAACCAAACTTTGAGTGAATCTGGTGATCAGGCCTAGCAGTAGGGGAGCTTCCCTACCCCCTTGGGAATAGTTTAACAAAGATGGTGTCTTGGGAAAAGAGGGAAAGAGAAGGCAGCTGAAGAACCATCAGACTGAAATGCAGAGCTGCCCATCACATGCATCTCTGCTGACCTGCAGGTGCCTCATATTGCAACTACCAAAAAACATGATAATCCAGGAGTGACTGTCCACAACCTAAAATATGCCTGCTGGGATGGAAAGTGTTATCCACCCATTTCATATTTGTTATAGACCAGATGTTGAATTTCTACTGGTTCAGAACTGCAACTCTTTAATGAACCACTTAAGGAGCACAAGGATGAGTGGTTTCCCTTTGGCTTGGCAAACCATCCTCTCCTGAAGGGCTGTGAGAGGCAAGGTAATTGTGAGAGAAAATGGAGTAGTACTTTGTACCTGAGCATGTTGTCTCCTGAGGAATATAGGTCGCATTTGCAATATCTTTCCTGAAAACAAAGATGCAAATTTAATGCATTGGATTTGTATTTTTGTTCTCTGCACAAACAAAGGTGATACTGCTGGAATTCTGATGAAGTCTAATGAGGGAAAGTGTAATGTATTCATTCCAATCTGGCTTCTTGAACAGATTAACTACAAAATTTGCCCTTCTTCATGCTAACAAAACATAAACATAGTAAAAAGGAAATCATAATACTACTTGATGTAAACCCAATGCTTAATATTTTAATCTTTAAAGAATAAAAGCTAATACATCAATAGCAAATTAAGAAGGTGACATCTTGGTCTATTTACATTAATGGTTAATAATCAGCAGATTAACACTGGTGCATACCAAGAACCGGTTTATGCATGGACAGTAGGAGGTGATAACATCCTATTCAACCAAAATGTCATTGAGTCTACCTCAGGATTACATCGCCAAGTCAAATGATTGTTAAAGGAATGAGCAGACAGAGATACTAGTTTAGATAAAGCTTTGTGCAGAAATCTAATAGAAAAATAGAGCAAAAGAATCATGGGAACATTTTAAAACACTATTTTAATTTATTATTATTTCTGTGTGCATACATGGTATGTTTTTCAAAGTTCATGAATATATACATACCTTGCATGTACTACTACAACCTATAGTTGCATAAACATTCAGATAGGTTAGAGATAGCCATTATCACTTTTTAGGATAACTTAATTAAACTTGCTTATTAAAACCCTTTAATTCGTTAGTGATAAAATCTTGATTAGTACATTTTCCTGCTAGGTGACCTTCTAATTTAATAGAAAACGAATTTTTAAATGGAGAAAAATGCCTGTGGCAGAGATTTTGTGCAAGTGAATAGAGTTTGTAATACACATAGGGATATAATCGAGCCTAATTAGTGAGGGTGCAAATGAATTTTTATTTCATACACCAGAAGTGTCATTGATGAACCATGGTTCAGAGTTTGAAATGCATTCAGGCTGGCAGTATGGGACTGAAGTCTGTGGGAAAATCACAAGCTAATTCATTGATTGCCCCTTGGAAATTACTGCTGTTAATTGTTAGGTAATTAACATGGAGCTACAATTATACTGGCCTTAGGGGGTGATTAATGTTTCAACATGTCACATTAGCAGCGGCTGGATTTTAAAAGCTTTTCTTTTCACATGGTTTAGAGACAGATGGTATATTGTCTATGGAAAATTGTTTTCTTTTACTAAAGTTTATACCAAGACCAAGTGAATGTTCTTATACTGCAGTGTATTTTTATGTAGTTTGAATTGTATGTATCTTGCCTGATGCACCTTAAGAAATAATATTTGTTTAAAAAAATCCCCATTATACCTGCTATGAATGCATAAAATATGCATATTGAAAGGAAATTATGTCTGCTTTTATTTTTTAGGTAGAAAATAAAAATAGGTAATGTAAGATTAGACTATTTCATGGCAGTTTTACATTATTTAGTGCTGATACAGAGAAAAGAATTGCACAATATGATATTTATTACAATCAATATAATTTAAACAGTAACCAAATAAAAAGTGTTGAACAAATGCATTTAGTAACAGTTATAAACAGCATATTAATATCTGCTTCAATATTGTGCTTTGTTCTCTGTTAAGATTTTTTTCTCTTCTTCCAGTTCCAGTAGTTAGAATAAGACTAGCACAAACTTTTTAGAAGCCTACTGTGTTCTGCTTTATCTGTTACTAGGCAGAATTAAGTCCTTAAAATCTTCCATCAAAGACAGTAGTGCCTGTGTTAGGAAAACTGTTTATGTATCCTGGAAATATTACTTATATTTTTGCTCTTTTTTTTTCCTTCTATATGCTGCTACACTAGATAGACATATTTCAAACTGGTGGGTTATTGGTATTCACTGTGTAAATATTTTCTTGGTAATATTCCTAAAACATGGCCAATGTATGTTCCCGTTTGCAGTAGTTTTGAAAGCACTTCAATTTCTTCTCGTAATTGATAATGGCACTAAGTCTTGTGAAGGGATAAGTTTAAATGTCACACTTGGATTAGTTTCTGTAAATTCTTTAGGTTTGCAAGATTACTTCTTTGCCTTCTATAGACAATGAAGTCACATAGTCCAAAAGATGTAATGGATCTCTGGTAGGTTAAAGGATTGGTTTCTATGACAGCATATATATTTCTCTTTTTCTTGTTTCATTTTTTGTCTTGTGATATTTCAAGTTGAAATCCTTCTTAGTAGTCTTATACAGTGGTCTTTCATATGACTCCAGTCACTTGCATTTGTATTGATTGTTCCACTGCAACACATCACAGAAATATTTAAGTTTTTCAGCCATGTCTGCTAATAATTTTTAATTTCTGCTGAAGCAGAAGGACATCTGCTTTAGGACATCTGGAGGACAAGTTTCTGCTTTAGAAACAGCCTTTTTGCAATAATAAAAAATCCGCAAAGAAATATATCAGATGAGATACACAAATTTTGTAAATATTCTGTTGTCTTTATGGTTTTAATTTCTACAGAATAGTATGAACTATGAATTAGTATCCACTTAGGTTTCATTCAGCTGAATTTTCTTGCCTTCTCAGAGGACCCCAGGTGTTACCTATACATGCAAAGTGTGAGTGACTGAACTGGAAGAAGTGGGTTTTATGAAGAACTTAATGGAATGGAAGGATTAAAATGATTATACCACAGGAGATCACCTGCATTTGGTTAGTCATACAGGCTTCCCTGGGCTTTCTGTTTGAATGATCGGGAGCCAGAAAATCTCAGTACATGGGGAAGTTTAACCAGAGATTCTGACCACTGCTCTTAAGGACTAATAGAAGTAAGCTGATACAATGCTTGGTCAGCAGAAACCTTAAGCATATGGTTAACTTTAAGCACATGAGTAGCTCTGTTGACATTACAATTAAGTGTCTACCTACATGCTTTGTTATATTAAGGTCATTGCCCTGGGAGGACTCCATATGGGAAAATACTTCAATTGGCAGCCTCAAGAAGTTACTCCTTGCCCTGTGTCTATGGAATAGCAGATTCATCTGTACAAAACCCTCAAATGCAAGTGTCTGTGCTCATATATTCTAGAACAGATCCTAATTTACACTAGGGCCATTTTTGGACTTCCTTAGTATGCAAGAGATGTGCAACTATTATTTGTTCTTGCTTTAAGAACTGCCTGCATTGCCAGTGCATTAATAAGGGTGGCCACCAGATTCTACGTAATTATTCGATCATGTAAAATTTGAGGCCATAGCATTCCTCAAAAGTATGTTATACATATTTATGTTAGCTCACTGGATTATTTTCTTCTGAATTTCCATTTGATTTCTGTTCATGGGCGCTTTTTTTGTTGTTGTGTTTGGGGAGGGGGAGGAGGGCTGTTGTGTGCTAGTTTCTATATTTTATGAAAGCAGTGTCTGTGCTACTAGTCTAATTTAAATTTAGGCTTTTATGCTAGTTGGCAGTAATGTAAGTGCTAAGAGTGCAGTGAAAAAATAGCAGGAAACTGCACAGATTGAATTATTTTCTTCCTTTTCTTTTTTGTCACTTCTTATTATATTTTTTTTGTGATTTTGTG
>JAYDZK010000113.1:121207970-121247100 GCA_034509185.1 Euphonia xanthogaster
ATAAAATCTGAAGGCTCTCTAGACCATTATACTTCAGAGGACATAATACTAAATAGAAGTTGTTTGTCACTTGCTAAGAAAAGATCTTTGAATCAGGCATTGTTCTGCCATGGTTTGCAGAATGAACTGGCTGAAAAGCTTGGATGCTCTATTGAAGCATGTGTCATGGTTTGGGAATGGTATTCCCCAATTCAGTGTTCCCTCTGAAACACTCCAAATCACTTCCTCTTCTCTCAATCACTCCTCCTCCTCCTCCTCCTCCCTCCTCAATCACTCCACTTCCACCTCTGGAGGGATGGAAAGGCGAATGGGAGACACCAAAGGTAAAGTTCACAGGTTGAGTTAAGAGCAATTTACTGGAAAGAGCACTAAGATCAGAAAATTAGCAGCAATATCAACAATACTAATGACAGAGGGCGAATGAAGTGAATAATTTGCACAAGATGCTCACCTCTGACCACACCTGGCTGCTCCCTCCATCAGTCTACTCAAGACTGAAGGGATCCTTTCGCCACCTTGCCCTCCTGGCAATGACATGAGATGTTATAGAGCAGTCTCAAGGTCCTAGCCATGCCCCTCCTGGACACTGCAATAATTAACCCTGTCCTCCTGGCTGGACTGGGGCAGGATGCCTGAGGAGAAGGCCACCAGGAAAATATCTAAGGCATGGACTTGTTTGAAGGACAGGTGAGGAGGTGAAATAGAGGAACTTCCCCATTCTTTGTGAAAATGTAAGGCACATCATATGCTTTTTAGCAAGGTGCCTCTTTCCTCCCCTGTTATTTGTTCTAGCCGTTTTCTTACACTCAGTTGGAAGACAGAATTGAAGGTGGATTTGTATGGGTAAAAAGTGCCATGAAAACCATTGCACCCCTTGTCACATATATGTAAATATGCATCTGGCACAGGATATGATGTTCCAGAAGATCAGAGTTCCTGACAGGACCCTTCTGCAAAGTCTCTGTCCCTTTAAGTAAAGTCTGTGGGCAATTTTTGACATTTCTCCCATTGACTCTGCCAAGGTTGCTTACTCAGGGGTGCATACACCACCATTCCTTCATTCCCTTCTTCCTCACCAAATCACTCAGTGAGTTTGGTTTTGTACCAGCTGCAAGGGCATATTCACCCCTCTCCTGGGGACATCAAAGACAATTTGTGGGTAATATTTCTGCATTTGCATTTAAAATATTGTTAATGATTAGAAAATTACTCTAAATTTCTAATACAAAAAGGAATAAAACTCCTCATTATACTTAAGATACTTCAATTGTATAGGAGATACAAATCCTAAAGAAAGGCTATACCTGACAGATATGACTAGAAGGTAAAGACCTCAACCTGAACACACATTCAAAAATGTGTTATTTATTTAGAGAAAAACAGACAGTTGAGGAAATACAGGAAAAAATATATGTATGGAAAGTTAAAGACATGAAAGCTGTTCCCTTTCTGAAATTCCACACCAATTAACTGTTAATTTTGGAGAGAAAATGTGGGAATGTGTGTTTATTTTAAACCCATCTGAGAACACAATCCACTGGTGGAACCACTACCAAGAACCTCCATATCTGTATGTGCCTGTGCTTTGATTCAGAAGAATCAAATTTCAATCCAATTTCAATGTGGGGAAAAATGTGAAGGATTATCAGACTATAAAAAGACTTGAAAATGAAAGTGCTATTAAGGTTGGCCAATTTTTAGGGAAAGCAACTTTTAAGAAGGTCCTTTAAAATCCCTTATTTGACCTCTTTGCATGTTTTCCCACTGATTTGCTTGCAGTCTTCTTTCCTAAATAAGCCTCTGCTTTTCTGGAAAGCCTTTCAGAAATTAAATACTCCTTCTTGCTTTCACTTTTAAACTACTGCTTCTAATCCTTCATTTCCTGGTCATCCAGTATATTGGCAGTATATCTGTACTCCTTAATTTTGTGTTTTGTTGTCTATTCTGGAACACTCCTTTTCGAAATAAATCCTCTGACCTTCTCTTTCTGCTGTCTAATGACCACAGCAGTGTCCTCACCACCTTTGCTCCTAATCTTATCTTTTCTGTCATTGACTGTATAAATCTGTTTCTGCCACAGAAAAACTGGCTTCAGTCCTGCTCTTTGAAAGCATCTTTAACGTTTGCTGGCTTGGCATCATCCCGGGGAGTTCCAGTGTAAAATTGCTCACTTTCTGCATTCTCTTGCCCACTCTTTGTCTCATGAGAAAGCAAAATAATTTTTCTCTCTGCTTTTGCAACTCCACAAATTTTAGACTAATTTGGGTTTTAGTTGGTTTGCAGGGGTTTTTTCACCTTTTGCTGATGATTGCTAATACTTCATTGATTGCTAATAATTAATTGATTGCTTCACGATTGCTTCATGGAGGTGGCTATGTATGTACCTTGACCAGATTATTTGAAAGCTTAAAGATGAGCTGACCTGCTGATTCCTAACTGAATCCAGCATCCAAATAAGCGAATTTTCTAGGGAAGTTCTGCTGAACTGTCGGTATTGCATTCACTCTTGCCATGTAACTCTGCTTTCTGCATATGCATCTGTCTTCCTGCACAACCTTTGAATTCTCTTAAATATTGCCATTATTATTGTGAATAACTTGAGTGTACCGAGGGTAACTTCAGTGTTCAAAGCCACTTTTACAGATAGGTGGCCCCTAAAGAATTCTATATAGAGACTGAGTGCCTTGGGTCAGCTGGTCTACAGCCTTCTGTCTGGTGAAGACTGCTTCCTCATACAATCCATGTGATGTCTATTGCAGCAAAGTTGTGCTAGCCAAATTAGACAAGACTCAACTCTATTTTGTGGCAAGTTTTATATCCAGCACATACACAATGAACTTATTTAAAGTACTGGATATTCAATGTCTTTCTAGGGTGGCATACAATAGTCTCTGCTAGTATTTGCTGCATACTGACTGCTCTTCATCAAGCTTTGACACAATTTGACTCTCTTCTCACCAGAAGTAATCTTATATATTCAAATTTTTTGGAGACCCAGAACCTCACACTTTGTTAGATTTTCTGATATACACTACTGCCAATTGAACAGTGTCACTGAAGAACCTTGCCAGGCCCTCCTCATAATGTCAAACAATAGAAAAATCCCTGAGTAATTTCCAGAAAGTCTGTGAACTTTATGATAACAGAATGATGAGAAAATTTTGCCAAATTTCTGTACATGCTGAGACAAGAGGATTATATATGTATATAGTATATGTAGTGCAGCACAGTAAGAAAGTAATCTTTACTCTCTCTCTCTGTATTAATCTTCTACAGCCTTCAAAGATTTTAATTTCAGTCCTTCCAGCTAATGGCATTAAGCCACACTTCATTTTTAAATGTGCCTTTCTACACTAAGTGTAACATCTGGCATTCCCAAAATCTTTTTTACAATTTCATGTACATTTAAAATGCTATTCCCTAATCATTTTGTTTTTAAAAAGGATTTTAATATGGTCTAGTTCTAAAAAAAATTAAGAATAAATCAAAATATGTAGTAGGGATTAATACAAATGTGTATTAGAAGAGCAAAGAAATCACTGAGACAAGACTAATCATCATTTAGATTATCAGTAGAAGATGATTAAAAACAAAGGATTGTATGACAAGTTATGTTGATGCCATGTTTGTGTAGCCAAATGTTTCAGCTTTATAAATGAAAAAGCCTAAGCAGCTTACAGTGAGACAAAGTAATCATTCAAATTACAAACTTAAGAATTTCAAATTACATACTTCATCAAGTTGAGTCTATTGTAACTTAAAATACATAGGGAATGATTCACTCTAGTTGAAAAACAGCATGTATTATTTCAGCCATTATGAAATTGCTGCTTGGCTTTACAGAAGTGTTAATGCCATTATACCATCTCCTTTTAGGATGAATGCTCCAAACTCATACTGTTTATAATCTAATACCTAGGAAGAACATTTTCTTATATTTAAATGGAGATTTATTTGGGGCATTTTTTTTTTTGGTTTGTTTAAATGAAAACTGTGTTGATCCCTCTGTGTGCTCTTGCTCTAATAATTAGATATTTTTGATCAAGAGCTCAATCTTCCAAATACTTAAGAGAACGTAAAGTATTTGCTGTTCTTATTGCTCTTCTTGTCAGTAGGGGTTTTTTATACTGTAAAGACTAAGCTGAATAGTAATTTTGGGGAAGCTGTATGCCAAACATTTGAACTCAATTTTCTAGAATTTTATTGCAGGATTCTAGGACTTTATATAGACTGGTTTAGATTCCACCTCCTTCATAATTATCTCATCAAAGAACAGAACTTGGGCTGGAAATTCACAATTCTTTATGTTTAGGAACTTTCATTGAAGCAATTTCAGTTGAATGTGACAGTGAATTTATTCTTACTGAAGGGTTTCTTCAAATATCTGTCTTGTATTCAACTTCTTTATTGGTGGTATTGATGAGAGTACTAATTTGTTCTTAATTTTGGTGGATATTTGCTTCTTCTAATTGCTTTACTCATTGCTCAATCTCTCATCCAAAAATATTATAAGCATAGTATATATAAGATTTTTTCTAGAATGTCAGTAAAACCCAACCATGACATTTTTACAGGGCCTTTTCTTACTTCTCTGATTTAGTTTTTCTGAGAGGACATTGTGTGTGGTACATGGATATCTGAAGTGCTTATATCTGTATCCTGTTTCTCTGCTTTGTCTAGTGATAAATCATAGTACTGACATTGCTGGGATACTGTGAATGCCTTGAACAGTTTTGTTGTATCCTGGTTTAAATATAAGAGCACAAACTTTGTTCATTGCAATATTAATTTATATTATTGATATTGAATATTATATTCCTCCTGCGGTCTGCTGTGAATGAATAAACACTGAGGAGAATGTAGGGGAATTTTGTTTCCTCCTTCCTTTTTTTGTTACCAGACAGAAATATTTAAGTAGAAATTTATTCTATTAATGGGTTCCCCAAAATTCTACTAAAATAAAATCTGTATGTAATTTCTGATATTTTTTTAAAAAATTAAAAATTTAAATGAATACGCACCCTTGTAGCTCCTCCTCTGCCCTAGGAGTAACCAAACTAGAAATGCAATCCAATGTCTGACTCACTTAGAAAATCTTAGTGACACATTTCTCTTCTGGATGTCTCAGACAATCAGTGGAGGCAAAGTTTACAGATGTGAATTTTCAACTCAGAACTAATCTGGGGTAAAAAGTATTAGAACCACATTCTGGTGAAGGTGCAGATTTGAGCTTAAATAAGAGGAACAAAAAAATTATTCCATATTTTTAAAGTAAAATTGTCATGAAATATGGGGTTTGTTTGGCATCTTGTACAGATTTCTGTTATATAACTTCCATCACAGATAGGCTGATATGTTTCCTAACTGTCTTCTGGAGTTTGTTTGCTCCTTGAGAGCTCCTTCAACTGCATCTGTGCAACTTGGATAAAATGAGGGTCTTCACGACCAGCCTTTATGCTTGCTTGATACCTTTCATTCCAAATTCTTTGGCAATCAGGGACTTAAAAAGCCTGCAAAAACAACCTTAAGCAATGTTACCAGCCAGGCTCTGAGCCTTATCCTATCTTACAGGCAGATGTGTTAGCAGACCATGACTTAATTTTATGATAAAAATTTCCTTTCTAAGTGTAAAGACCATTTTTGAACTAGATCCTGGAAGAGGTTTGTGTTGGAAAGACTGATATCAAATAACCAAATAGTGTTGTTTTCATGGGACTTAGCTGCCTGTGAGAGCTGGAAGAACATCACAGGTGATAGTCTCTTCCAGGGACAAGTGTGGTGTCACATATTTCAGCCAAGAGCAGTGTGACACATCCCTGTAGTGCTGCTTACATAGAACCAGTCCTATTATGTGACTTTTCAGGGGCACTGTATCAGTCAGCTCTCTTGGTTTCCCAGTAGAGCAGCACCTCTTTCAGTCCTACCTCCCACCTCTTTCCTTTCTTATGTATATACATGCAAAACCCTGCTGTATCAGTTATGATACAAATGTGGTTTTCTGCCAGATTTTATGGTCTCGTCCTTTTTTTTTCCTATCACTGAAGAGGTGACTGCATCTAAACTGGAAAATATATAATAGTTAAAGATTAAAAAAAAACCCCAAAACTTGGTCTGATAATGCCTTGGTCATAATGCTGAAGAAAAGCAATGTCACATTAATATTAGAAGCCCCATTTATTAATAAAGAATTATTTTAATTAATCAGGTTTAATAAATTTTATTTTAAGAAGATGTAATTTTGTGTAATGAAAATGTATGCAGTAACCTGATGTATGATCATTAGATTGATAAATAAAGGCTGTATTCTGTTTAACTCTTAGGCTTTTTTCACTTTTAATTTTCATTTATTTTCCTTATTTTCTTTCCCAAATCCAAACCTGGAAACTACAAGATGACACTTTTTACAGATATTATACCATTAATTAATTATATATTTTAAAAGTTTTAACAGGACTGTTTAGCCAGAAGACTGATTTTTGATAAAAAATTATTATGCTCTACATGAAATTGTTTTTAGCATGAGTTATTTTTTTTTGTGATATCTTCAAAGTTGCAACAATTAAGGAATAAAATGTTTTAAAAAATGATTTTACATAATGTCTGAGACCTTCTGTTATTCAATCTATTTTCTTCTTGCCATATAGATTATGTATTAAACTATTTATATAAATGCATCAGATTTGCTGTTGACCTAATATTCTCTTTTCTTTCTCTAATATCTACTGTACCGTTGTACCTATAGATTTATGTTTGACTGTCACAATAAATTTGTTTGACTGAAAACCCAAGACTTTTAGTATGTTAGTGATCCTAACTATTCTTCTCTGCTGCCTTTCATGTTTTGGGAATTTGCTTTCTTTGAATATGTTTGACTGAGGACTGACATGATACCCATTTTAGGACAGGGGAGTCTAAGGAGAAAGTTGCATCAATGGTACCTGGCCTTGTACATTTAAAACAAACTAAATGCTACCTAAGGCATTACCCTATGGATCGTGTGTGTATGTATCCATTCTGATCTGCCATTAGCTAATGAAATGTAATGTTTTCTTTCCCTTGTCTTCAGTGGATGTCTCCTTAAAATTCAGTCAGCATTTCAGTGTGGCTTCTCTGGTACCAAACAAATTCAGCTGACATCCTCATGTCCATCCCACTCTTCCTCACTGCTATCCTGTTTGCTTTTGATGAGGCCATTCTGCCTTTTACTGTCAGTATGCCTCCGGTTTTGCATAAAAGTTTTAGCCAAATATGACCAAATACATTTCCCAACAAAGAATCCAGGGGAAAAGAAAAACAAAACAAACAAACCAACAACCAAAAAACCTCCTACTTAATAATGTCCAAACTATTCTTTCAAACTGCTATACTTGGTTTAAACAATTTCTTACTGACAGAAGAATTATTCTAAAGCCTAACTTCTGTAGTTTAACTTGCAGTTTCTTGTTCTGCACCATATGAACTTTTTCCCTGAAGTCTACAAGGACATTGATCTGCTGGAGCAAGTCCAGAGGAGGCCACAGAGATGACCGGAGGGCTGGTGCACCTCTCCTGTGACAATAGGCTGAGAGAGATGGGATTGCTCAGTCTGCAGAAGAGAAGGTTTCAGGGTGACCCAATTGTAGCCTTCCAGTACCTAACAGCTAAAAAAGGTATGGCAAGCTGGGGATGAACTTTTGACAAAGGGCATGTGTAGATAGACCAATGGGCAAGATTTTTAAACTGAAAGAGGATAGGTTTAGATGAGATAATAGAAAGAAATTCTTTACCTTGTGTCTGATGAAGCATAGGACCTAGTTGCCCAGAGAAAGCATGGATATCCCATCCTTGGAAGTGTTCAAGACCTGGTTGGATGGGGCTTGGAGCAACCTGGGATAGCAGAAGGTGTCCCTCTCTATGGCAATAAAATGATATTTAATGTCCCCTCCAATTCAAACCATTCTGTGATTATATGACAGATTGCATCTACCACACTTTCCAGAATTAGTTTATCAAAGAAAACAATCCAGTTAATGTGACATGGTTTACCTTGGGTGCCCTATTGTTGCAGTCATTCAGATTTATCTTTTATCTTTATGATTCTAACTCTATTCTTCCATGTGTTCCCTGGCTCTATGTACAGCTTTAGCTCTGTTCCAGGTTTTATAGCTCCAAGATACCTTTGCTTCCTCCTCCCAATAAGAATCCCTTTTCTGGTCACAGGTACTGAATTTGATAGATTTATTAAACTTCCTTGCTTCTTAAGTTGCAATTTCATGTGCTAAGTCTTTCAGTATTCTTCAGTAGAAATTGTCTAGTTCCAGAAACATGTGTGTGTCAAGATTTTCCTACTCAGATAGAAGGACATATTCATTATCTGTATCTTTTCTTATTCCCTAGGTCTGCCTGTTCTATATTATCACCCAGACTGGAAACAGAGTAAACTTCATTTAGTTCAGGACTGTACCCAGATTATCATTAGTCTATTCCCTTCTCCTGACAGAGCAATCCCATTTGTTTATTTTCATTCTCTTTATTATTAATGTGGTTGCAAAACTTTTTACTTTCTGTTTTAATTTCCTTTGGAAATTTTAACTCATCATTTGGTGGATCTCACTTTCAGTCTATAATTTCTGACTTCCAAAAAGTATTCATTATTGCTGACCAGTCACTTTTTCCTTTTCTCATTGTTTTTACCAAATACAAACAGAAGGAAAAAGAAAATCATATGTCTAGAAATCTTTTTCACAACTGTCCCAATATATCTTATCCAAAATATTTGGGTGTTACACATATCTTTGCAGTACGTGGAAATATTCACGTACACACATATAAATATATTTTCCTACCATTGATTTGAATAAATATTTTTGTGAACGTAAATGAAACTATCTGTCATGATATATGAAATACAGTGACTGTATCTAGGTGTAAAAAATGCTAACCTGTTAGAAATAATCCTCTAATAGATGAAAACTCAGATAACCAAAGCAATTGAGAAAAAAGGACAAGTGTATGAGAAGATTACTAAGCATAGAAAGGGAGAACCTGCCCCACTGCTTTGAAAGGATTTAATGTCTTCCTGAAACACTAAATAAAGAAATCTGCATGTTTCTTAGGTTGCAAAATGTCTTTGAATCATTATACAAAATCAGATAACACAATGGTGCTAAATTAAGCACTTGCCCCTTTTTACTCTCTCAGATGTATTGTTGCAGATCATCTGTCTGGGTCTTGCTAAACAAAATTTCTTTTGAGAAGGAGGTTTTACTGTTGCACTGTTTACCCTGCAAGTCATTCCCACTGTTCAGAAAATTAAAGTGTCTACTTTATTCATCATGAATGACCTGTCCATGTATTAAATATGATAAAAGAATAACATAACTTTGATTTCTGTAGGTATGGAGCAACATGTCCTGGTAAAAAAAGAATAGTTTTGATTTCTAAGTCTACTGAAAACATTCTCTTTAGACTCCAACTCACTGGACGTTTTCATTTCTGGATTGATGCCAGGAATGTGAGCATTATCTTTTGTGAAAAACTTCTCATTTTAGGAAACTATCTCATGTAACTGATCAAGTGTGGCATTCACATTCTCTGAAAAATTCCTTCACCCAGGATTTTTCTCCTGAAAAGCTGAGAGGCCTCAGAGAAAAAGGAAACCAATTCTTATCTCATTTGCTTCTGTGTATAGCTCATGTGGAATGTGGAGACTGTTTACCCAAAGGTGATTGCCTGATTGGATTCTGGTGTGAGTTTTTTTGACTCTTTGGCTAATTCGGCCAAGCTGTGTTGAGACTCTGGAAAGAGTCACGAGTTTTCATTATTATCTTTTTAGCATTCAGTAAGTATCCTTCCTGTATTCTTTAGTATAATTTAGTATAGTATTTTTTAATATAATATAGTATAATAAAGTAATAAATTAGGCTTCTGGTAAGATGGAGTCAGATGCATCATTCCTGCCTTCATCGGGGCTTCCCTGCAAATACAATAATCAAGCATTCATGTCCCTTTCCCAATGACAAATCTAAATGGACTGCAGGTGGGACTCAGTCTGAGGGTAAGCCTCCTCATGCCAGGTTCCTCAGCACATGTCACACAGTCCAAGGAGGCAGTGGGCTCAGGATAACTGGTAAGGCCTGAAGGGGGGATGTGCTGAACTCCAGCTGGATCCTGGGCTGGAGTGCCTAGCGCCAATACACTGCTCTGCAGTAGGACACCTACACAGAGCTGATGGATATTTAACTTCTTCTTGCGGGAGATTTGAGGTTTTCAGAGCTGCAGCTAAAAGCCAGCAGGAATATCCTAAGTAGTAAACAGCCCCATTAAAGTAAAAATAATTACATCACCAAAGTTAAGGCGGAATTGAAGCCTGCTTCATGTGAAGGTTAACTCTAAAATATTATTTTATACCATGTTTGAGCGAGATATGTTAAATTATATTTTAAACTAATTCTGAATTCCAGTGAGGGTAAGCTTTTTGTCTTGACTGATGTTCTTTATGAACAGGGGAAAGTGTCATCATATTATTGAAAGAAAGAGAATAAAAGGCATGTGAGGAAAAAAAAGCATCTATATCCATAATATGTAAAGCACAGCTTGTTATTACTGTGGCCAAATTGTAAGCAGGTGAAAGAAATGGGAAATTGAAGGAAGTGGGGCAAAGATCAGAAACAGTAGATGTTGATAGTTTTTCTACCTCTGCCTTCATCCAGCTGTCAAACCTACCTGACAACCCTACCACAACACTGAACATATATCATCTAAATATTTTTCTGTGGGGAGACTTCTCCTATATATACTTCTCCTAATATATATTCACTCAATACATAAATAGGTCAGTTGTAACTATAAACTACAGATATTCAGACAGCTTGTTTCTTTCATGCTATTTTCATCTTATAATGCAGTAATTACATCTGGTATTTAAGGTTATTTGAAATTGAGAACACAACAGTTTAAACTTTTTCTGAAAAAATCAGGTTATTTTTCCAGGATGAGCTATTCTTGGTTAGATCATCTGGAAAAAAAAAATGCACAAGATTCAAGCCACTCTGTTCTACAGCACTGCTTCATTTCTTTTTGGTGAGATGCACCACCATTATAAATACTCAGGACAAGCAAATAAGACCCAGTGGTAAGGAGAGGTCAGAGTGGCCCTTAAGGTGTAAAGGATCGGTGGAGGGGAATAGAGAGTTGAAAGACGAAGAATTACAAAAGTTCAAAACCACTGGTGTAGAAAAGGCACAAGGATGTCATAATTTCTTGATATACATGGGTAAGTCTGCCAGAATCCGCTCACTGGAACAAAATTAAGATTGCTTAGGGTTTCTAAAGGAAAAATAAAAGAATTCCAAGGCCTAGTCAATCCTACAAATTTAGTTTTTCTGACTTTTTTTCTGCTATATACTTCTTTTGGTGACTGCATCTCTGCTGGTTCAGAAGAACTGGAATATAAGAACTTAGGAACAGTTAGGAAGTGTGTAATCAGTAGAATATGAAGTAATTAGAAATTAAAAGGCGATTGATTACAGTCTTCATAAATCGCATAAGGGTTCTTTCCATTTCAGATAACATTAGATATATAGAAGCCAAAAAAAATTATCAGCCTCTGTGAGAGGTTTGTCAGTTCATTCTTTTAGGATGATTTGTTTAAGTCTTTTTCCCTTGTCTTTAGGAATTAAAAACAGGAAACAAACTATTTACTTTTAGGTGTTTTCCATTTCTGTGGATGCTATGAGAAACAAAGGCAGTATAAATATCTTGCAAAATATCAGAAATATTCACAGGTCTACATTGGTATTTCTGTTTTAGCATCCCACCAATTATTTGTGACTACTTTCTGGTGTTAAATCCCTTCTAAAGGATTTAAGGTAGCCAGACAAAATTATTGCTATTTCTTTTTCTCTGGTCATGCAAAATAGTTTTTCCATGCTGTTTCAGAAAACATATGGAAAAGGAAAGTTGAATTCCTCAGCTGAATGAAGCAGATGTTTGTTGTTTAGTCTTAATCACTGTTGGTGAGTAGACTTCATTCACTGCCCTTGTCAATGTCGTCTCCTTAAGGGCAATGGGGTACTTTTTTCATTCAGCCACAAATTTCTCATATATTATAGAAAACTCATATCAAATAAAGACATTCATCAAATTTTTGGAAAGACTTAAATATTAAGGAAGTTAACAATAAAGAAAGTACTTTAAAAATATATTATTTATTTATATTTTCAGATACTTTTTTGCCATTGACCTTGATAGTATATTCTGGGCTATATGCCACAAAGATGTAATTAATAAGGTTTTATATAAAATGGTAATTTTAATCTCATCCCTACAAATGCATAACATTTGCATTCATTTCCAACATATACACTGTTACTTAAATTCACTAAGTTATTTTACAATTATATGTTGGATTATCTAAATTTTGGATTTATTTGCCTCTTCTTGTTTTCAGATGTAAAAATGTTGCTTCCAAAAAGCTTTTTGTAACACTAGCAAAAGCTTTTCCCTATCTACTTTGAGACTTCTCAGCATCTCATTTATTTTCAGAGTTTGATCAAACTTGATGACTTATTTATAGTAGGCTGTTATTGTGCTTAGTGCTGTAAAAACCATGGACTCAGTTCCAAAAGCCCCTACTCTAAATCAGATCCAGGCAGTCTAGTTGAACACACTGTACAATTGCTTCATCAGTTTCCATTGAAAGATAAAATTTCTTTCATTATTTTCTTTTTATAACCCAAGAAATGCAAAATGTATGACTGTTTTCTAGTATTCATTCCATATCCTCCTTTCTGAAAATTGATATGAAGATTTGTTTAAACTGATAGCAGTAACTACCTCTTCTGTGAATAAATTACACTTCCCATTTCTGAGAGGTCCTACACTTTTCCTCCTTGCTGACATCTTCTTCTCCATGTACTTTAAAAAATTCTGATTTATCTCAAACCCTCATGCAATCTGCTTTTCATTTTCTACCCTTAATTTTCTTATCATTTTTTACACTCTCTCTTAACTTCATTCCCTAATCTTCTCAGTACTGCTGTGTAGCTGATGTTTTATGCCTTAGATTTCCTTTTTCCTTACTTTTTAATACATTTTGGACTTTCCAGCTCATCCTCATTGACTTTTTACTCCTTGTATATGTATTGCAAGATTGCCCATGCAACCTTTGGGTATGCATTCATTTACCTCTCCACATTTTTCTTTTTTTTTTTTTCCTTCAGCTGTCAATATTTTTTCTTTTAATGGTTTCATCATGTTAATTTTTCATTTGACATGTTTCATATCTCTAAAATTACTAATGTTAAATGTTTTGAATTTTTTAACTGGTTCCAATTTTATTTGTCTTTTTAGTTTTGAAAGCAGCTATGGCATTTTTTATTCTTTCATTAATAGGTTTTCATGACTCTAGTTAAATTATAATCTCAAAATTTCTTGCAATTAATTTTTTAAAAGTATGTATTAAAAATATGGAAAACCTCTCTGGGAAAAGGAACACTCTTAATTTTTTGTAACAAAATTGCATTGCTAAAGACAAGCAAATTAACCCTTTAGTACAATAAGGAAGCAGTTTTGCATTTTCTGTGCCAGTCAAGGATTCCATTAAGGCTGAGATATCATGTTAAGGCAACTCTGCTGCCCATCCCTGTCTGTAGTATATTTTCTGAAGTTAGCAGAAAGGTTTGTTCCTGTTGAAGGGTCTTCCTCTTGACTGATAATAAAATGGCAGTGATGGCCATGGAGATCCGTGGCCATAAATCTAATAAAGAAGTGTTTATGATGCCTATGAAGGAGTTACAGATGCTCTGAATCAAGCTTTATAAGTAGGAATCAAAAGCAAAGATGCTAAAGGCCTAGGCAGAAATTTCATAGGTGCTATACACAGTAAAATGGTATTTCAGTTTCCATGCAAGGTTCATTTTCTGGATAGTACTTTGTTATACATATTTGTGTATGTGCACACATGTATGTATCTATATATCCATATAGGTGTGTATATAAACATTAATACATGTGTCATCTTGGCAAGTTGATGATAATTTGACAAGGCTGAACACAGCTGGGATTTTTTAGGGTTTTGCTCTCAAGTAATGAAAAATCCACTGGACTAACAGAAAGTAAGTTGCACATGAGTAAGTTAAATTCATTAATATTTCAAGATAGTTTAAAATAGTTGTTTTAGCCAGGCCTTTGCCCCCCCTGCACTCCTTCTGAGGCTGATGACTTAATTTTTGTGCTGGTTAAGGAAAAGTAGATGTGGGCAGTGAGTATCTTGAATAATTGAAGTAACAGATAATGCAGGGGTCATGTTAAGGATTTCTTGTTTAAGTGTCTGTCAAATGAAAGATGATCCAAAATCTTTCTCTTTTGTGAGATGCAGACTCAGAGTAGATTTTAGCCCTAAGTATTTATTAGGCTTTTAGCAAATTGATTTGAACGCTTCTGAACTGTACTAAATAAGTGAGGTTTTAGAGTTCTGGATTAAATCTTTACTTGTATTACAGCTGCAAATGGCTTCAGTACACAAAATTATTACTTTATGGGTGGTTAATCTGTAACTTGGGCCAAAATTTTTTTTACACAAAAATTAAAACAGAGAGACATCAAATACTGAAACAGATGTCATATCTGATTGATTTATAGCTAGCTTTAAAAAATACTACATTGAGCGGATCTATATTTAATTTACCATTGTTTCAGACTTTCATTAACATCAAAAAGGAGTACAAGTTAGGTAGTATCAGTAGGACTCTCCACCTCAGAGAAATACTGAGGAATCAAGTGTTGAACATTAACTTTACATGACAATATATACCTAAACCAAGGTGACAGTGGAAGCATTCTCTGATGCACTGCTCCGGGTGGGGGAAGGGAGAACTGAAAATGAGGAAAGGAATAAACTGCACCCTTAGTGCCAAGCAGCACAAATTGGAGTTAAGATGAATAAGAAGAATCCAAGAGCTATTAATCGAAGCTCAGCACCTCCAGGGATAAATGATTCTTATGCCTGAAATAGATTTAACTCTCCCCAAACAGTAATCTCACTTCTGAACAGGAAATGAAAATAAAAGCCAGCTACCTACCAGGCAAGAGCAGTCTCTACCTTCTGAATACTGCAGTCACTCTAGAGCTGCTAAATGTCTCTCCCTAAGTCCCCTACTATAAAAATTTGTGACTGTGACTGCCTGCATAATAATTTTTAGCTATACAGAGATTTTAAAAAGGGACCCTCCTTTCTGAACCCTCAGTTCTTCCTTGTATCGGTGCTCTGTCATTAATATGTAATTTACATGTAACATAGTTTGCATTGTACTTTCCTAAGCTGTAGTACTTCCTTTTTCTCAAATAAAACTTAGGCATGCAGAGAATCATTATTTCAATTTTGAAATGGAGGAATTCTTAAAAGTTACTTGTCCAACATTCTGATGAATTATTTATTTTTAAAGAATGTATTAGTTTTCAGACACATCTAATTTAGTTCACATGTTTCCCTCTTATGTTCTGATTTAAGATACAACAAATATGTGTTTGAAAGATGCAATACTTGTTTTAGAATTGTTTAAATAAGCTTTTGGCTTAAAAGTCAATGGATTTTTTCCAAAGGGAGGAGGTCTGGAATACTGTGGCATTCTGCAAGTCCAGCCCTGAAAAACTGTCTTTATTTAGCTGCTAAAAAGGGCAGGGAAGAAGCAGGGATCTACTACTACAGCTTTCTTTTATGCCATCGTTCTTTTTTGAAAGGCTTCTTCAACCATTCCTTAAAAGCCTTTAGTTTATGTTTGGCTGTAATTCATATTACAGACATCTTTTCCTCATTTTTCTATTTCCACTGGGGTTTCACTGCTTTGGATAAATCTAGCTGCAGTGGAGTCAGTGGCAAAATTTTGACTTCATTGGCATCAGAATTTCATCTTCCAGTTCACGTTCTCTAAACCATTTCAGGTGCAGCTACTTCAGTAAAGTTGCTGTAGTCCACTATAGCCTAATTCTTCCTTTTTACTTTTCACTGGATGTGCAAAACTATTTTTTTATTGATTTTCTAGTTCATTCATGAATCAGTATTATACAGAGAGACTGATTCAGCCTGAGTTGGAATTCCTGAGAATCTCTAATTTTGTATTTTGAAGTTTGTAGAATCTATGAAGGGAAGCATAATTTCTCTTATCTCTGTGGTGTAGCCAAGGTGCAGATCTTAATTATTACATTTTCTAGTGGTGCTAGATCGAAAATCAAGGGCTTCTCAACTTTTGATGTTGCTTTCAATCACCCATGAATCTCAACCTGGAGAAAAATTTCTTCATATAATTTTCAGTTTTCTTTCTCTGAACTGGGCTGTTTCCTCTTTTTCTGTACTGGGAGCAAGTGTTAGACTTGTTAGAGAATATCATAGAGTTAATGTACACTAAATGTGTAAACCCACATTATTCAGAAAAGCACTAAGTGATGCTTTTCTCTTTTGATTCTCTTACTTTTGTAATACCTTTTGAACATCCAAGCATTTTTATTTTTTCAGTACTGTGTCTGATATGTGAAATACGTTTTATTTCAGGTTAAAAGCCTTGAGGTTTTGTTGCAGAGCACCAGCAATCAGATCTGACCTCCTCATGGTGTGGAAAGTTATGGGGGTTTTCCAGATGCTCCACCCATTTAACTGCACTTTGGTATTGGAGGGATTCTACATTCTGAAACTGTCGCTTCTTCATTTCCTTAAAAATATCTTAAGCAAGATATTTGTCCACCCCACCTATTCAACCCTTTCCCCAGATAATTTATTAATATGTTGGGCTATCTACTTCTCTGCTCAGAAATATATGGGAATCTTTTAACCTACATTAACCTTGAAAGTGATTTTTTTTTCTTTAATATTTATACATGCAAAGAAAGATTTTCTCATCACGTGGCAGATACGGCTGATTTGGATCTTTTGTTGAGGGTCACACTAAAATGTTTTTTGAATACCAAATACTTTAAAAATGTGGATCTGTCTCTTCCACAGGCTGCTTGCCTGTCTTCAAAGGTTTACTTAAGGAATCTAAGACATTTCAGTTGGCATGTGAGTTCCTAGTGTGTATTAGTGTACAAGGATTGTTCCTACAGATCTAGTCCATGCTTTTCCCTGAGTGAATACTCCTTTAATTACTCACTAGAATTTTTTTTAAAAGGAATTATTATAATGACTATGCTATGTACAGTAACCAGGATAGAAAACTGAGGCAGAGCATGTTAATGTTTGAAGGACACAGCACCTGCATGACCAAAGACTGCTTTCCCTGAGGGAAAAGTTGTTAAAGTGGTTGCTCCCAAGGCAGTGCAGAGGAGAGGGATTTGTGGAGGCCAAACACTGAATAGAGGAAGTGACAGAGGACACAACCTGGCTAGAGAGGTGTAATGAGAACAAAAATGGTTTATTTTGTTAATTTCAGTGAACAGACAAGAAAAATCCATGAAAATATCCCATAGCAACCAATTTTCACTCCTGCTGCACTCCCTCATTCACCACCTTTCAATAAAGCACTAGTGCTCCCCTTTAGACATAGGTACTTTATTTGCAAAACAGTGATCATGTTTCAAGGCAGTCTTACCTCTGATAGGAGCTGTCATGCATTCTGCTACAAAGTAAGAGCAGACCAGCACATCTCTGATGCTGAGCGCAGGTGGAGCTCAAAGTTGTGCTTGAGCATAGTTTAGAAGTGTGATGTCCTTTCAGGCAAAGCTGAACAGTCTTTTATATCTTATGGGACTCAAATGCATGTGAAAATTTGTCTTCACATATCTCTTATTTTTACAATGAATGAAAAATTTATGCTGAATGTCAAGAGATCCTCACCCCTTTTTTTGTACTAGTCATTGACTGTCAAACAACACACTTAGCAGAATTGAAATACACATTCAACTCATTCACATGTAATGCTTGAAAAAGTGCTGGATTAGATTAAAAAGTACAGAAAAATATTAAATCTGTATAAAACACATTGCTTCTTAATCCCAATGTATTTTAAGAATTGCAAGCATTTGTTTCTAATAATAAATAAAAATCTTATTTTTTTCAACATAAAGTAAGGATGAGTTTTAATGAAAATGGGAGTGAAACTATTTCTGGAAACAATAAAGACAGAAAATTAGATGGTGAATTCTACTGGAAAGTATGCAGCAATTCTTCAAATATGCATCAGAGGCACCTTCCTAGACCGTTTGTTAGAAAAGTAGTGTGCTGACTACAATTAGTTCCCTGAACAACTCAGAGGTGATCATAGACACAGCTGTTGTTGTTTAAGGTAACAGGCACATCAATGGCAAGGCAGTAGATATTGATTCGTGCAGTGACATCCTTCTAGCTATGTCATCTGAGTGAAAGAAGTTCCCAAATTAACCAATAATATAGCATTAGAAGTTGTAGTAGTTGCCTCCTGGGACTTGTTCTGGTTAAGGATAGATACCTCTCCTCTTCCCACAGCCATCAATCTTCCATGAAGGATTGCATGCAGGTCTCTATTGGTCAAAAACAAAATGTGAAGTCCAAAAGGACAAAGTAGCAGATTGCTGGATTTTATATATATTGAAAATTTCCCCACAGTACACTGGAACTCAATCTAAGTCTTAATATGCAATTGTAAGAATGTTAAAAACAGTGAATCAGTTTTCCTCTTTAGGTATTTGAATACAGATGTTTTAAATGTAAAGTCCCATTTCCATCAAAATCAGATGTCAAAAACCGTTAGTTGTATCAACTTGATTTTCTTACTGTTCTGATTGTACAGTCCATTTTTGTCATGGGCCACTGGCTATATAGTACATCAGCTAACTGTATGTAATAAAGGGTAACAGGCCTGGACATTGTTGATGTTAGAGCAGTAAAAAGCAGTGACCATAAATACTTAATCCACATGAACATCAATGAGAAAGTCTGTATGTAAGTAATAATCATATGACATATAAAATGTTAATCAAAGAATTCAAGCCCTAATTTGGATTTAAACTATCCCTCATTTCTGTTTATTTGGTAATATAAAACCTTCTTGTAATCAAACATTTTACAGTTCTTGAATTACCTTTTTATAAAGGTTATGCATTTTATCAAAATTATATGACTGAATTTGTTCTCTTGCTGTTTTCAAGTAGATGGGCAAAAAATTCTTTTGACGCATAAGCTGAGTTTTATTCAAGCAAGTATTCAATTAAATTTGGAGAAGTGTATTTATATTACTGATTTTGAGATCCAGATGCAATTATAGACCAAGCCTGAGTTTAAAAAAATGAAAGTATCTTTTCATATATGAATTACATTACAGCTGCATATAGATTCATATTTCCAAAACCACGTAATTGTACATGTGGCTGAAAGTAAAAGAAATATTTGAGAAAATCTATTGTCTTCAAAACAATAAAATAGTTGTTTGCATTAGGTTTTTTTTATAAATATTCACTCCACAGAATGAAAGTTCTTCTTTCTTTTTTTCCTTGGAGCTAGAGGAAAAATTAGTATCTAGGGTATGGCTTTTAACATCATGCACAAATAATTCTGAACAGAAGAAGGAATTTTAAAAAATCTTTTATATTTATTAAAAAAAAACCCCTCAGAGCTCTTACAACATGTAGAGAGGTATGCAATCTTATCCTTTCTTCTAATTATGCTGCAATCAAGGTATACTAGGAGTAAAGCCATGTTTTAAGTCTAAAGGATTTTAGAAATGCAACTGGTCCCTATTAATACAATATAACAATTTTAAAAAAGTGCAACTGCCAAACACGTTCTTTTTTTTGGTGACATAATGCTTGTTTCTAGACTATGATATAATTCTGAGTGAGGCTTTCTTTGCATCTCATTTTCTGTATTTTTTTTTAATAAACATTTATAACAATTCTTCAAAGGTTTCTGTTGTAAAACTGCTTGGAAGTCATAAAGAGATTTGGGAATTTCAGGTTTAAAACCTTATTGATATCTTTATTGTGTTAAAAGACTTTGAATATGAAGGTTATTTATATACATTTGATGTTCCCCTTAGAAGTAAATATTGAAATTAGGGTATTTTTCCAGTTTTTCTCTTATACAGCAAGGATTTAATGCAATTATATCAAAGGAGAAATTCTTTGCATTGGATGAAAACTGAAATGCATGTTTATCCTACTGGGGTCTATTTTAAAAAAAGGAAACAGGATTTCAGTCTGCCTAAGGTAGTTTTGATTTTGTATTGCAGAGAGGGGGGTTTTTGTTGACATTTTATTCTTTTCTCCCATTCTATAGTATGAATCTCAGACCAAATTTATAATTCTTAATAATTTATATCTGTTATACAATCCCAGTGTTTGACTCAGAGCCTTTTAGCAGGATATAGAGAAAATCAGAAATTTTCATCTGAAATCAAGTTCTTAAAGTTTTTGGAAATCTATTCATATTTTACAGGGTCCTTCTGGTCTCTTTACATTTTGTAAGGCTCATTAGGAAGAAAGAGAGCACATCGGCCATCTCACTGATCCAGTTTAGAATGGCAAGAACCTTATCCCATGATACTGATGAAACTGATGCTGAGTGTAAATGCTTAAATTCATTTCTGTACAAGGCATCATTTCAGTCATTTTTCAGGTGCAGCTGTGGTTTTGAAACCGGAACTTGGCAAAGGCTGGGAATGGGCAGCTGGTGCTCACAGGTTAACTTAGAAGATGACTAAACTCTGTGTAGCTTTGCAGCAAATTACTTGGGCTTTTGACTTCTGCAACACCAGCTTTGTATCTTCTAGAAGGTGGAAAACACGGATGTGTTAGTTGCTGCTGTTAGCAGAAAGCCACTGCAATTGAGGGGAAAAGAACAGCTAATGTAGTCTTGCCTATCTTGCATAAAATCATCCCAAAACAGTTTAGGTAGAATAATTGGTGCTAAAGGGCTGAGAATTTTGAGATTTTAGTTTTTGAGTGATTTAAGTTTTTGTTCAAATAATATTTTTTTTCCATTTTTTTTTGTAATGACCTACTTTGTTTTGTAATCCAGGGCTGTATTCTCTTTGTATCAGCTGGAAATATCAGTATATGGTGATAATATTAGGTAAAAGCATTTAAAAAGTGCAGTTATGATCACACTTGTGTTTTGCCTAATAATTTGTTGATTGTAGTAGGGTACCTATTTTGAAAATTATTTCCTGATAGTAAGCTACACTTTTGATTTTATGCTGAAAAAGAAAATTACTTTTCACTCACTTTTTAAATTGGTCACTGTCTGTTTTCACTCCATGTCCTGTTGCATGCAGAAAGTGAAATCCACAGGCCTGTAGTGGATGAAGCTAATATTGTCTGTGTCTTTCACTGCTGGCTGTTACAAAAATCAATACAAAAAACTTATGAGCATTCTCAGTACCCAATTCAATAGAAAATATGTCCCATTTCTGCAGCTTTTGCAGCATTGTTTGAGCTTCCAGGGCATGGAGGTCTGGACATACTTTTTATTGAATCAGATCCTCAGTAATGTCTTCATATATTTTTAAAGAAAACTGTGAAGGTACACACTGAAATAAACAGTGAGAATTGTACAAGTTGATGGCTACACCAAAAAGCTTGAATCAGGATGTGAGGACTGAAATCTCTGGCTAGCAGCATTTTCGTCTGAAAAATATTTTATTTCTAATATAAGGTCTACTAGATCTGGCTGCATCAACTTCAAAGAACACAAACATGGTGCCTTTGGCACTGCCTAATTTTAAAAATATATACCCACCAATAAACCAGCAAGAGATACTTACAGTAATAAAAAAATCATGATGGTTAAAAGTTTTTTCCTGCCAGCTTTACCAGAACATGTTTCTCCTTCCTTTCCCCCCCCACCCCTTTCTGTTTGATGCATTCCTTAAATATTCAAAAAATATACTTTAAACTATTCTTATTTCTAAAAGTCTGATTTGTGTCAGTTCTATACCTATATTGAAGTGCCTGGAAGATATATACAGTCTGAGAGAAAGCAGTTGGCTCATGATAAACACAAGATGAAAGTGATGCTTCTAGGCAGAGATTCAAGGAAATTTCTGGAAGGCCATCCTCTCTGTCAGCTGAAGACATCAAAATATTCCAATGGGAAAGAAGTTCTTATTTCTTTTCATTGTCTTTATATATACTTACTGTATTCAGTCAGTGGCATTTTGTGAAAAATTGTCTTCTGCATCCTCATCTGCATGGACTGAGGCAAAACACGTAACACTTCTAATGGCTGTGTAGGAATATTGCAGACTTCAAAGAGGTCCTTAGTGGCATATAGGTGAAAAACTGATACGGAGTCCAGTCACAGCCGTGACTGATGTGAGAGATATATTACTGTGATTTGCTGACATAAGATCCGGTGATTATGTTAAGAAAACTAAATCTGTCTTGCATTTGCAGTGGGCAAGGAGAGGTACTGAAGAAGCAGACATTGTGACTGAGAATCTCAGTTGTCCCATCACTCCTCATCAATCCCCATTTTCTGGCTGCTTCACTAGGTCATATTGTTGATGTGTAAAAGTATGGTTCAGTTTCAAGAACTGAAACAAATGTTTGACATCTTGTAGATTTATTTTAATGGTATTACCAATACTATCAATAATGATGGGTATTTGAAGGTATCTTAACTTCTCAGGCAAGATCTTTTTGACAGTATAACAAAAATCATAAAATGTAAAAGTTTTAAAGCTAGTAAGGTCCCCTTGCTAACTGCTAAGAAAACATTTAGACATTCACTAGTGAAGTAAAAATACTTTTTTGGTTATGTTGCTCAGCGTATTTTAGGAAATCGAAAAAAATGTGTGCATATACATTGTATACAGGTGGGGGGGTGTGTGTGTGTGTATTATTTTTGTGTCTCTGTGTGCTGTTTTTTTCCTTTTGTACTGTTGACATACTTGATCACCAGTGCAAAGGCAAGGTCTGGTTGGACGGTCACCAACAGGGAAACAGGCTGCCCAGAGACGTTGTTGAGTCTTCTCCTGACTGAAGGGGGTCCTGGGCAGTCTGCTGTAGCTGAGACTGCATGAGGAGAGGGATTGGTCTAGGGGTCTCTTCCAACCTCAACCATTTCATGATCCTTTGATTTTTTTACTCAATTGCTACAGAGGTCCAAACATAATTCATGCTAAAATTTATCAGATATTTAGTAACTGATTTCTAGAAAGTGCAAGTCAAGATCTCATATCATCTGCTCTATACTTTTTGGAAGTAAGCTAAATAGGAATTCTTTCATGTTCTATGCAAAATGAACTGTGATTTCTTCACCTGCCACTAATGAAGAAAGACAGTTTGCTCTTTTTAGGAGATTTTTTAAAACAGTCTGGATGCCCATCATCTGCGATTTCTGAAAAAGAGTAAAATTAGTTAACTTTATACACATGAATAATTTTGCAGGGAAAGTTTTAATCTACAAAATAACATGACTTAACCTGAGCGACTAGCAAAATTATCAGTATTAGTTGTTATTCCAGTGGGAATAATACAGTGAACACAGATCTTTCTTTGGAGAATTCAGTCACTTTTTGTGGATCTGGGTCCTTAGATATAAAAACTGTTTCTTTAGATACTGTAGGAATCACAAAAATAGAAACGATCTCTTTAAAAACCATTACTGTTTTTTTTTCTGTTTTCACTGCCGTCAATCATTCTCCATTATTCTTTCTCAGGGCTATCATTTCCAGAGCTTTTCCTGTCCCTGGCAATCCCTCTGTTTCATTTTCTCTGTTTCTCTCAGACAGTTGTGCAAAGCAAAGTGTTGCAGAAATTCATGTCCTTTTTGTCAGTCCCCAGAAAATCTTTGCAAATGTTATGAGACTACTGACAGATGTCTGTCTTCTGCGTGGTGGTTGATTTTGTTTTTTCAATTCTCAATAAAGTAGAAGATAATTGTCTCATTAAAGCTGTTCATTAGTGTCTACCATAAGAAACCTCTGAGTACCCTGTAATGACATCACAAAATATGAATGTATATAAATCAGAAATATTTCTTATTCATAATCTTATGTTTAGAATGCAATCTATTTCAAATGCACTAGATGAAGCACTCCATACTAAATTTAGCTTTCTTTTGTTATGTCATGTTTGTTTTATTCAACCAAGTTTTATGTGACTGTATTGCAACCACAGGATTGTCTGTGAACTGATTGTGGGGATTATCATATTGTAAGTATAAAAAACTTGAGTTATTTTGATTGGTTTCATATGACATAGCTTTTGTTTCCATTAACAGGCTGCATGAATAAAACGTGAAGAAACTTGAAATTCTTGGGTTTAGAATACATTTCATAATAATTTTTAATACTATATTCAAAGGCAAACAACCTGAATATACTTCTGAAAATATTACATTTTATTTTTAATTTTTACAATAGACTTCTAAAAATAATTTTTTTCAAGATGGTTTTGATAGAAATTGTTCATTAAGTAAACTGTAACATTTCTGGTGAATATATATAGTGGATTTTTTTTTGCACAGACACAAATGTATTTATATTCTATATAAGGATTTAAATATAGTAATTATTTTTAGATTTAATTATTATTATTGTTCATCAAACAAGGTTTTCAAAGCTGAAATATGCCACCAGTTTATACAGACATTAATCCTGAAAGGAAAATTTTAGTAGTTAAAAAAATGATCAATTTTCTAAAACAGGCCAACTAATATAGGAAAAGAACTGCTAGAAGTACTTTTCTGTGTGAATTATGCTATTTATTTTTAATTCAGATACTGCACGAATTCAGTCTTTTCCACGACTGTATTATGTGCATTATCTAGAATAATAGAAAATAGATGAAAATCAACAGCTAAATATCTATACATTTCAGAAGCTATGTAAAATACATCTCACTTTGCATTTTACTTGTACATTATCTAGTATTTATGAGAATCATATTGTGCAGGTTATAGTCACGTACAGGAGAGATATTTCCCCCTTCTGGTATTAATATGAGACCATTGTCAAAATCCAAGCAGATCTGGAGGTTGCCTGGCAGATGTGTATATCCTCTACCTGTGGGAGTGTGCACATTGAAGTGATACTTTATGAAGCCACACTTCAGAGTCCAACCTGAAAAATCAAATTTTCTGGTTTGCCAGAGGAAGGAAGTGTGAATGAACTGAATAGTTTATCTCCTCCTTAGAAGTTTAGAAGTCTGCTCCTGAGAGATTATTTTGTTTGGAATTGTTTCTTTGCACCTTCTATAGTGAACTATTGGTTTTGCTGTCACTGATAACTCCTTTGTTTTAGCGCCTTTATATCTTTTTGGCTTTGTACCTTGTCACTTATCACTGTGTCTTTCCACTTGCACAAGTTAGTTATCACAAGTATGTAAAATTAAAATGGCTAGGGGGTCACTAACATTAAAACAGTACTACACACCAAAAGGTAGCACAATTTTCACATGATCCTCTGCATTAAACCCTAATATTTATCAAAGAAAAGCAATATGTTTATAGCAGAATTATTTCCAGGAACAAACTATGCAGCCAAGCCACCTAATTGATTGGAGAATTTTTCATTTCAGTTATGACCTTGAAGTCAGTGACGCCTGGAATGCCCCTCAGACCATGTCATGGGTGCTCTAGTAAAGATCTATCGCTAGATCAATTACTAAAGCAATGGAACATCTGATCCTACCCTTGAAATTAAACAGGAAAAGTAGGTCAGCACACCTTCAGCTGACACAATGAAGTATTATGCTCTCAATGACCCAGGAAGGAAAGCGCTAATGATTGATGGGAAGAAATATTTAAATGAGAAAGTTGAAGCACACTAGAATTAAGCATGTCAGAATGATCAAGCAACTCTAGACGGTCAAGTGCCTTCAGATAACAGTAGTTTTGGCCAAATCTCACATGAGTTTATCCCCCCAAAAACAACAGTCATATTTGTAATGACATTTTAAAGGATTTAGGCTTCAAAGATCTAACCGTCTTTCCAGATGGTAGCCTTTCCTTTCTTTGTTGATCCATGTTTTCTGTTAAAATTATTTGCCTTTCATTTGTTATCATAATCTTTATATGTGGTAGAAAGGCTGTTGCCATTTCTTCTGAGCACCTAAAACCACTGAAACAGGTGTCAGAAAGAATTTTGCAGGTTATCACTGACACAAGACATAAGAAAACTTTTCTGAGTATGCTTCAGAGGCATTCTTCTTTGAGTAAATAACATGGAGAAATTCAACAAAATACCTGTGGTAATACAAGAATATCAGAATGATCTGCAAGTAAGTTTAAATTATTCCATGGTCAAGAGCTCAGCACATATTTAGAAACCACTTAGAACAACTTTTTTTGGTTGTATGTCAGCAGCACCTGTTACACCCCAGTCATTCAAACCTAGGCCTAAAGCAATGTTCTTTTGTTCTAGGTAGACACAGCCGAGCAAATTCCAACCAAATATTCTCAAGAGATAAAAATACACAGAAGTTTATTGGCAAACATAAGAAAATTAAGGAACATTGGCAAAAGAGTAAATAGAACATACCATCACTTATCACAGCATAGACTTAGTTCATTGAATATAGAAAGCCTTTAAACTCATTGGATGTTATATTCCATGAGAAGAGAGTTGGAAGAAGAAAGGGAGGAGAACAGTGAGGCGGGTGGAGGCCTGTCACAAGTAGTGTCCCCAAGGTTCAATACTGGGCCACTATTGTTTAACTTATTCATCAGTGACCTGGATGAAGGGGCAGATGTCTCCTCAGGAGTTTCATTGATGGCACCAAGTTGGGAGCAGTGGGAAATACCCCAGAGAGCTTTGCAGCCCTTCAGAAGGACCTGGACAGGTTGGACAGATGGGCAGAGAAGAACATTTCGAAATTCAACAAAGGCCAATGCAGGGTCCTACACATGGGGTATAATAACCCCCTGCACCAGCACAGTCTGGGAGCTGGCTTGCTGGAAAGAAGCTCTGGGGAGAAGGACCCTGGGATCCTGTTGCACAACAAGCTGTCCATGGGACAGCAGTGCCTTTGTCACCAAGAAGGCCAATGGTACCCTTGGGTACATCAGGAAGAGCATTGCCTGGAGATCAAGGGAGGTGATCCTGCCCCTCCACTCAGGCTTAGTGAGGCTGCATCTAGAGTGCTGTGTCCAGTTCTGGGCTCCTCAGAACAAGAGAGACATGGGACTTTTGGAGCAGGACCAGCATAGGGCAGCAAAGATAATGTGACCTCATCAGTGTCTGTAAGTATCCAAAAGGAGGGTGTCAAGAAGATGGAGCCAGGCTCTTCTTGGTGTTTCCAAGAAATAGGACAAGACACAACAAGCACAACAAGAAACTAATGCATATCTGAATATGAGGAAGAACTTCTTTACTTTATGAATGATGGTTCAGTGGAACCTTGCCCACAGAGGTCGTGGAGTCTCCCTCACTGGAGATATTCAAAAAGCCTCTCAACAGAGTCCTGTGCCATGTACTCTAGGATGATCCTGCTTAAGGAGAGAGGTCGGACCAGATTCACAGAATATTCTGGGTTGGAACAAACCCACAAGGATCATCAACGCCAGCTCTTGAGTGAATGGCCTGTGCAGGGATTAAACCCACAACCTTGGTTTTGTTGGCACTATTCTCTAACGAACCAATTGTTTAAAGACTGAGAAATCTTTGTGAAGGCAGAAAGATTTCATTATTGCTCTTTAGAACAATAGTCAGATAAAAGGTATGGTTTTGATGAAGTGTGTTAGAGATTATGCAATGCCTTTCCCAAGGTTTCTGGGATAAACATCTTAAAAAAAGAAAAGGTGAAGGAACTTGTTGGTCTTCTACCAAACTGACAATTTTTTTGCCAATTCTGAAGAGGAGACTATACTTGCACTTGCCTTTTCTACAACTAATCATCCAAAGACACAGCAAACAGTACTTTGAGTTGCCAGGGATTTGGGGTAGTCAATGTGTTCGCAAATTTGTGGCTCAATTGTTGTCCATTAAAATGACCTAGTTTTTGTATTCAACGATTAAAGGCACATCTGTCATAGGATATTAATAATTTAGAACTATAAGTTTACTGCATCAACTTTTTCTTGGACTACTAGGAAGAGAATTTACAATGTGCAGCTTTTTCTAAATAATCTTCTGTTGAGGGAAACATTGCTTACTTCACTGAATATTTTAAACGGGTGTATAAGAAATATGAAACACCTGTACAGAAGATTAAACTGAACGTCCTAGAGCTTGAATGACTCTGGAAGCTGAATGTACGGGTTTTGGCTTTGTTTTTGGTTATTTTGTTCATTTTGTTTTGTGTATTTTTTTTTGTTTTGCACTGGAATTGTTCAAGTTTATGGTGTAACAGCAGCTGGAGTAGAGTGGACAGGGAGTTCAGAGCATGAGCAATGAGACTACTTCAATGTACTTCAATGTTCAATGTAGAAAAAGTAGTTGTGAGCATAACTAAATGTTTGTTACCACATTTTTATCTCTCTTTTAAGTATAATCGAAGGGCAAATCTTCAGATTGGGAAACAGCTGGGGTAACTGATTTACTGTCTCAGCCAAGCACTATTAACTACAGCCTCAAGAATAAATTGTTTTTTTAGACTGTGATTTGGGTTCTGCCAGATATAATTCAAAAAAATTTGCAGTCATCTGTTTTCACCATTTCACTGTTTCTCCTTAGGTCCTTGGCCCTTAAGGGCCACATTATTTTATGTTTCCAGAAAAGGTGTCAAAATTACTGGAAAATAATACCAATTCTTACTGGCAGAAATTCTGCAATAGCTCACAAAAATATTTTTCCATATCTGGTGTATTATGATTTAATTTCTCTTTTAACTACTTACTTTTCTTTTTCTCACACACTGATGAATAGTAGCAAAGCTTTTGGTGCCTGAACTAAAATAAAACATTAAAAAACCCCAGCGATGCTGCTGCATGTATGTGAATACCCTGTGGTGATAAGTGTGATCTAATTCAGTTATTTTACATAGGCCACATGGAACTCATTGTTCTATTTGAACAGCACCCTGTGAAATTAGCTTTACTCATAATGTTTTAAACATTCAGTACCATTTTTTAATTTATATTAATTATTATATAATTTATGAAAGTATATGATATTTATATTAGTAAATAAAACATATTAGATTGATGTAGGCAACTACTCCATCTATTTATCACTGAGGTAAGCAGGAATATCTCTACATTAAACCAGATTTAAACCTCCCATCTGAAAGCAAATTTGCCTATTGAAGTTGTACAAAGCTCCCAGCCTTCATAGTTGGTATCTTCATAAAAAGCACCATTTTAAGATAAGTATTTAGGCAACCACAGTCTGTGGTATTATTAGCAAGGCAGAGAAATGGACTTCAAAACCTGGACTTGCAAAGAGAGCTCAAAAATAACTTACAGAAAAAAAGTCTTCCAGAGGTAGGTAATCTGGGATTAGAAAGGAACATTTCTCGATTGTTTTTAAATTTTTTAAGAAACCTGAAGTATCTTTTTAGGGGAATTCTTATATTCTTATTATTTGCCTGACTGCTTTGTGGAACACTTTCATTATGTATCATAAATGAAACAATAAAAATGTCACCTGGAAGTTATTATTTGGTTTAAGGTTTGTCAGGGTATTTTTAAGAGCATCAACGAATGGTGTAAGAAGCACTACAAAGATCATTTTGTAATTAGGAGTGGTGTGCTTGTAGTGTTGATTAATTTCAGGCAATGATTTCTGAGTACAGTGGGTATATAGCAGAGTTTTTTAGTATAATTAGACTTTGAATGCCAAGGTTGTGATCAATAAGAATTAAAAGACCATTTTCAAAAGCTATACTTATACAATTTATGCAATCACTTTTTCTTTTCTTTAAATATCTCAAAGCCTAAGGCATAAAAATTGTCAGGATTCTATGCTAGTAACATCAAAAACGCTACTTCTTTTCTTGCTCCATATAATAGTTACCTAACCTTTTAATTTTCCATGTAAAATAAAGTTTGTTGATATTTAGTTCATTTGTATTTAGTTTAGCAGGTGCCAATTCAATTAATAATCAACCAAATGACATTCTAGATTTGCTTTGGATAGCAGTTCAATGCATTCTATTGATTTTTGTATTATTGGACTAGATGTTGTCATCATTATTACTGTGTGCCATGCTTCAGGCAGGATTTGAATTAGCCAGTAGTATTTCAGTATATGGGGCTTTTTCTTTCAGCATGGAAATTGTATTATAGTTCAGCAATAAACTACAATAAACTATTTTCAATATCCTTCTGGGGTATTTGTTGGTTTTTGTTTTTTTTTAAACCCCCTTATGAATTGAAACATTCGAAACACAATGCTTCCAAATGCTTTAGCTTATTTATATACAAATATGTTTTTCTGTTTTGTTGTTTTTGTTATATAATAATATATTTTCTAATATAATAATAGCAATAGTAATAGTAATAATCATAATAGTAACAATAATAATATTAATAGTGTGATGTTAACAGGAGGGCTGAGGTGAGAAAGTTGTTCTGTGGATTACCCTTCACTTTCTCTACATTAAAAGCAGCACACTCTATTCACTGTTAAGTCAGTTAAAGGAAGGCATCCTGCCCCAGTGAGCCATGGGAACTCCTCTGCAAGGAAACCAGTCTTGGCATTGGAAAAGGATTACAATGGAGGAATCCTTAAGTATGTTCAAAACCTCTGTAACTCCAGAAAACTGGACATCTTGTGTTACATTTTACGTACCCATGATTCCCTTGGGAAAGAGTCTTTTCTTGCAGGAGTAATAGAATTTGAGAATAGTGTAGACTTCTCCCTGTTTTCTATCCCAAAAAATGAATTTGTTTCTTTTGAAACTAGCACTTCCTATGAATGTAGGAAGTTTTGTGTAAGGAGTACTGCAGACTTAAACTTTATAACTGCTAGGCAAAATTGAAGGCAACAGATACTGAGATCTGAACAGGGGTCTGTTCCATATCAGTCTGACTATTCTTATGTCTAATGAAGTATTGTGTGTGTGGAAGGGGTGTATCAGCTACATCTGGTTTTGCAATGGGGTTCAGATTAGACTCAAATGTTTACAAAGATTTCAGAAACAGATGGAGACTCAGAGCTAAAGCAAAAATTTTTCACAGAGTTATGGAATGGTTGAGGTAGGAGTGACCTCTGGCCATCACATTTTCCAATGCTCTGTTCAAGCAGGGACACTTACAGCACTCTTCTAGAAGTGATAGTCATTAGTACATTTTTGAGACACAAGTAGAAACTCAAACAAACAGATTAAGAAATTGCTTTCCAGGCAACAAAAAGGAGAGAAATTGTGGAAGGTAAAGGACTTTCCCATACTCCTGTGGGAAATATGTTTACTTCGAGAGAGTATTCTCTGGTCAGGTGGCCATGCAAACATAAACTGCAAAGCAAAAATGTGTGACTGAATTAAGGGAAGGCATTCTAAACACAAGTCCAAAGAGGTACTAATATAGAAAGACCTGCTTTTCAAGATGGAGTAAAATATGTAATTAAGGTAATAACATGTAGTCCCATTTGAGGACTTTTTCCAAACTTTGCTTAATTTGAATTTCACATACTTGACATCTTGTTTTGACAATTCATCTGATTATATCAATATGTCACATTATGCAATAATAGCGAAACATGGTGTATTTCAGCACAATGAGTCATCCTGATGGCATGTCAGATCCAACATATTCCAAATCAAAGTTCCTTAAATCATGATGATTGAAAACTCTATTTAAAATAGCTTTCCCTGCTCAGATTATTTGTATTTCCTATTGCTTCTGTTAAATTAAGCTGGGTCTTTTACAGCCTGCCTCTCTTGACTCAGTTATCTTTCACTATAAGTCAACACATAAGAGAAAACAGAGACGTGCAAAAGCTCGGGGATAAAATGGAGAACAAAACAACCTTTCTTTTCTTGTATTTTTGACCAGGTTTGAAAATACACATCTAGAGGCTTGAAGTAAATTTCATTTCAATAGTAATTGAGTTCCTACACCTCTCTAAGTAATCAAGATATTCTGCCCTTAAAAGCTGGGTCCAAGCAAAAGAAGATGGGGACATTTAGTGAGTAAATCTTTTGCAAGCTTTGAGCAAAAAAGTCTTATTATTGAGTCATGTCAAAAATTCCTGAAATAATTTCATTTTCTCTTACTCCAAGAAGGCAGAGCTAAAGACAAAACATATACTTTTATTGCTGATAGTAATAAAAATTAATAAATAATTTTTTTTAGAAAAAGGTGTATTCTCTTTCTAGTTTTGTTACCTGCAGAAAAATTCCTGAGATTTTTATGATTTTTTTTTTTTTGCCATGATAGAATATTTGGGTATCAATTTAGTAGAAGAATTACTCAATATCATTTTCTGCTTGTTCATATGAGGGGACATGTGGATTGTTTTCTTCCTCCTTTATTTGCCACTATTGTTAAAAAATACAGGAGGCATACTATTTATGGGAGATGATAAATTTCCTCAGATACAAGAGTTCTGTTGAAGTCTGGGTGGTTCATTCAATTTGATGATTAGCTTTTTTTGCTGAAGTAGCTTAGGAGGGCCTCTGTTTGATGTCAGTGTCTTCCCTTGCTTCTTTGAGAAGGAATTCGTGACCTAGTTGTGGAAATGTTTAGAAAAAAGTTGCTTCAAGGGTTACATACCTTATTAGCTGCTTTTCCACTGCTGAACATTACTAGTCTTAATCCTAATCGAAGTTATACACACACACCTTAGCAGACAAGTGGGTCACCCTGCTGAGTGGATTTCAGGCTCCTCAGAAAGTGATACAACAGCAAAACCCCTGCATTAACCAAAATAGCTGCCAATGACCATAATAGGTCCCAGCATTGGGTGGAAAGGGCAGGAATCCTGGCAACTTCTCTATTTTCTCTGCCCCTTCAGCAGATAGTCTGTCTTTTCTGAAGACACTGCTCTACTGTGAGAGGAACCTCCTGTCCACTGCCAGACTTTAACTAAATATTAATTGGGAACTTAATGAAAAATACAACACTGAGTCTGTGAACCCTCTAATTTGAAATCCTGCTGTATATGCGCAGTAGATGAGAGGGAAAAGCAAGTACAAAGGATAACAGTGAATGTTGAATGTGAGATTATTTTTTTGCAAAATATATTTCTGAGTGTGCATGGGAACCCACTGAAATGCAAGCTGACAAGCACTGCTGAAATTCCAACTATAGGGGTCCATATTTTGTATAGATTATGAACTTAAGTGATGTACAGAAGCCTCACTTTCCCTTCCATAAGGAGATAAATCTGATAGATAACACCCCAAAACCACATGCATTTTTAGTTAAAATCCAAGCCCTTTCAGAATAGTAAACCATCTAAAAAAACTTCAATAGATAAGAAGATAAGAACACTTTTTTTTTTCTTCAGTAAACCAGCATATTTTTGAGTAGAACTGCTGGCAGAAATAAAACATATTTTTCATTATTACCCTGTTGATAAGTGACAATATTCCTGTCTGATTTTATTAAATGAAAAAATAACCCAGAAAAAAATCCAGACAGCACATATTAAAGTGAGATGTGTGTAAGTACCTTACACTTTGACAAGATGATCAAATAATATTCATTACAGATATTCACAAAATACATCTGGAAAGACTATTAGACATATGAATAATTATAAGTCTCCTGGAAACAGTGCAGTATTTGATGCATTGTATGCTCTGTAAATTTTCATATGTTAGCTATTTCTGTCCATGTAGTTTGTGATGGAAATTTTGGGGCGGATTTTTCTCCTTTGCTTGCAACTGGGGTTTCAGGATACATTTTCCTTTTCTTTGTATTACTTGAGTTCTGATTTTTGTGAGGGGCAGGAGCATACTTTCTGATTATTTTTTTAATATTACATTTTTACATGGCTATATTTGCTAGCCAACAGCTATATTTCAGTTTATCACCAGACTGCCTTGCAAATGGAAGCACTTTATAAAACAAGTGAAATCACAATACCCAATCATTCAGAAATATTGGACTACTTCAAATTTTTATAAGCTCTTAAATTTTGAGGTGATCAGGGTTCTGAGCTTGCATTGCATAGAATAATTTAAAATTATTGGAGCACTTCACATATTTTTAAAACCACTTCAGCTAGGAAATGATGGGGTTCCAGAAATATGTGGCTTATAAGGGTATAAAATTATCGGAGAGCTTAAGTGTTTCATTGTGAAAGTGATCAAGGTTCCTTGCTTGCACATTGCAAAGCAATTGAAAATTACTGGAGTGCTTCAAGTGGTTTGTGTTTTTAAGGATTTTAAGTCTCTCCTGCTCAAATACTCTTTAAAATTGTTAATGTTTCCAATATTTTCAATTACTGAGTATGCACCCATTATCCTACTTTTCCTTATTTTGGGTTTTTCCTTTGTCATGTTTTTTTTTAGGTCCAAATATTTGGCTTTCAGAGGTCTCAGAGTTAACTAAGTCTTGAAATCCTTTAGTTTCCAACACACAGGAGCTTTGATGATCTTAACAGTGCTATTATTTTTAGAGAAAACAATTTAAGGAATAATTTTTATTAATGTCAGTATCCAAAGCTGAAACCTGAGGTTGTGCCTATATCTTTTATTATTTATAGAGTACTTTCCACATGTAGCTTATTTAATTTAAAATTTTATAAGGTTCAGATTTTAATTAATTAAAAATTATTTATTATTTCTTCTGATATTACCATGTTTTTAAAAAATTACCTTTAAAACACTGGGTTTTTTCTTTGTGTGTCCTCCTTTCTCCTCCTTTTCTTTCTGTCTTCAATACACACACTGCACAAACCACTGGTACATCATAATTCATTCTCTCACAGCTCATTCTCAGTACTATGTTTTGGTAGAACTCACAGTGGGTAGAATTTTGAGCTGGATTTATCATCCACACAAGAGAATCATAATAGTTCTATATTTTAAGAAGGGAAGAAAAAAGCCCTATAAAGTGCATCATTCTGCAATGCATTGTTTCTGTACATTGAATTTATGACCGTAAGAAGGAAATCACTTGTGTTATACAGGTATTCTATTGTGTGCGTTTAAAAATTTAATTCCGTCCCTACCGTGCTATTCGTTTTACTTAACTGTTTTCATGAACTTTGCTTATTTCAGCTCTATATTTCCTTACCTTATCTCTATTATGAACTGTTTGCTTCACCCATTTTCCTCTTCCAAAAGTATAAAGAAAATAACGTAAGCACCTTGCTTTTTTTTTTTTTTCTCTCCTTTTTTTTTTTTTTAGGTCTACGTATAGTAGTAAAAAGGATGTATTATTTTTTATCTTCATGTCGTATTTATGAACTATATTAGTAATAAGTAGTTTTCTGGAAAATTAAATACTTTCTATAGAGAGCATTTAAAAATGTTTGTGCAACAGGGTGAAATTTTCTTTAACTAGAAGAGTATAATCATAGACTTAAAACAAAGCAACCAGAAAATACTTTCAATAAATGGATCAGGGTTTTTTGATGATCAAAATGGAAATACTACATTGTTTGACATAATATTGCATTCATTTTCATGTTACTGTTTTCTCTTTTAAGATACCCAGAGCATTCATGATTCCTAGGAACTGAATTTGAATGGACTGTTTGTAAACTTTATTTATAATGCTTTTTACCATTCCTTTTTGAGAATTTCAAATTGTGAGCTGCCAAAACGTGCTTACCATGTAAGAAAAACTTGGAATTAAAAAATTATCATCTTGTATATGTTTTATGCTTGCTGTCATGGATAGTGTCCTTCAATCATTAGAAAATTATAGAAATAATAGTATAGTAATATAATATATAATAGTATAATATATAATGATAATATTAATAGAAATACAGAATAATAAATTATAGCCCAATAGAAAATTATTTAAAAAATATTTTATCTTAGAAAATCACATCTATATCTGCCACAGATACATGCCTATCAATAGCCTCTCTTAAAACAATGGTTTTGCAGTTTTTGAAAAAGAAATGGCTATTGGAGTTACAGCTGTTGGAATAAAATAGATAGATATATTCAAGGATTTAAAAGACTGAAATCTGTAAACATTAGTATAGAATTGTTTGAAGTGTTAACATTTACCACAGACTGAATTTTCTGCATTACAATAAATCATGACTTATCGGTGAGGGCCTGGCTTCTATTTTTCAAGGCAGTATTTTCACATATTAAATGTGATCACAAGGAAAAAGGTGTTTGTACCTGTAGTTCATTTTAATCAAACTGATTTTAGAAAAGCAAGAAGTGAAGCCTTCAGTAGGCACAAAAATCTGTTCCCTGACATTCCTCTCACAGTTTTTAGTGACAGTAGGTATGAGAGGTTTGGGAGAGATTTTTTGAAGTAACTTTGAAAAAACTACCTAAAAAGTGATGATGCTATACCTTTCTACCATACTACTTTTGTCTTTTCTATACTGACACTAGAAACTGCGATATGAAGGTGACAAACACTCAGGTTTGCTTGGACTGTGTGCTACATACGTGCAGTGGTAATACTGTCCATGGGCAACAAGGTCGGAAGAGTGAGCATCTACCAAAGAGGTCCTAAAGGGCCACCAAAGTAACGTGGGAGAACTACTGAGTTGAAACTGGCTGAATTCACATTGCAGAAGCTGGAAGACAGTTTTGTGTCCTCTCCTTCTTAAAAAAACAAACAAACAAAAAAGAAACCCCCCAAAAACTCTTTGAAAGGATTTACTGCTCTCTACCATTAAAGTAAAGATACTTCTCAAAGTAGACTTTTGATCTTGGTGAGGATGACCATCTTCAGGCAGTATTAAGCAGCAAAATGAATAGTGCATAATCAGTGCCTAAGGCTGTTCCATAGAACTTATTAATAAGTTTAGACATCTCATAAATTTGCTGCTGAGAACAATCTCAATTTCACATAGGTAGGTATGTATTTCTCTAATTTTCATATACATAACAAAGTTTTTAGATAGTGTAACCTAATTATTTGCTGCACTTTTGCCATCCTTCTCTTCTCTGGTAATTTTAGGACTTCATGGATGGTCTAAAACAATATTTCTAGAGGGGGAAAAAAAAGGAAATTATTTAATAAATATAGTCCAGGTCACCTGCTTTTTTAGAAAGGGGGATATACAGCTTTTCACCTATCTGGCATATATCCTTACCATGGATGATGTGTAAATTGGTTTATAAGAAGTTTGTGTACAAATACTTGATAAACTCTTCTAGTAGGGGAACCATATGTATGTTGAGATTTTCCATTTGTGGAATGGTTTGGATTTTATTTCTTTCTTATTTCCAACCAAAAATTGGTCACAGGTCTGTTTTGTCTTTGTTTGTTTTTTTTTCATATACTTTTATAATGGTTATTCCTCCATATCAAAACTGAGGGACTTTGAACAAGGGGATTCAACTATTTTAGCACATCACCTAGAGGGTGATGAACAGCTAACTATGTATAGAGATCCTCTTAGAGAAAGGGAATAAAAAGACATCTTACCAAAACAAAAAAATATTGTTTTCTTTACCTTCTGTTGCAAATTCAATAATTTGCCAACTGAGCACTATCGTGAAAAACCAAGGAGCGAGAAATAGAAGTGTCTGTTAAAAGGGGAGCTTATGACAAAATTACAGGGTTCAGAAATGTTGATGGTTTTCCCATAGCTTACTGGATTCCTGAAGCATTTATTTCATGGTTTATCACAGATGTCTTCTGCAGCCCTCCTTATCTTGCTGGGCAGTGCTTTTTTGAAATAACACCTGTGAAATTGTAAAAAAACCAAACCAAACCAAAACAAACAACTAAAAACTCAGAATGGTTTTACTATTTATTTCCTATGGTGTTTCATTTTTGGATACTGAAGTTAGACCTGAGTGGGGGTTTTTTTTTCAAATTAATGGGCTATTTACTTCTGAGCGTAATATATGAATACATTTCCCAAAATAAGTTCCTATATGCATCTTCCCAAAGGCTGATTACTCGTGAGTTGTGATTTATCAATAACAGCCATTCCAAATTCCTCAACACAGACAAAAATTCAAAAATTTCTTGAAATTTTGATCTTGAATAAATAGCCAAAGCATTTTGATACTGCAAATTTTAGAGAGAGTACATATTCAAATGGCCTAAATTTCCAATAACTTAAAAAATTCCCTAAGGGGAAGTAAATATATTAGTCAAGGTCAGAATCTATAGGCTGAATACTGATAAATTTGGCTAAAAATTAGACCTTTATCTTCTGAAAATTATGTTGACTGGTATGTTGATTGGCCTTTGGTTCGCTTTCTGAACGGTAGATAAAATGTTGTAAAGATGGAACTTTTTAACAAAATTTTACTTAGAAATGCTGAAAGCTGTTTCAATATTCCAAATTCATTATAAATTTTAGTTCTATTCATTTAATTGTATTTTTTTCATTCTTATATGTTTTTCAACACACAGTTACATTTGTAGCATAATCAAAGAAGTGTTGGAAATCAAAAATGAATTTTTATATCAGTAATTTTCTTTATTCCCGAACCTTCATGGTTAAAACATTATAGAAAAAGCCTTTTAGAATGATCAGAAAAAGGCAAAATGTTGGATATTATGAAAATGTTCCTGAAAAAACATTTATAAACACATATTGTTCGGTATACTTTTCTGTAACATCGATATGATTAATAATACCTGGTATTTTAATGGGATATGATATGTGTGAAAAGGAAAAATAGACTGCATTAAACCAGCCCTTTTTAAGTTTTTGAGAAATAAAAAAATCTGCCCATTTTACTGGTGTTTAACATATAGGAAAATGCAATTCATATACAGTGCAAACTTCGACATGTGTATGCAAATTATATAAAAAAAGAAGTTAAGAATACTGTTTTAAAAATATCTCTCTGTGGCAGGTGGTCACTGTGAAATATAAGAAAGGATGGACCATTTATCTTCGTATGAGTGAATGTGTGTGCCATAAATTAATCTGATAACTAATACTAATAATTTTAGTCCTTGAGAAAGTGTTAAGTTTGGTCTGGAAATTTAAAGGTTGTTTCAGGTTAGTTGATTCAGTGTTTTAAGCAGTTAGTTAGAGAATACCTTTTATTCTTATTGCAAATGGGAGAGAAATTGACCTCTTCCTGCTAATTCTCTATATAACTTTAACTATCACAGGAATAAAATGATTGCTATGCAAAATGAAATAAATCTTACAGAACTAATTGCCTTTTCTCTTTTTTTTTTTTTTTTTTTTTTTTTTTTTTTTTTTTTTTTTTTTTTTTGGTTTTTTTTTTT
>JAYDZK010000113.1:121247200-121283513 GCA_034509185.1 Euphonia xanthogaster
TTTTTTTTTTTTTTTTTTTTTTTTTTTTTTTTTTTTTTTTGGTCGTTTTTTTTTCTGTGGTTTTTTTTGGTAGATTTTGGTAGGGTATTTGGGGTTTTTTTTTCAGTTTCCTTGTTTTGGGGTTTTTGGTTATTTCCTTTGACATATATGACAATTCTTCTTTCCAAAACCTTTGGTAAATGTGATCAGGTGTTTGGAATGTAAAGAAGAAAAGATAATAGACATTTTTAAATGCTCTTTCAATCTATTTCTAACATGAATTCCTATAAAAATTATGTTAATACAGAGATTCTCAGTCAATTACTCCCCTACTTACCATACATCCAAAGCAACACAGTACTGGATTAACCCTGGTGAGCTTCATTTGAAGGAGAAGGCCAGAGAAACATCAGGTTTTATCTCCTGTGTGGCAGTTCCAGGAATTGTTCAAGCAATATACTCACAATTTTTTCACATGCCACAATACTGCTTTCTCATGACTTAGGGGTAAAAGGAATACAGCTGTGATTGTGACTGTATGAAAGATTGGGTAATAATTCTGAGGAGAAAAAGGCACAAATGAGTTTAAAAGTCTGGCTGCATTATGCCCCCTGATAATTATGTACACTCTTGTGTATCTAATTCTTTCAGTGGCATCCAGCTGCGCCTGCATGTAGCTGAGGTGTGTGGCACGGACTGTACTGCTAATAGTAGCAGCACACAAGTACTGGGGCTCTAGAGTTTGTTTTATTTACACAGAAGATCCTGGTACCAGCCATAAAATTGTGGGACCCTACCTGGGACAGCAAAGTTGCCATTTGGTGGCTCTTATTTAAAAGGCTGAACCAAGTGGCCTTTCCTTGATTATTCACTCTATGACATTGCTGATACTGCTTCTGCTTTGTGTAAAAAAAACCCAAAACCACTGGTCTTTTGCCCAGAATGACCTGAAAATCCTGAGACACTGGAAGATGTAGAGAACTTGAGGGTTGGGGTTTAAACTGTTTGGCTGATGGGCAGCTGCTGTGATTGGCTCTTCTCACAGGAAACCAAACTGACCTCTTACCTCGCATTCAATGTTTGCCCTTATAAATATTATGGTCTTGCCTGAACATCTGCTCAAAGAAGTGGGAACTGGTCATAACCATGAAGCCAAAATTCTTGTAAGACCATTTTCTATCTCAGAAAACCCAGTTATTTTTCTATCTGGTGATAGTAACCTAAAATGATTCAATGTTTTACTCTTTAATTTAAATAAAACAGTTTATTCTCAGAATTGATTTTTTTTTTTAGATGAGCCATTAGGCTTAGTGGCTTGCCTTTAACAAAATTTTTAAAGAGTTGTTTATTTTAAGTGTTTATCTAAAATGTCAGTCTCTTTGCAGTCTGGGAATCACTTACAGCTGCTCGATTCCTTCTCATCTACTTTTACTCGGTGTTCTGCCTGTGTCCTCCCCATTCCTGCATCTCTAGGGCCATCTGCAGGACATCTCTCCAGTTGAACCTGCAGGTAACTGTACCTTCATCTTTTCCATGGGGCCTTGCTTTCAGGAGACCTTTTCATCTCACAGTAGGCAATGACTACTTAGGTGGAGCCTGTTTGAAATCAGATATAATCTAATTATTTACTAGTAGATGAAAACCTGCATTAACTACTATCTCTTTCCAAAAATATCTAGTCACATGTTCCATAAAATTTTTGAAAGCAATTGTCCTTTATACAGGACTACAGTGATAACTGATCAGGAGTGCTTGAACACAAAGTGATTTTAAGTGGGATGGGTGCTTTTAACCTGGTCAGTTGAGTAAACAGCAGTGGTGTAAGTCTCTAAGTGCATGAAACATGTCATTTGGGGTTTTTTTCATATCTTGTCTGTTTAGCTTAGTATGAATGTGGCTCATCCAGAGCAGGTTATGTGGCCACTGGATGAGGGTAGCCACCAAAGCAGTGGGGCCATAGTTCATATTTTTTAGGGTTTTGTTGTGCTTGTTGTTCTGTTTAGTTTGATCTTGTTGTTGTCTTTGGTTTGTTTTTTTTTTTTTCCCTGTAATCACTTCAGTAATTAAGAACAGTTAGATTTTATATCTGTGTGGCTTTTGATGGTTTTCTAGTTCCTATGAATGGACAGCAGGGATTTGCAGCTCTTTTCCAGGAGAGACATTGGTCACTTTGTAGATTGGCTGGCTGGGAGGAAACCCATTGGTGCTCACACCAAAGGGAGCAGGGTGAGGGATGTTCTACTGGCATTGAATGCAGGTGAGGTGGCTAGTGGGACGGTCCAGTGCAACTCGGCCGAATTCCTTCCTGAAAGCCCATGGCTTACAGGACTCTGCTTTAGAGCAAATTTGCAGCAAACCAGACTGGTTTCTGAGGTCTGCTTTCTGCTTTTCAATCAGCTCAGAGGAAATTTCAGCAGTCTGGGTCTGGAGGTGTCAGGTCCTGCCTGCTACTACCGTGAGGAGGGGCAGATGACCTGTCAGCTCCCCAGTTGCTTAGGTCCCTGTCCAGAGAAACGACAGGGTCAGTGGTCAGGCTGGCAACTGCCTGTTTCAAAAGGGCAGCTTTCAGCTTAACCTTGAAAAGGAGTCTTTTGGGATTTGCATCTGCTCTTTAAAGCCTATGGAATCCAAATTTTAGCTTCCTAAAGATGATTCCCCCTGGCCTGGAAGCCGGTACCTCCAGTGAGAAGTACTGCAGGGCTGCACCAGTCAGAAACTTCACTTATTTATTTGCAACTTTTGTATTTACTGCTGAGTGGCTTCTTAGTTTTATTTGAAAAGGAAATTGACTTCTCTCTCTCTTTGTCATTGCCTTGTTAACAAGGAGGAGGAAAAGCTGCCTAATCTCGACATTATGAGAGTTGTTAGAATTGATCCCAAGTGAACTCTGGAGAGCAGAAAGTCAGATCACCTCTTTGTTTTGTTCCAGGGGGTTACCGAAAGGGAATGACAGCCTTCAAGGGACCTATTTTCCACTGGCTGAAAGACTGCATTAAGCAAGCATGTTTAGTAAAGGGTAAAGAGAGTACCAGTGGGAACAAATGCATGCACCACCATAGCAGGCACGGGGCTCAGAGCAGAGGAGGCAGACGTCTGCTGTGCAGAGCTCTCTAAAGAGGCCACGTGGGCCTTTCTGTGTAATTCAGCATCGCAGACTAGATCCTCTGCAGCATCCTCTCGGGTTCTTGGTAGAGGATGGCTACAGGCAGCCCCTTCTAGCCTCTCCTTACCTACCATGCAGAAGCACCGCTTGTTGAGCCAGCTTGCTCCACACAGGAGGTGTTGGGAAATGGGGATTTCTGTTGTCATGATTAAGTTTCCCTATTCAAGCTTGTGTAGAAAGTATCCAAAAATTTTTGTCACACTGTTTTTTTTTAGGGTGAGTTCTTAACATAGCTTTATTCTCGTTTAAATATGGTGAATAAAAATATTCCTTCTAGTATTAGTATATTTCCTAGTACCACAGAGAAATATTTTCTAAGTTATCTTTTCCCTTTCTGAGATTTGTCCCATATATATAAACAAAGTACTTTGAATAGGCTAGTTCCCTTCCAGGAGAGAGGATGCCATATTTCCATGCCAATGAGAATTCAGCCTGCAGTGTTAAAGTGGGTAGTACAATGTAAGATGCAAAACAGCAATATCAGACTTTTCACTGATACATAGAGAACGGCAATAAGGCTTATTTGGGTCAGTGCTATAGACTAAAAAATAATTGAAACTCCTGTATTTGTTCCAGAGTAATATGTAATATATTTGTTTCAATACTGTAGTTTCAATGTGCAAGAAGAAAAAATTCTTACAAAACTAGGAAAGCTGATCTCTTATACTTGAGCTCACAGAAAATTTAAAAAAAAGGCAAGTGTTTCCTATGAGGCTTAGTATCCTAATGAGATGTGCCACTAGTGAACCTTGTGCCCTACCTTGTTTACCTGCATCCTTGCCAGGTGGACCCAGAGGGAAGGAGACTGCCTGTGAAAAGACATACTACAACTCCCAGGAGTCACTGCAGCCTGAATGAATTTTACTTCTTAAGGCAGACAAGGAAAAAGTACCTTTTTTCCCTCAGTGCCTAAATTCTAAGGGCAAACAGAAACTCATGCTGTTGGTATTTTGTCTTTACCAGACAATATGTTAGTCAGACTTACCAATGTGCTTGACTCTTTGAAGCTACTTCCTTCAGCCACACAGGGAGAGATTTTCTGGGAGAGGATGGTAAGTTATGCACTTTCCCCCCCCCACCCTGTTCTCAGTCTTGCATTGAGCAGGCCCTTGGCATGGTGTTCCCTGAATCTAAAGGAATAAGTGGTGTTGAAATACAAAGCGAAAAGTGCTGGAAGTTGAGCCAGTTATTTCTTAAGTGAGGCATTTAGGGACTGCTTCAAAACTTGGTGAATCAGATTTCTGATTGATTCTGTGGGTTGCATCTTCAAGTGAAAACTGAGTATTGAGGTTGTTATTCCATAAGGTTTTCAAATGACTGCTGAGAGATCCAAGTATGACCCACTTTTCACTCTTTTTATTTTTTATTTTTCCTCTGTCTTTAGTTATGAGGAAGACTAGTCCACTTAAAAGGATGATGTAGGAAACAGAAGTTTCCATCTGGCACAACAAGACTGGCTGATGGTGAGAACAAATCTTTTATATGAAGACGTTATTTTCAAGGATCTCTAAACTTTAGTCCTCTTCTCTTTTTTTTTTTTTCTGTTTTCTTCCTTTTTCCTCTTGTAATAAGAAAGCCAGGTAGTTTATCCTACTCAAGGAAATGTCATTGGAAAGCCAAGGGAAGCAGCAGGAAAGAGTTGATAAGATGGTGATTACTTCTTAAAAAGTTACCTATAAAGTTCTTTTAAATTCTAAGCATCTGTCACTATTGCAGTTGTTGAACAGTGTTGTTCATAAACATCAACAACTGTTTAACACTTAAGCTGTAACCACCTTTTCTGCCAAATGGTTAAAAATAATTATGTATCAGCTTTAATAGTTAAAACCTCTTTTTTCAAAGCAACCAGTAGGCCTTTTTTCAGGTACAGCCTGTATCTACAACAAAGAGAATACTATGATGCGGAACTTATTCTAAAACAGGTTTTTTATCATGTTGGGAAATTTCTTACCAGCATTATTTAAAAGCTTTTAAAAAAAATCCTCCCTCACACCTTTGTTCTTTCTGTGCCAGGAAATGTTGCTACATATTTAATACCATGTTTTAAATGTTTCATATGTTTATGACATGAAATACATGTACAATATAATCAAGGCTGTTCAAATTCTTCTGTACCTATTTCACTCCAAACAGCAGCCTGAGAGTTTGTGTGAGGAAATTCTTCTGACCACAAATGCTGTAAATTGAGAAATACGTTTTATAACTATTTTTTTACAGCTTCGATCTCTTTCCATTACATGACAAAGACAAAATGTGGGGCTGCTGGGAAGAATGCTGCTTCTTTTACTCTCTCTCTTAAAATTATTCTGTTTATTCTGAAGGTTTTGCAATTAACTCTTAAAAAGTCTGTTTGAATTTGGGGAACCTATGAAAAAGGGACAGAGTGAGGTTTGCTCATCATTCTAACCTGGATCAATATAATTGTGTGTTACTCAAACCACCAAATAACACCCTGGTGGTAACTTCACACCACTAAGAGAAGACCTAAACAAGAACTCAGTTGAAACTGAAAGGCTCCTCATTTCTCTCAAACAGGATTCATTTTCTAATTTGTTTTCATGGATCTGACATGTACATATGCATACAGAATTCCTAGGAATCTAGTTCCTGCAGGTAATACAGATTAGAATTTTCATTCAAATCATGGTTTTTGGGCATGGGTAAGAGCAAAGCAATTTTTTTTTTTTGTAGCAATTAAGTATTTCATTGTAGTGTTTATGTGTTAGTGGTAATAAAAAGAAAGTTACCTGATAGAACACTTGATATAGTTTATGACTTCTAAATTGAAATATTGCAGGTAGTTTTCTTTCATGGAGATTGATCTGTCCAAAGGTATTTCTTGTTTGTTTATTTGGGGTTTTTTTGTGGTTGGTTGATTGGTTTGGTTTTTGTTTCGTTTTTTTCATAGTGGGAGCTTTTAGTAAAAAAAAAAAAAACCACTTTTTTTTTTTTTTCTTTTGTTCTGACATTTCCTTAGAGCATTCCCGGGAAATTGTGGAGTGCAAATCTTTGACCACCAGGTTTACATGGATCTCCTGGCCTATACTGTCAATGGCTCAACTTTTCCTCTCACTAAATAAGTGAATCATAGAGCTTAAAACACTCAGGCCTGATGTAAGAAAAAGTGACTTGGAGAAAAAACTAAAACATTTACTGGGATTTGTAGAGGCAAACAAGTAAAAAAGAAAGTTTTTAACAGGGTTTTTTGGGTCTGGTTTCTTTTTCATTAGATGATGCTGTAATTACTAATACTTCAACTTGTGGTTTTCACCCTAGCTGCAAGAACAGATGATTTTAAGCCTTCATAAATTAATGCAGCATACTTTGCAATACTGGGCACTAATGTCTTCTTATGAGTATCAATGTGCTGTGTGGTATAACATAAAGACTGTAATGTTTCAATTTCCATCCTGTTCTCTTTCCGCTGTTGCTTGTTTACTTTGGTTTCATCATATAAATATTTGTGTGCATACTGGTTTATTGTGTTGCTCTAAACACATGTGAATCTAATTACCAATGTGTTTAATTTGAATATAGTGTTACATGGTTTTTAATCATGCTCCAAGTCACTTTTAATGGTTACAAGAAAAGTATTTCTGGAACACATACTTCTCAGACTATAAGGATGTACTATTGCCAGAAATAGTTGAGATTATTTAATTTATTAGCAAATGAATGTTGTGCAAATACTTTTGGATGGGATCCCAATGTTAATTAACAGAAAGTAAAGTCAAGAGGTTAAAAATTAAACTTGAATTCTATTAGGTTTTGTGGATTTTTTTAATACATTTTAGCAAGTCATACATCTTTCCCCTCCTGAAAAGCACACCCCAAGTATGTATACTGCATCTTTTGAGTTGCATGGAAATACTATTTTGTGTATATTGATTTCTTAGTACTAGTCTGGCAGTAACAGTGTTTTGGTTTACTTTCCAAAAACTTTAAAAGGCTGGAAAAGTACCAGAGAAGGAGTTATAGAAATGCAATGACTTCTGCCCTTTGTTGCAGAAGTGATACGGACAGTAAAATTTTCCCATATAACTTTTTCACTCTATTTTACATTTGTTGTTGAAGGACTGCTTGCTGGGATGAAAAATATTTTGGGTCATCTATTCTACAAATTTTTTGATATATTTTCTGTATTTCTAAAAGGTATAAAATATTTTACTGCTTACAACACTGAGAAATCTTGGGCAGATAATTTTATCTACATCGTAGAATGGCCTACTACAGCCACCATTGATTTTTGTGCTGAAAGCAGGTGGGACCTGTAAAAAAAAAAAAACAAACAAAAACCCACACTTTGGTGTGCGAGTAGAGATTTAGGTGCAAAATACATTCTGGTTATTTTAATGTTCTGTGTTTTTTTGTTGTTTGGGCTGAAACATATATTGAACAATCAGCTATATATTTTTAATTACTAATTATTTTGCTTCCACAAGAAAATCAGGAATAGACATAGGAAGTTACTTCCTCTCACTAAAACATTTTTTACATTATTAAACCATTTAATATCATCACCAACTGAAGGAAATTTACTAAAAACAATGGGAAGGTGTGGGTCAGTGAATCAAAGAAAAAAAAAAAAAAGATTAACATCTGAAATAATTGCAGCCAGTAGCAAATGTAAAACTGATTCTGTTTTGTGATGTTTTCAGGTTCTTACATGTGATTCCATTGCTGTGTCACTTCCATCACAGTGCTCTTATGTAGTGTGATTCAACCATTCAGTGTTTCATTGTTTGTTGTGTGGAATTTATTTAGCCGTTCATGCTGCTGTCTTATTTTCTGTGTTTCCTTTCAAGTGATTCCTTCCCTTTTCTTACATGAGGTGGATTTGCAAGTCATTCTTTACCTGTGTAGGCTACAACTTGGCTGAAATGCTTGATGTTGACATCCCGCTTTTTTCCTGTGTCAGCTTCCTCTTGTTTCTGCTGGAGCAATAGCGGGAGCCAAAGTTACATTTGAACGTGTAAGCTGGTAAATACGTATTCCACAAACAGACTGTGTTATACATCCTCCTAAGATACTCATTCCATACACTATTTCCATGATAATTTTTACAGTTTGTGATTTTCTATGCTTGCCATTTTGCAAACTGTTACCATCATGATTTCTGCTGAATTCTCAGAACAGTTGCTCTGTGCCAATTTCCCATTGGTGACAGTGGCTGGTAGCAAATACTTCATAAGTAAAGGAGAAATGGTGATTATGGAGGCAGTATTCTTCTAGTTCCAGCACCTACTCCCTTAGGGACCTCCTGGGTCAGCCTCTGAATCCTAGTCAGTGTTTATATTTTTTGGACAGTCCCCTTTTCTATAAATTAGTGTTTTTTAGCCCGTTTATTACATCTGCCTTTAAAAAATTCTGAGATAGCAGTTTCTGCCTTTAAATGACATATTTTTTTTTCATTTCACTTTAAATCTCTTTGATCCTATTTTCCATCAGCTGTTTTCTCATTCTTTTAGTGTGAGAGTTAATTGCTCTCTATATACTTTCTCCAAACAGCCCTTCCTCATATTTTTGCTCAGATCTGTTTTCCCAAATTAAGTTTACTTATAAAAAGGCTATTTCTTCATTTTGAGAGTTCTTATTTTCCGTCTTTCTATTTTACTTTCTCCTTTACAAGATTAAATTATAAATATTATGCAATCAATAAGAAATAAAGGAATTCAATGACAGTTTTTATAAAGAAATTGTAAAAATGCTTTTGTAGTTTTCTGTTACAGAAAATTTATCTCTGATTGTAATGTCACTCCTAGATTAAACTGCCCACTATATCTTTATTTAATGAAATACCTCTGGCCATTACCACATTCTCTCAACATATACCTTTTGTCAGGTCAGGCATCAAAGTCCCTCCAAGACACATGTGCATGCGGAGCACCTCTGAAGTTTTTTCTTTGTAGGTGATCTTCTTCCAGTTTTGTTTACCTCCACACTTCAGGGTAGGCTGTAACCTAAACCAACTGAAAAAAAGAAAAAAAAAAGCAACAGGTCTGATTCTTTTTTCATTCAGCACACGTAGATCTTGAACTGGGGATAACTACGGCTGCACTTCAGCTCTTCTGTAAAACAAGCATTAGCGACAGCTTTGCTGTAAATATTGATGGTCAACATTGGTTTCAGATTTGCTGTTATGGATATTCAACTTTTTGTTTGTGAGGTTGATGCAGAACTTGGTATCCAAAGGAAGAGAGCTGTTTTTAAACATTTAATATTTATTGAAAACTGTGATTTACAGCATCTAAACATCTGGCCTGCAACATGGGTTTGGAAAGGTTTCTGTAAATAAAAGACAAGTTGATGACAGCACAACTGTTTTTCCCTCCCTCCCTTAATTGTCATAGATATTGATTTTAGATGCATTTACTCTGATGTATTTTGCATTATTATCAACATGAAAATGCTACCTGTGATACATTTATTTTTCCATATCAGAAACAGTTGTGTGAATGAACAGTGTTTCCTCTACACTACTAAAAACTGTGTCTTTTAAAAAAATATACTTAGAATACACAACTTTTAAATGGTAGAACAGGATAAAGTATTTCTACGCAGCTGTTCAGAAGCAAGAGTAGCTGTAATTGTTCACACCAAGGCATTTGGTTTTGCAATATCATTGCTTACCACTGTCATAGAAAGCATTAGATATGATTAGCTGCAGGTATCCATGCCAGATGATATCCTAGTAAAGTCCTTTATATATTTCATCTTATAATTGTATTTGCAAGTTAATGTTTGAAGTGTCAGTCTTTGTAAAATTAGCTCATCTTGTTATGATTTAGAGCTTTGATGTGAGTGAAAGGCTTCAATTGCAATGCACAGTCACATCTGAGAGTAAACTGCATAGACAAAGAGCCTTACAAGACTAGTAAATCAAATACTCTGAACTGTCTATGTGGATTATGAGGTACTATTTGCATAACTTTGAAGTATTTATACTGATGAAATTACAATAATTAAAATCATTGCTGTGTCAATTGCTAGATGCCACAAGGCATAGCAATTACTAGCATGCAAATCAGACTTTGTGTAAGCATTTTAAAGAATAATTACCTTATTTGATTCAGATGTGCCTGAAAGGCATTAAGAATCATTTGAGCTATTTTGCCTTCAACAATTTTTAGGTCTCAGATAATATTGTTTTTATTATTGTTGTTGATGATAATACCTCTGTGTGGGCATATGTCTACATGTTTCTGGTTTAGGCATAAACTGAAGCTTGGTAGTACAACTTGCTGAAGCAGTTAGGAAGGATTTTTTTGTGTTAGCTTTTTCTCAGTCTCTGTCTACAAATAATTTTATTTAGCATAAGAACAAATATAAGTATGCAAACTCTTAGTATTTTGTTGGTTTTGTTTTTTTGTTTTTTTTTTTTTTTTGCTACAGCTTGTTATGGAAAAATATATAAATTATTTCTTAGAGAAAAATAAATTTGTTATTTTTTCTCTAGATTTTTAATAGATGACTTTGGTTTCCGCAACATGATTTTGAAATATGTATTCTTAAGAAATATGGAGCATAAAAAGGTGCTCATCCACATAATTGAAGATACATAATGTATTGCAGAAACATAATACCAATCAGGAATTTAGTCAAGTCTACCCACATTTCGGAGCCATTTCTCCTGTACTAATTCTGGGTGGTAAAGATGTACTTTGCAGTGAACAGTAGTGGACATTTGACAGACACAAGTGGCAGAGAGTGAAAGAGGGTCTCCTTCTGAGCCTGGGACCATACCACAGTGCAAAGTCACTTGAGAAGCAATGCTAAATTTTTCAGGCCTTGGGGTTAATCAGTGCCATGAGTTTTCCTAGAAAATGTCCTGCTTTACATTCCATATCCCAAAATACATGATATGCCCTGATATACAGCATTTTCCAACGTGAAAATTAGGAATTATGGTGTCCTCCCTCTTGGATTTGTTTTCCAAGAAACTTCATTTCCCATGCACAGTGCAGTACTTGTTGCTGTTAAAATCCCAATTGTTTAGGTAATACTAGCTAAGAACTTGGCATGTGTGCAGATGCATATGAAAGTTGTTTTATTAATTTATCAAATGAGACTGGTGTTTTATCAGTTTTATCCTGAATTTTGCAAGGATTATGGGAAAAAATAATTTCAAGGAATTAAATCCTCTGTATGAAGAAATACCTACACAAAGACAGCATTATATTTGTTAACATAAATCATCTATAAAACATTAGCATTTTATCCCTGATAGCAAAGGCACAAATAATTAGGGACAAAAGAAAAGGTAAATGAGTGTGAGATGAGCCTCAACACATGATGCCATTACAGTGGAGCTCTGAAGGACATTAAAGTGTGTGCCATAAAGATAAATCTGAGTGCCATAAAGAATCCACCTTGGCCATTCCACCTCTGTCTTTGTGTGGGAGTGTTGTTTATTTTCCCCCTTCTTTCTCGCGCAAAGTTTCAATTGTGCTCCTCATCACTTGGTTGTCAGTAAAATATGCACTGTCCTCTCACATGAGAAGAGCTTTGTGATCCCTATGAATCTCCAGAACCACGTGAACTTTTTGGAGACACCAGCTTCAGAGCTCACCTTCTATAGTGACAGCAGAAGATAAGCATCTGTATTCTGATGTCTTCCCTACCTCTGTAAATTATAACATCTTCTGAATAGGAAGAAACCCCCTTATAGTTAATACTTATTAACTCAAATAACCTTATGCTTCTCGTGTCACAAATTTTTTGTCATTGCAACAATCTATTTTTAACTAAATAAAGCATAGTTCTGATCTAGTTTTGAGGCACAAGACCTGGGTTTCAGCCTTATATGCTGTTCAAATATCACCCACCCATTTTTCAATAGGCCCAAGTGTGAGCCCATTGTTTACTTGAACCCAAGCTCAAGTGTGAAGACTATGAAAAACTGACCCTTGTGAAGTGGCTGACTCTAATGCTGTTTCTGCTAAAAAATGTTTCATTTAATATTTCCTCACTTTTATTCCCTCCCTTCTTTTTTTTGTTTTTTAATTCTGAAATTGAATATGGGTTTTTGTGGGATTTTTTCTGCTTCAAATTTAAACTGTTTTTGTTGGGTTCTGGATGCATCATTTCATTGTCATGTTTTTTTCTAATATTCATACTTGAGTATACTCAGATATACCTATATATGTGTTACTCCATCCATTTTTTACAAAGGCAGTTCTTTCACCTTCCAGCTCCAGTTCTCTCCCATATGAGTCTAGTGCCATCATCATTCATCATGTTCACATAATGGGTTGGAAGAAGAGCTATACTTGCTCTCCTTAAATGAACTGCTACTGTTATTACAGAGCTGTGATTGCTGCTGATATAATGTATTGTAACCATCCAATGTGAAATGCATTTTGTGATGGCTAATAAGTACATTAACAGCCTTTATGTTTGCATTATTAGGATTTAGTTAGAAACCTACTATTTTCGGAAGAGACAATCACCTAAGCCAAATGATTTCCAGTCTGACCCTTATGTGCAAGGGCAGGAGCATAACTCATCCTAGTTTTTCCTCTATCAGGATCATAAATGGTCATGCTTTAGCTGTCATTAACATAGCTTGAACTGGCTACTGAAAGAGACCAGTATTGGCAGCATTTGTCACACTGCAACTTAACAGTTTTCCTTATGTTTTTTTGGGTTTTTTTTATTCTGGTTACTGTTCATCTGAGCCACCATGGCATCCATAAAGACCATTGTAGTCTGCATCCCTGCATCCCTTTCCATTCCACTTCTTTATTGATTTCGTTGGGGACTTAAACATTTTTTTTTTTAATCTGCATCTTTTTTTGTGGGATTTTGGAATTCCATTCTTACTCCTTTGTTCATGTTCTGTTTCATCCTCTCTGGGAAGTTTCAGTGGGTGTACTGAATCCTCACAGGCATCTGGATTTTCATTTGGTTTGCTTATCAGGAGTGGTATTCTTCAGGAAATTCAGGGTGTTTTTGATGTCTAAAAAGAGCATATTGTGTATTGAGATACTTTGAAAATCTTTGTCCTTATTCATTATTTAGGGTTTTTTTCAAATACTTCAATCTTTTTCTTGTGTTTTTGCAAAGGAAAAAAATACTAGAGTGAACAGTAATTCTTTACTTATTACTGATGAACATCCTTATCTGTCATCCCTGTGTTTTTTCCAGAGAAAACTGTGAAAATCAGTAGAGATTGAGTCCTTTTACAACCAATATACCTACTATTCATTTTTATTGCACTTGGTATTCAGTTTTTGGTCCCACCTAAAAAGAGAACATAAGACCAGATGATTCAGTACAGTCATGATGCCCTAAAATACAAAATACTGCATATGACTGCACATTTATCCAAATGTCCAGCAAAGGCCTGTATAGGATCTTGCATTGCACTGGTGGGTGCTACATGTCATCCACAGAGGAATATCTTGAAGTCTGAGGGCAAGAATCCTTGTGTCTTACTGGATGTTTTTAGGATATATTATGATGGAGGAAAGAGAAGAGGAGAGAGAGAATAAGAATAATCATTGACTGACAGTATGAGCCACTCCCTCAGAATAAAAATATGTGAAAGTACTTTGGATCTCAAATTTCATCATATGACTGTTTACTTTGATGGAATATATTTCAAGTAGAGCAAATGATGACATTTAGTCAACCTCACACCTAAAATTAATTGCAAGTGCTCTATAATGGTAATAAATCTGGCAGGTATGACTACATTAAATCTTTCACATTTTGCTTTCCAAATAATAAAAAAGATCAAACAAATTATGAGAAAAGGTTTATCCAACTGAAGATAGACAAACCATTTGGGATATTTTGAAATACATTGATCTTGGAGTTTGTTTTTGCAACTGACAAAATCTGTGGTTACTGTCTTACTCTGATTTGAGGGAACTTTTGAATGTCTTCTTTATTCTTAATGTTGGGTATCAGGAACTTGGTTGTCAAAAGAATGTAAAAAACACAGGCCAAAGGGGATTGCTTATCATAGAACAATCTCAAAAATCTTATGTTGTGCTACAGTAGCAGTTCCCATGTTGCTTCTGTCATTGCGGGAATCTTTTTTTTTTTTTCGCCTTTGTTGGTGGTTCTTTGTCAATTTTGGGAGCACACTACTTTTTTTTTTTTTTTTTTCCTGTTACATTCACTGTGTGTACCCTTTGAAATCTTAATACTGCCAGTTCAGCTTTGCTGAATCTGGGGGAAGAGAAGAAGCTTTTAATTAGTAGCTCAGGTTTCACTAGAGTTGAAGAAAGACATATCATGTCAACATAAATTACCTTCATGAAGAAAATAAGGAAGGTTATTCCTTGGAGATTGTAGAAGAAATCTAGGTATTGGAGGAGAAAGGATTTCAATACTTTTCTGGTTTTCTACCCACCTATGTTGTCAGATTTTACGGTTACATTGCCAACTTAAACTGGGTTAAGTAAACAAACATGTTGTGGTGAACTACGCTGGGACCTAACCAGAGTCAGAGGGGCCCTGCTGTTTCCCTCAGACTAGAAGAAAGAAATTATATGTTGTCAACTTTTCATCTTCATCTAGCTAAAGAGAGGTAGAAATTGTATGTATGTCACAGCCAGAATTATTTCACTTCTCAAAACTACATTTTGTATGAAAGATCTTCCCGTTGTCATAAGTAGCTACTGACTTTCTGGTGTAGTTTCTATTTTTAGAGTTCTTTCATTTTTTATTTTTTTTTTAAACTTCCTTAAATAAAGAAAATATACACAGGAAACTTCTGCAAGCTCAGAGTGCAAAGAGTAATAGTCCCACTACTTCTCACGTTCAAATGGAAAAATGGCTCAAATCCAGCTGTTTCACCACTGGATTGCTGAAGGTTTCTGTAGTTCATACAGCTGATTGTTGTATTTGGCCCCTCTGCAAATACACTGAGTTTCATAAGTGGCTGAAACTGGCTCTACTCCCTTATGTAGTGCACACAGTAGCTGGAGGGATAGTTCTTGGAAAATTGTGAGTGTTGGCGCTAACCCGTTTTAAAAATATGTGGAACAGAAGGATTTACACCTTTTAATTAGAAATTTTCTCCCTTTAAGCTAAAAAAAACCCCTACATTCTTTCTGGGTGTCCTGGGTTTTAAAATGGGATATCCAGGAATTGCACGAAAAGCAACATACAGCAGAAGAGGAGGTGAAGAATACGAGTTGAGATAAATACAAGACTTTATGCTGTGACTAGAAATACTTCTATAAAACTATGTATCAGATTAAAAGGTTGAAAGCTGGCAGGTATAGTATAGTGGAAAGCTGTACTTATTCATTTACTAGACCTACAGCATAGAGTATTAGCCTGAGGTGACCACTTACCCTGGAAACTTAAGAACCAGATCTGAATTAACAATGTAGTTACAGCTCATAAAATTAAGCAAATATTTCCTCAAACAGAAACATATCCAGCTCATGTGTGGGATGGATGTTGTCCATCCTGTGGATAGGAAAAAATTAATATTTAGGACACCATAGCCTTAATGTAATTCTTCTTAAGGTACCCCAGTGATAAAATATTCAAGAATAATTTTAGAAAAATCTCACCACAAATAGAATTTATTTTTAGAATAAATTTTTGGAAAAGAAGCTATCTTCACCAATATATTTCCTTCCTTTTATTTTTTCTTCCCATGATATTGCAAATTCTACATTTATTTACTCCAGTCTTCTAACAACCATATTGGTCAGAAGAGTGTCTCTGAAGTGTATACTATGAATATATCCATGTGTTTTTCTGTAGATAGAGACTTTCTCCATTATAATGTGACATTTACATAACTTTACTTATGCATCATTTCAAATATATAGTTTGAATTAGCATCTGTTGTATTAAACACTGGACTTGCACACAATCACATAACCCTCTACCCACAAAATCAGAAGAGCATTAGAAAATAATAGTAAATCTCATATCTCTTCCACTATCTGTGCAATTCAAATAACACAGCTTTGCTGGAACGTGGTCTGAAGTTTTATTAAATATCTCAGTGAATAGTAGAGTGTATGAAGGAATCCAGTTTCCATAATACACAGGTAAAAAATGTGGGGAAGGACACTGAAAGACCCTCACTGACAGCTCAGTCCATCATGCAGTCTTTCCTGTGCTCCCTTGGCAGACAAGATGGAAGACATGAGTAAGACCATCCTGGTTAGAGGAAAGAGATTAGACCTGATGTGGTTTCCCCTCTACAGAGAACTGGCCGAAAGGAAAGCAGCTGGTGTGGTATCATCCCTTACAAAGAACAGAAAATACATTTGAGGAGTAAGTCTTGGCTATGAATAGGTTATTCTGTTCAATGAGATCTCCAGAAGGACAAAGTTTTGATTTGAGAGGATTGAAAGAGAAATTAGTATGTGAAGTGACATAGAACATTACTGTTAACATGTTAAAGTGCTCTGTGAAGATGAAAACACTGAGAGAAAGCACGATTACACGACAAGTATCCTGAAAGAAAGAGTTTTGCTTCTGAAACCTTCCTCTAAGAAGAAAGAGAAGTTGGAAGCCTTGAGGACAGATTGATTAAATTTCACGTGAGGATTGAAAGTGGCATGGAAAAAGCAAAGAATTTAAGAATAAAGAGTTGGTTTAAAAGATGCAGTGAATCTAATATTTGTGTTTTTCAAGAGCCTGATTTAATTAAATATTTTGGTTCATGCCTGCAAAAAAATCCCAGTGTGCTGAGGAAATTTGTGTGTTTCTGAATGTTGGCTAGCAATGCCAAAGGAAAGGCACAGAATATCATGGAGAACTGCATGATATTGGCACTAAAAGTAGTAGAAGCAGGATAAAATTTATTAAGTACCAAAGAGAAAATTATGCACATGAGGATGAAAGCAAAATAATAAACAAAATTATTAAGAAATTAGAGTGTCAGAGACAGGGATTGGCTGTGGATATTGAACACCAGATGATAGCAACCTTCCTAATTTTGAAAAAGACATATAAAATGTGTCAGGTGCTGCATTTTTAGTAAAAAATATTTTAGTAAAAAATTTTTAGTGAAATAACCCATTAAATTTTTACAAAACAATGAAAAAAAAGGAAGAAACCTGGCTTGAGTAAGGGAGAAGTCTTCAGAGAAATCAACATATACATGTGGGCTGCTATCATGGTGGCTTAAGGCTTTATTGTGTTCTGAATGGCATATTTGTGTTAACCAACAGAGAGAGGCTTAAAGAGCAGTGTGAAACCTCCTCCACCAATTTAGCGATGTCAGTATCACTTCTGGGTTTATGGTAATTCCAATCATTATTATTTTGAACAAGTAAAATAAAAATAGGCTTCTATATATCAAGGGAGTAGAAGATTTTAGGGAAACAAGAAAAGAAAATAAAGGAGAAAAAAATTACTGTTTCTGGAACGGAAGCAAAACATTTTGCAGAAAGAATTGTAGGAACCTTGCACCTTGGTAGGCAGTCAGCAAAGCTAGATGATTTCTGTGGTATTTTTTCCATTAAATCAAGACACTTGGAAGCATTGATAAAAAAGAGAGAAGGAACATTTTTTCAAAGTGAAATTTTGAGTAGGGATTTTGTGTGGTGTTTTTGCACTGTCATGTCAAATTTGGTATGAATACACATACGTATTTTTCTTTCTGCAGTGATTTTATTTACATTCAAATGTGAAAATTTCCTTTATGTTCTTGACAATTATAGTTAATTGTCAAAAGGAGAGAGGAAGCTTAAAGAAGCAATGGATTTCAAGGGGTCAGTTTCTCCCGTATTTAGGAATTATATCCTCTTAGCACAATTGAACATCTAACCCCTTTGTTCTAAGTCTCTTCATCCCCCTCCTTTTCTAGTCTCCAGTCCTCTGTAGTAGTAGTTATTTTTACATCCTTTCTCAGAAGACAATGATTTTATTATAAATGGCAGAATTAATAGAATTAAAATTATGTTTACCAAAAAATGGTATGAAAAGAGAAAAAAGAGTTTGTACGGCATGCCATGCACTATGGGGATAACTTGTGTGTCTGTAGAAATTTATACAATGGGTTAGAGTTTCTTTCTCAAATGTGAGCATGCAGTAATCTGAACATTACTCTTGGGAGGAAGAAACCAGGAAGAGAAAGCTAATTCCTAAGAAGAGAAGAAACATCAAATATATGTAACATGAATCCCTCTAGGAGAAATGGAAATGGAAAATTTACTTTATTCATTTACTTTTTGTAATTTTAATTTTATTTGCTTGCTTAGTATAGATTGAGGGCAGCTCGAAAGACCAAAGGCTGTATCAGCAAAGAGAATGTCATTCTTCAAACTCTAGGAGCAAGAATTACAAATTTTGTTGGAAAAGGCTGTGATTTTCTTTGGCAAGTGTTTTGATGAACAGTTTGCATAATTTACCTGGTATTCCTTGAGAATCCAGTGTTTCTATTTTTCTTGCTTTACACATTAGATTATATCTATTGATTGAATATTGAAAGCCTTTACGCATTTTAATGCTTTAGAACAGGTGTTTGATTTTCCTCCACTGAACTGATGAAGACAGACTTAAAAGACAATTTTGTAGTTCACAGTTTAGTCTGAATCCCTTTCAACTAGACAACGACCCTGTGGTTGTGTATGTAAGTAGCTACTGGTTAAAATGTCCACAGGTGTGGTCACAGATTCTACACAGTTCCTTCCTATTCCAGATTCTGGTACACAGCACGAGGGGGTTTCTTGGTAGTGCATAACAGCAAAGGTCAGTCAACCCCAAATCTAGAGCCAAAAAGAAATAAAAATGAAAGCTGAAAATCAAAAGAAAGGAATAGTAACCTGGTAAACAAGCTTAGTTCTGCCAAAAGAGAAACACTGGTGAAACTCTTCATTGCTGCTGGTTAAAAGCTTTAAACTCCACCATAGAAGCAAAAAATCACAGAAGTGTCTTGAGAAATGAGGTTCAGCCACTGTTCCATATTGGAGTCTCTTAAGCCTACTTGTAAAATAAAATGCTCTGAAGAGCTCAGCATTTGTTGAAGAAGCCTTTAAACTTGTAATACATAGCAACAGACTGTTATGTCTTACTGATCAGCAGGAGGAAAGGACACAAAGTGTTTTTGAACTTTTTAAAAAAGTTCTTTCCCATTTCCAGATAGTTTTAGCTACAATAACCTGGACATTTTTATATAGCACTATATTATTCTTGCCTCTGATATAAAGTCAGAACTCAACCTTCAGTAACATAATTGAAGCTGTATCGTAAACAAAAACTTGGACCTTCTACATGTCTTGGGCTGAATCCGATCCTGTGAAGAGGGAGTGGGGCCTGTTCCTTGTATAGCAACTGGGAACTAGATCCTGTAGGGTAATATGCTGGGAATACTGGTATTATGTGATGAGAATATGATAGCACAGATATAGCTTTGCATCTAATAGCTGCAACACAGAGAATGATCCATAGATTAAGGATTATGTTTGGAATAGCACAGTCCCGTGCTTAATGGAAGGTGAAAAGAGGCTTCCTTGTGACTTTCTGGTTTCAAGCATTTTTTGCAGTTACTAACTAGTGACCAGCATAGGCCAAATTGAAAACAGTAGAAGGAAAGATATGTCAACACACCGAATGGATATTTGCATTATCCAATTAGAACACCAGGGCATATGACTAATATTGAAAATACAAAAAATGGGCACATATTGTTATGCTTCTAAATGTAAATATTTTATTTTTTTAGCTATGCTTTCACATCATAGAATCAGAGAATTGTTTGAGTTGGAAGGGACTTTAAAGATATCTAGTTCCAGCCCCTGCCATAGGTAGGGAACCCTCCATTAGACAGTGCTGCTCAGAGCCCCATCCAACCTGGCCTTGAACGATGGGGAATGTGGCATCCACAGTTTCTCTGAGCAATATGTTCAAGTGCATCACCATCTTCTGCATAAATAATTTTTTTTTCATTATCTAATTTAAACCTGCCCTCACTCAGTTTACATCCATTCTCCCTTGTTCTGTCACTACATGACCTTCTAAAATCATATTGTAAACCAGAACTGTCCACAGGACACCTCTGGGCCTGATTTGATGTGAGGATTCTTTCTGCTTGGTCCTCTCATTGCTCTCAAGAAATTTTAAACTTAATATTTATTCTTTTCTATCCAGCTATTTGGTATAATGTAATATAGCTTGTCTACTTCACAGGAAGTTGGATATTTCTGCTGTACACATAAATTCAGTTTTTCCAACAGGAAAAAATTTGACTTCCAAAGATCACTAGGAATGTTTTGCCTTTTTTTTTTTTTTTACCCATGTTTGGGCATGATGCCAGATATCTTTGATTCCTGAAGGAACTCATAGATATCTCAGCCTTGTCACTGCTGTTACAAACTCTCAAAAGCTTAGTTAATGAACGTCAGGTTTGTTCACATGGAGAGACATACATTAATTGTACCATTCCAGAAAGAAGTGCTCAAATTGAAAAGAAATCTGCGTTTTGAAGAGGAAGAGGTAGGCCTAATCTTCACAAATAACATATTCTCATGTTGGTAACTTTTGTACAGTGAAGAATCTCTGTTCAATTCAGAAAAAGAGTAGTCCATAATGGCATGGCTGCTATGGTAAGAACTCTCGAAGCTACAAAAGTTTTAAAATTGCACCTCACTGTATTTAACTAAAACAGTCACAGAAACATGTACAAAAACCAATTACTTATTTTTTTGGAAAAAAATTTAGGTTGTAACTTGCTTGTGTCATTTTGATACAAAAGGGTTTTCCAACAATCTCTCTCTCTGACTTACAAGTGCATTTTTGTGCATATGTTTGATGCTGAGGATGCGGGAGATTTAGGCTCAAGTTTTCATCCAGTAAATCACTGGGAGCATTTAAATATTATGTTCTGCATTGCCTGAAAACCCCACCAAACATTTTTTCACTGATTTCCCAGTAGCTGTCCAGATCTGGAGAGCCCTATCACCATTTAAGCATTGCATAGTCTATCTCCTCTCAACAAAAGTTTGTGATCTAAAGTATTGTTTTGAATATTGTCTTGAAGATATCTTTGCACAACATAATTGATTGTGATGTTTTTCACCTATTAAATAATGTTACAAGCAGCAGTTCAAACACTTAATTAGGTAAAGTATAATCAGCCCAACTTTTGTCAGAAAATGCCCTGAAGGGCCTGTGGGCTTCATCAGAGATACTGAGGATTACTTACATGTAGGAATCTGTATTGTAGTTAGGATATGACAAAGGCAGTATGGGCATATGAGAGGGAAGAATTTCTTTGTTGTTGGTCTACTCATGTCTGAGGAGTCCACTTAATAAAGCCTGAAAAGCTTATCTGAGTGAAAAAGGGTGTTAGTGTTATATATTTATATGTAGGAAAGCAGAGGATTTTAAAGCTATTTGCAGATCTAGAACAACTTCTGATTACTGTTAGGTCTAATTTATTTTAAATTTAATTAAGCATTATACCTCTAAACCTGATTGTAAATGTTGTATAAATATGTAACGCTTCTAATGTTAGCATAATCTGTCCAATATCATACACTGCATACTTAGTTTCAGTTCTTTCAGGTAACTTTCTGTGCATTTTCCAGTATCAAAGAGCAAGCTCTTATTCTTTCAAGTGAAATATTTATGACTCTATAGTGATATTTGCTTGCTAGGTCCGTAAGCAGTTCTGTATCCACATTTAAACTTATAGCAGCTTCTAGACTATTTTCAGTATGACATGTGCATTCAATTAGCTTCAAAAGGCTACCATAGAAAAAAAAGAACTGAAAAAATGCAGTTTAAATATATATGGTGTGTTCTTCTGTTACAGCAAGTAAAACAGCAACACAAGAAGTTTCTGAGTTTTCATTAAAGGTTTTAAGCTTCTTTGAGCACAGAAAAGAGATTATTGAGAGTTCATGATAACAGTGATATGTGTTACTTGTTAAACTGATGAAACAAGAGTCATTAGTACAACATGAGCATGTGGTCTCTGTCTAGCCTTTGGATCACTGGTGTCACACTATGAATTTGTAGAAAACTATTTGTCCTGGCTGCTGTCTGCAGAGGAAAAATACAGCCAAGAGTAAAACTTGGTATGCCTTCAAACACAGAAATATTTGAGGCAGTCCACCTTTTCATGGGCCAACTTCTAAGATATTATTGTTTGTCCTAACCTTAACCTTCCTTGACAAAACATTATTTAAGTCACATTTAAAAAAATTGTGTTGTTGAGGCCAAATTTATTTGACTTTTATGAAAAGTAAATTTTTTTTTAAATGTATTGTATCTACTTGCAAGCTCATGGGAAAGATAATTTCTATCCATTACAGATATTTGATAAATTCTCCTGTGATTATGTAGTTGTTTTATTTCCAGAATCTTTTCTCCTTCATGATAATTTTTACTCTGGTTTTAAAATATTTGCATCTATTAAGAATTAAAGTTAAATAATTAACAACTTTAATTTCTTAAATCTTTATTTTTCTCTTTTGCAGTGTTGGTTGTATTTTCCATGCAAACTAGATACATGTAGTATTTTATTGTCAAAATAATGTTTCAAGTAGTAAAATGGCAAGGGAATACTGACTGAGCTATTAATAAAACACACCAGCTTTTAGCTGGCAAAGCAGCCTTCTTTCCATCAAATATGTCTCAGCCTTTAATAAAGAAACTCAAGTGGTGTAGGTGAAAAATTACTTTTCTCACCCGGTCATCTGTCTGTCATGTATTATTCAGGTCACCAATGTTTGTCCTGAACTGTATCATTCTGTAGTTGTGTCAGGTATGAAATATGTTCAGTGTAATTCCATCAGACTTCACGAAGTTGATTAGAACAGATCACCTTTCGCATGGGCACAAGTTATCTCAGCAGATTGAATGAAAAAGACTTATTTATCTTTGCCTGATAATAAAGAAAGAGATGAGCAAATTTATCCATTAACTTGAAAAGAGTCCCATATTTTGTGTGAAAACAAACTGAAGGCAGTAATTCTATTGAAAATACTTTAATACATGAGTGTTTCTTTGAAAACATGTTTATGTTTGAAACCAGAAAATATAAACCTTGAGCCACATGCATTCTATAACAAGCTTTTAAAGGTTTCTTTTTTCCCTGGAGCACAATCCTCAAAAACAATTAAATTGGTGTTGCTGTATTTCTGATAGGGGTTTAAGGCTGTAATGGTGCATTTTTTCCTTAAAATTCAAATGTTGGTGAAGATCTAAATATAATGGGGTGTGAAACATGTTTTGTTCTAATTAGTAAGAATAAAAAAATAGATATTAAATACTTGCCAGCAATATCTGTTAAGGTAGATGATTCTTTTTTTCTCAATTATAATGGCTAAAACTCCACTGTACAATAATTTGGTAAACCACCTTTTTTATTTTTTATTTTTGCACTTTTTCTAATTTTTAGGGAGAATAAATATGCTATAGAGAGGGCTTTAATGGTCTGAGCAACCTTTTTAGAATCTGTAATAACTCAATGTGATCCTCTCTCCAGTACCCTTTCTAACTGAAAATTTTCATGCCTTGTATACAGCTCCCATAGATATTCAGTGTTGTTGTGATGCAACTTCCTAAACCATTGCATCTCAGCAACAGAAAATTCACAAAGGTGGTAAGAGAGTCAAGGACTGTCCTGTTTTCCTGTAAACTTCACTACTGTCTGAAATGTAGATCACCATCTGTGGAATATTACAGGTATTTATTTCATTCTGAATTAATACAAGTGTACTATAACAAGATGGAAAAACAACCTGGGTTTTGACAAATAGCAACTACTGTAGGGCCACTGAGTCACCACACAGGCTGACCTTTTTCCTGACAAGGAGTGGAAGAGGTCTTTGCTGATGGGTTGCTTTCTCTGTTTGAGCACTTTCCTAGTGCAGCAGTGGGCAGTGAATCAAAGCTCAGCTTCAGCACTTCCTGCTCCATCTCCCTTTAGCAAGAAAATGTACTCTTAGGTGCCTGCCTCTGTAAAGTGTGGGAGACAATGAACCCTGAGAGAAGGGAGCTACAGGCATAATCCCAAACTCTGTGGTTTTGATAGTGTCCTCAGTCGGCTGGGGTTTGTAATTTCTCTTTTTGGCCATCCATTGGGACCAGCAGAGACTAGCTTTTCAGGTCAGGGCTCTGAAATCATTCACTGTCAAAATATGAACGCACAATTTATTGTTCCAAGATTTACTGGTTTAAAGGCTCAACCCAAGAATGGGTGAGAGGGAAGTTTTTGAAGAATTTTCACACAAATGCCTGTTTGTCTTCCTGGTGACCCGTGAGGGATCAGATAATCTAACTTCAGTCCTCCAAACAAAGTGCACATCTGAGGTTTAAGCAGATTATCCCAATGCTCCTCTTGAACACCTTCAGAATTTTCAGTCTGGATTCATGATTGTAACCAGTTCTCTAGATTTTACAATGCCTAAGTGTTTCAGAACAGTAAAGTGCACAAAACGTGCTGTTATTCTTTTAATGTTTTATTAGGGCAATCTCCTTGCAAGAAACTACTTTAAACTATCCCAGATTGCCCAGAATATAACTCAGACTCACTTCTGTAAGAAACCTGGATCCATTAAGCTACCTATTTTTTTGTCAAAATGCTATGTTAAAGTTTAAGGTATTTTTATTTTATATGAAACTTATCTTTGAATTTTAATTTTGAATCCTTACATGTTTTAGTAACTGCAGCATATGCGGGCTATTTTACTTTAAATAAATAGAACCAAATGCACCAAGACTAGATGATAAATATCAAATAGATGATCTTTAAACTCCCATCCAACCCCAGCCATTCTGAGACAAATCCTTATATTTCGTCCAAAAAAACCCCCAAACATTATTGAAATTTTCTCTCTGAGCTGAAATATAAAAAATATAATTTTAATAATATTATAATAATAATAAAATAAAATAATTGTTTTAAATTTTCAAAGTGTTGACTATGATAAGTACCAACTTTTTAAATATTTTAGCATTTTTCTGCATCTTTTTTTAAGCTGTTGTTGTGTTCCGTTTCCCAGCTTATCAGAAACCTTTAAGGACCTAATTTTTTTCACTCTTTCATTCTCCATCCATTAATCTGTGTCTTTCCTCCCCAAACTGATAAAGAGCTATACAGACTAAGGCCAGTTAATGGATGCACCGGGTCACGTTCTGCCCTCAGATACAAATCTGAGATCACCTCCCATTGAATCTACAGAGACTGCAACCAATGAAAGTTTTGGTTGTGTATTTGAGGGTACAATTTGGTCTACCTTGTTTCAGGAGGTCATGTAATTCATTAATGGCTGCTGAGTTTTTGCTGTGGAAAAAATCCACTAACGCTGTGTATAAATGCTCTGGACAATGTGTTTGTGCCACTGTGGAAGGTGAAAGCAGAATATACAGCATGCTAACAATTGGTTTAAAGACCAAGGCTGCAACTTTTATTGAAAAAAGAATAGCTTAAACTGCAATGTTACTTGACAGATAATAGTCTCTCCAGACATAAGTAACCATAAAACCCGAGGGTACCAATCATGTGCTTCAGATCCCATGAAGATGTGATCTCCAAGCTGTACCAATATCAGGGAGGAAAATAATTTCTCAAGAGTGCTAGTGAGCACTGTGAAATTTTGTGGTTTGTTAAAATCAGATGCTGCAGTTAGATCAAGTGAATAGTTTTCCTTTTACTTTTTTTTGTAAGGGGGAAAAAAATAGTGCTGCTCCAATGTTTATCAAGAAAATGTGTTTTACATATAAACGTAGTGGTACAAAGATTTCAATCATGACATCAAATGAAGGATCCTAGTGTCTGTTATTTTTATTTAAATTTTGAATAAATTGTCTCATGTTTGCAGTCATTATGCTTTAAGGGTAGCCATACAGCTGTAAGAGAGTGAAAGGCTTTATCAGGCAGGTGACCCAAAGACATGCAATTGAAAAGTTCCTAGGGAGTTCATTGTGTACAAGTGTGATTGGAGTTTCTCTGTTTCCCAAACAATATTTTACATGGATTTGGGTACAGGTTATATGATGTTACATGGCAATAGGGTATGGGAGCAATTTCTGCCTCACAGCTTTCTTGCCAGACGAATATCAGCTAAATATAAACCGTGCCTTGTAATAAAAACCTATTTAATGAAATACAGAGGTTAGAGTGTTTGGAGGCTATATAATCAGATTGATTCCCTGTGTACTTTGTTAGGTTTTCCTGCATTTTTTTTACATCTGTAGTGGAATTCAGACACATTAAGACATGTAAATTCAAGTGTTTGAGTGTGAAATACCCTTCAAGAAGGGTGAAAAGGAAGACTTGAGGAACCACAGGCTAGTCAACCTACTCAGTCTCTGGGAGGGTGATGGAACCGTAATCCTTGAAACCATCTCCAAACACTTGAAGTACAGGAAGATAATTTGGAGTAGTCAGCATGGATTTACAAAAGTGAAATCATGTTTAACCAACATTCCACAATTAAGTGATTAACTTGGAGGACAACAGGAGAGCAGTGAGTGTTCTTTACATTGATTCTAGTAAAGCCTTTGACTCTGTGTCCAATAACATCCTTATAGATGAGATGACAGATCACAGGTTAGATAGGTGGAGAGAGATGTAGACTGAAAACTGGCTTAGTAGCTGGGTCCAGAAAGTTATGATAAGTGGCATGAAGTCCAGGTGGAGGCAAGTAACTAGTAGTGTACCCCAGGGATTGGTACTGGGCCCAATAATCTTTGACGTGTTCATTAATGACCTGAACAGTAGCACAGACTGAACCCCCAGCAAGTTCACAGATGATAATTAAGTGTGAGAAGTGGCTGATACAAGGGATCTGCTGTTTGGAGGGATTTTGACAGGATGAAGAATTGAGCTGAGGGAAATCCCATGATGTCCAACGAGGGGAAATGAAAAGGCCTGAACCTGGAGAATTATAATCTCCAGCACCCATATAAAACCAGCTGGAAAGTATCTTGTCAGAGAAAGATCTTGGTGTCCTGGTAAATAGGAATCTGGCCAGAAGACTGCTGTGTACCTTTGCAGCAAAGAAGGCTGACAGTGTACAAGGCTGCATTTTGAAGAACATTGCCAGCAAGTCAAGGACAGGGAACTTTCCCCTCTACTCAGCACTGGTGAAACATATCTCAAGTACTGTGTTCAGTTCTGGGCTTTTCAGTGCAAGAAGGATTAAGGGACTGAAGCCTCTCACATGAGAAGAAGCTGAATGAAATGGGAGTATTCAGCTTGGGGAAGAGATGTCTCAGGAGGATCTTAACACATACAGACACCTGATGCTGTATAACAACCAGATACTTGTCAGTAGAGTTCACTGATAGGACAAGAGGCAATGGCCACAACTGAAAATACAGAAAGTTTTACCTGAATGCAAGAAAAAGCTTTCTACAGTGTGGGTGGTCAAACATTAGTGCATGTTGCCCTGATTAGGTTGTGAAATTTCTACTTGTGAAGATACTCAAAACCAACCTGGACATGATTCTGGGCAATCTGCTCTAGATCACCCTGTGTGAACAGAAAGGTTGGACTAGATGATCTCGCAAGGCACCTTCCAACCTAAACAATTCTGTAATTCTGTGATATTCTTTATTATTTGAGTTATTCCAGCCACAGTAAAGCAGACACTAGCATTTGAGAAGCTGAATTGCTATTTGAACTTGTCTGAACTTGATTAAGTTGCCCACATGTCTATCTGGCTCCATTTTACATGTATGACAGTATCTCTGATATGCAGGGCTGACAGATATGGCAAAGGATAGATGTAAATCTTACACTATTGTGAAGTCTTATCTGCAGTCTTATCATGTTACTTTAGTGTGTCCCAGATTGTGATGCCTCAGACATCCCCTGTTGAAAAAGCTGGCTGGTGAATAGCAGGAATTATGTACACTAGACATATATTTAGTATGTTTAGACACTATAACTCTATTTACACTGGAATGCCAGTACATGAAATTGTTTCCCATTCAGCACTAGGTCTTACAGTTGAAAAATTACCTGAGTAAAATAATCCAGGCTTCTTCCTTGACAAGAAGCGTATTAGATGGTTCCTTCAGCTGAACTGAACCAAATTTATATGAGGAAACTGGCAGATGTTTTTTTTAGGATGAACTGTAAAGAGTTAAAATTAACCAATGTTGATAACTGATGTTAAATTTCTTTTTCTATTCTCCTAAACCTACAGAATTCAGAAAGTAAGCTAATGAGGATTTCATCATAGCCTTTGCACATTGTGGGTCTAGAGATTAAGGTTACTATAGATGTTTTTCATCAAGATTTCTGGACTGGTTAGAATATCTCATACCTGTTTTGCAACAGTGCAACCTGTTCTTATTTGGTCAAGTTAGATTCTGGTTTTCAAAAGAAGATTCAGGGACTATATTTCAAAATCGGGTTATGATGGATAGTCTATCATATTTCATTGGGGTTTTCTTATGTAAAGAGCAGAAAAAAGTCTGTTGTACAACCCAAAGTATTAGTTGTACAAGACAAATTGTAGAAATATTTGTTTCCCATTTTTTTAAAAAATTGGTTTTTGCAAGTGTAGCTCAAAGCAATTTGTTGTCAGTGCTTTATAAGCATAAGCGAGTTAAAATCTGTATTGAGAAAATATCAATTTCCACAGAAGTAGCTGTTTTCATAATGGAATGAGCAGCTTAAAAAATGTTGAGAAAATAAATTATAACTCTATTATTTCCAGTGAGCTAACACAATGATTATAATTGTTGATTAAATAGTATTTATCACACTGTGAGAAAAACTTTAACCTGACTATAGTGCTAAATTCAGACCTTACGAGCTTCTGGGGAGTCAAGAGGTTAGTTTACCTTGTTTAATTCCTGTTCCTTTGATGAGGACGTATTTACCCTAAATGCAGAATGCATCTTACCAATGATCTTGCAAACACTGAACAATGCTGATTTTTCCATTTAAAGATGTCTGTTCAGTGAGAATTCCATCTGCATTCATGTGACTCTGCCAGATGTGTCAGTAGGCTGTTCAAGGATAGACATTTTTAAAAAGAGCCAGCTTTGAAATAAACATGAATCAACATTTAGCTTCAAACAGAATTAGAGTGGAGTTAAACTGATATCAAAGAAGTTAGGAAGTTTGCCTTGTCACAATATGAAATACACTCATACAGTATGTTTCAGCAAGCAAGTTTGCAGGTAGCATTTTGAAAATCAGTGCACTTGTTAAACTGTATATGGATTTGTTGGTGTTTATGCTATAATTATTAATTTATTCTATTAGACATAAATTTATTTAAAATATAACTTTAACTTTGATGTTTTTAAGAGAGTTAAATTATGTTTATAGTGTTGTATATTTCTTATAGATGCTGTTTTCATCTGTAGAAGCCAGCTCTTGGTTGGCATCCACTCTTTCTAGCTCTTTTCTTTATTAATAAATGTGCTCCTGCCCAAAAATTAAATTTGACATGAATAGATTTTTTTTTAGCCAAGAATACTAGGAAATGATTTTGTATGCATGGGATGTTGTACTGAATTTAAATAAATATTTCGGAGATAAAAATACAAGTCCTGTGTCCCATTCTCATTCTTTATATCTGTAAGCACCAATTTGTAGAATTAAGGTGACCTATATAAAATTCAAGGTAGTAAGGTACAACTTGGAAAAATCAGTCCAAATCAAATGTCATATATTGTAAGGCTGCTTTAAAGTTGTACCAAGTCTACAAACTATACAAGATTTCTTATCATATAAACTCTGAAAGTCATCCAGAGATACCAAATGATGAGAGTATTTTACTGCTTTTAGTCATGTTTTAAATGTTTGCTCTATTAATGAGAAAGGAAAAAAAAAAAGGGAGCCTTGACAGTTTCTCAACAGAACAGCTGTTGGCATACATTTTGAAAGTTTGAAGAAGAGGACATGGACTGGTTCAATGAGAATGTGCAGCTCATAATTTTACAGAAATAACAGCGCACAAATCACTACACTGTCATGTTTAATACATGAGAAACACCATGCGGAGAATATGCTTTGTTACATTATAATGGAATACTTCTATATGTGGGAGTTCAAATATGTGTATTTCCTAATGGTCAGAATATAACATTGTCTGGAACATTCTCCATTTGAGGTCTTATCCACCAAGAATTTGCAGCTCCCATAGAGAGAAAAGAATTTCAAATTTGCTGAATTTCTTTCAAGCTCTTCCCTTGAGTTCAACACATTGAGCTGACCTTTAGCGTACCAAATGATGACTTGTTTGTTTCATTCTTTTAAGGAAGTTGTCTCTTCATGCCTTTCCTGAACAAATCTGTGGGGAACAGTTTAATTTTCTTTTAAGGAATGTCAGTGACTAGTTTTTTATATTTATTTGGTATTATCAAAATATGTTGTGCTAAAATGTATAAAACAAAATGAGTTGCAAAGATGTAAAGCCTAATGCCATCTGGGTTTTTGTAGCACCCCATGGAACTTAGAAAATAATTGTTTGGTCCCATGTGGCTGCAATATTTTATATAATAATGTCGCAGATGAGGTTTTTTCTAAGCACATCTAGAAACAGAACTTTTCTTTTAGGAATTTCATCCTGTCACCTTTTTATTGGATAAAATTTTGTATTTTGAATTAAATTAATTTCAAAAAAGTCTTCAGAGTGGTGTGAGGAGAAAGAAGAGCTCTCCTTTTTTTTTTTTATAAAGATGCAAATTTCATCAGGAAACAGGTCAAATCCAGAGGTCATCAGGTCCACAAAACAATTTTAAATTCTCTTTTATGAGACTTTTCTGAGTAGCAGAGCTGCTTTATATAATTTCGTACTTCTTATGGAATGAACAAATAAGCAATACGCTTTCCATATTGCTTCATTTTGTGCAATTTTCCATCTTCATTATGTTTTAGTTTAACTGTTCTTCTGTCATTTTGCACATTTAACAGTATTATATAGTAATATTGATGAGGTGTTAGGTACTAAGACTGTGGTGTTTACTTATTGAAAAAACAATGTCTCTAATACTACCCACTGTATCAAGTTTACTTTGAAGAAGTGCTTTCAAGGTAATTTCACAAACTTTTGTTTCTGTTATGGACACTGCATACCATGATTCAGTGTGTGTATATTTTCCGAACTGATATTATTTGATTGTAGTCATAGTAATGTTAAACTGAAATAAGATATGCATGTAGTATGGTTATGAAAATACCTGTCTAGTAAATAGTGCACTTATTGAGTCCTAAATGTGTGCATGGTTTTCAGTGTTATGGTTGTATAAGATAGCTTGAGCGTGTCCCATTTTCACCCCATAAATTAAAGCTGGCCAGGGTCAACTGTAAGTTATGTTTATTTTTTTCTCATTGAAAGTATTTGCTTTTTAAATTTATTTAACCTTTTTCTTTTTTTTTTTTTTTTTTTTTTTTCTCTTGGAACTGCCACTCCTTTATGTATTTCTCTCTTCCTTTGAAAGATGCACACCCTCTGTCAAGTAACTGGAAACATTCCTGCAATGCATGCAATTTCATGTACATGTATTACCACAGTTCACATTCTTTTAAAAGTAACCACTTCTCAAGTTAAGCAAAGTTTTGATATCTCAGACAGTAATGGAGTCTATGCTTGCCACCACAGATATGTATGCCACCACAGGCCACGGAATTTGTTATTAATCAGTCAGCTGAAAAGAGGAAGAAAAGACATATCGCAGGTTGGCAAAAATATGTGGGACTGGCACTGCACAAAAAGACTTTTTTCTCTTAACCTTATAGAAAAAAACCATAATTGTGTGCTATTTAGCTTAACGTCTGTTTTCTCTTAGCTTATAAGCGAATAGAAACTAAGATGCTGTTAAAAAAAAAAAAAAAAGAGAAAAAGAAAAAAGAAAACATAAACCAGAACTGATTTCAGCAAAAAAAAAAACTATGTATGTCCATTTTATTGCTTCATATAGTGGTATTGAAATATATCACCTGTGTCTTGCTTATGAGGATTCTTCAGTGTCATTTTTAATAGAAAAGTATATCTTTACTTGCTTAAGGGTCTGGACTTTGTTAGAGATTAAAGCCAGTGATGAAAACACTGAGCATAATGAATTTTCGTTGTATTTAGTTGAAGTCTACTAAAATCCAATGTTTGCATTAGTTTTATGATTAAAGTAAGACACCCAACTTGGCCATATTTGTATTTTAAATGCTTTGCTCTGATGAGACCAGAACTCTATTTCCAAAACAGGTCTTTCCAGCATGTTCGTGCTTCCTTCGCACAGCAGCTGTTGGAAGCACTGATAGACTTTTCTTGTCATAGCTAATCTCAGAAAAAGATTCTGTAGCTTCACTCCTTTTCTTCTCTCACATAATGAAGAAACACCACTAGGCTCTCTACCACTAGTATTACTGCAAAATTTCTCTATTCACTTATTGTCATCACGCAGAGTAAAAAACTGTTTTGTGCATTCCACACAACAGTACTCTTAATGGAAATAGAGATTTTAGATGACGGATTGTGTAGTTGCTACACTATGATCTTTATCTTATATTCACACTAAGGACAGTAAGGAAAATTCTTATTGCAATCAGAGGTGTAATGGGGACTGAATCTAAAATTCATACAAGCGAAAGGTGGTAGTGAGAATTGAAAACTGTAATAGATGCATTTCAGTGGTACTGGAAATAACTACAGATTACTGCTTGCAGCACTTTCAAATATATTGCAGAGCACCCAGGGTAATTTGCTAGGCAAGCATTTAGTGCTACTAAACCTGCATGTGTCACAGGACAGTATGGGAAAAGTGGGGGGCTGCAGAAAGCAGGAAAAAGAAGCAAAAAGGAATGCCTATGAATTTTCTATTAAATTCCATATGCTTGCTATTTTTTACCCCAGCAAATTGGTGTTTACATTATGTGCCCAATTATTGGTCTTGCAGAATTCTGCTTCAGTGAATTTTCATGCAGTAGAAAAAAAAAGATGCAATGCAGATGGAAATGAAAACATCTACAAAAGCAGCTGATGTTCATAAATAAATTAAGCAGTTTGGCATACAATGACTGTACTCAGGAAGAATACATATTAGCAATTCTTTGTTGTATTGATCCTTTAAACTAAGGCATGTGTGCTGTAGTTAAACACTTTTGTGTATTTTAAAGCTGTCATTTGTAAGTTTTAGCAAAGTACAATAGTCCTTAAGGGAAACAGCCTAACAGGCAGACTTGCAGTCAGAGTTCAGTGTATTTTCTTCATCTTTAATTCAGTAGGAAGCCTTTCTAAGTAGGAAATGAGGGTTCTATTCGTACTTGCCACTGGAGAACTGCAGTTCATAGAGTGAGCTTCATTGTCTGGACTTGCTATGCACAGTGGGTGTGTGGCTCAAGCCCTTTTTCCCAGAGTATTGGGCAGATCACTGTCAGATCAGAGGTGGTCCAAGCTGATACAGCACCTTGAAAATCTGATTTGGCCCATTGTGGCCTATTGTACTTAATTTCACATCATCTGGTACCTAAAATAATTCCTGACCACGTTATTCTTCTCTCATATTGTCTAGAAAGCACAAGTTTGTTTCACACTTACTTTCTGTGTGAATGAAATGTGTGTGAATGCACATGTGCATGAATTTAAGATTTATTGCTTTCTTTGTCTACTTTGAAGGAGTTGTTACTAAAAGCAACTGACTACAGTTCCATTATCAAGGATGTAGCAAGAAAAACTATATGTATAAAGAAAATAATAATTTTAAGAGAATGTGAGAAAACTTGGCTCTGTTATGATTCTATAGTTTTTCAGTGCAATGCTGAAAACAAATCTGAAGAAAACCCTCCACAAAATATACCATAAAGCCTCATGTGATATTTAACACAAATTCATAGAATCATAGAATAAAAAATTGGTTGTAAACGACCTTTGAAGATCACCTAGTTCCTATCCAATCCCAGTCGCTGCCATGGGCAGGGATGCCTTTCACTAGATCAGGTTGCTTCAACCCTTGTCTAACCTGACCTTTGCCACCATGGAAGGAGCAACCCCACTTCTCTGGGAAGCCTATTCTGGTATCTCATCATCCTCAATGTGAAAAATTTCTTCTTCACATCTAATCTAAATTTATCCTCTTTCAGTTTAAAAAACAGCTACCAATATCTACTGGTATTGTAATTGTGATCCCTTCTCTGTAAGACTGCTCTTAATCCATTCAACACTCAACCTATACATCAGTTTGCCTTGACCAAGCTGCAGACCTCACACTTGGCCTTGATGTACTTCTTGAAGTTCACACAATCCTCTAGTCTGTCAAGGCTCCTAGGGATGGCATTCCTTCCCTCAAGTGTATCAACTGCACCACTTAGCTTGAGATCATCCAGATGCTGCAGATGCTCACTCCCACTATCAGGGCAAATGTGGACCTCTGGGGAGCACCGCTTGGTGCTGATCTCCATTTGGAGATTAAGCCATTGACTGCAACTCTTTGGATGCCTCCATCCTTTCAATTCCTTACCTATTGAGTAGCCTATCCATCAAACTAAATATGTCCAGTGTAGCAGTGTTGTGTAGAATTGTGCCAAAGGCCTCACAGAAGACGTCTGTTACTCTTTACCCACCAACATGGCTACTCCATTGTAGACAGCCAGAGATCATCCAGGCAGAATTTTTGTTTCATGAAGCCATGTGGATATCTCTAGTCACTTCCTTGTCATTCACATGCCTTGAAATAGCTTCCAGGATGATGTCTTCCATCAGCTCACTGGTCACAGAGGCTGAATGGTAAGTTGTTCCCAGGGTCCTCATTTTTACCCTTTTTAAAAATGGGTGTGATTTTCCCTTTTTTTCAGTGCCAGGGGACTTCTCCTGATCAAGTCTTTAATTCTTTGGAATTTTAAAGGTGTACAGCATCATTTATAAGTGAGGAACAGAATAGTAAAAACCTGTTACTTTTGTAGTTAAAATTAAACATGTCAAAAATCATAACAAAATGTATTTATTGAGATTCACTACAAATATCTCACTCTAATGGGTGGAATACACTATCAAGTTTGACATGTGATAATGATGTTACTTTGGATAATGTAGTTGTATGTTGGTGTTTGAGAGGAGAAAGGTGTCTTTCAGACTACAGTTTGTATGGAGCAAAAAAATTATATGTATCATAACATGTAATTACCTCGCTGCTGGTTTGCTGTCATCAGCTAAAGGAAAATAATTGCTGATTAAACAACTTGGTCATCTTGATTCTTGCTTACATTTCTATATAGAATTGTGATCACATGCAAGTGCAGAGCACTACTCTAAATAGAATGGTTCTGTAATTTGAAAAATATTTTATATATCTTTTTCATTATTTCAGAAATTTTTCTAGTTTTTTCTTTTTACACCACATTGTATGTGCATGTGCCTTCTGATGAGCTTTGCAGCTGGTTTCTTCTTATGTGTTATAATATTCAGGTTATTAATATAATGCAGCAAACTAGCTTTTAATTGACATCCCAAGTAATAACTAAAATTTACCTTCTCTATGGGAGCCCTGATTCTTAGAAACATGTAAGAATGGAAAAAAAATATTAATTTATTTAAAAACTAAAAAACCCAAACCTGTCGTAGATGTCATTAAAACTTTTCTTTAAATAAAACTGTGTAATTGTTACGGTAGTTTAACCTCGGTAGGCACCATACAGCTGATATGTCACTCTCTTCCCAGTGGAATGTGGGAGAGGATCAGAAGGGTAAAAGTGAGAATACTCGTGGGTTGAAATAAAGACAGTTTAATAGGTAAAGCAAAAACTTCATACACAAGCAAAACAAAATAAAGAATCTATTTACTGCTTTCCAGATATTTTGCCATTTCTAAGTTTCATGGTTGGAGATGCTGGCCAAATGCCAAGCATCCACAAAAGCTGCTCACTCACTCTCGTCTGCTACAGCTAGGCAGAGAAGAGAAAAAAAATTAACAAAGGGCTCATGAGGAGATAAGGACCAGGAGAAAACACTCCAAGGGCAAAACAGGCTCAGCTTAAAGGTATGAGGTGAATTTATTACTAACAACATCAGAGGAGGATAATGAGAAGTTAAATAAACCATCTTTTCTTCCTCCAACCCTGTCCTCCTTCCCACCAACAGCACAGGGAGACAGGGGATGAGGGCTCTGGTCAGTTTTTCACCCGAGGTTTTCTTCTGCTGCTGAAGGAGAGGAGTCCTTCCCCTGTGAGACCGTGGAGTCTCTCCCACAGGAAACAGTTCTCTGAACTTCTCCAGCATGGCTCCAAACCTCATGAGCAGCAGTCCAGCCAAAACTGCTGCAGTGTGAGTCCCTCCCATG
>JAYDZK010000113.1:121283613-121354117 GCA_034509185.1 Euphonia xanthogaster
TACCTTCTATTTGGATGTGACAGTGAATCCCATTATCTTCTAAAAAGCTTTCTTTGTCATAATTTATTAAAGAACAATGTTTATGTTGCAATTCACAATGAGTTTGTAGGGCTTTTTAAATTTGGTATGCTCTATTGCTGAATGTTCTATCTGGGTGGGAAATTTTGATACAACTGAGCCATTGAAGACCACTTTTTATTATAGACCACTTTTAATTTCTTCCTTACAAATTTACACACATTTACATTTCTGTAGAGATGCAGGGTTCATACGTATTTATATCACAAAATAAAATAGTCTGGTTTAGAGGGAACTCAATTGTTACAACCTCATGATTTGTATGCTGAGGCATAATTTTAAATTTAATTAATAGGTACTTGGGTGCTTGGCACTTTGGAGGGAAGGAGTCATTGATAAACTGAAACTTGAGCACATTTAATTATACCATGACTAATCAGTTGTGTTTGCCATTTCACACCGAGCCTCTGTCACAACTATTCCAGATAGTCATACTTTACTTCACACGTTGTCATTTAAGTGCTTTATACTTTTCTGATTTACTTTGCCACAAGCTGCAGTGTCAGCACAGACCTGAGTGTGCACTTAGTGTTATAATGCATTTTTAAAGTACGGGATTTTAAGTAGCATATTGCAATTTTTTGTTCAGATAGGAGTGATGCAATCCATGATCCTGAACAGGATGAATAATATCACTGTCCTATGGCCTACAGTTTGAAATAGGGTTTGATTTTATGATAAACACATTTCTGCCATTACAAATAGAATAAAAACAGATTTACAATGCCATGGCATTTTATTAGGAAAATGTGAAAACAACGGTTTTACGATGCTCAGTTTGTGGTCTACTACATTCCTCAGTGTTATTACAACTCAGAGTACACATTCTCATTCCTGGGCCAACGTTATTAAAAACACAACTGGGAACACTTTTCAAATGCTGCCAGCATCCCTTTAACAGTATTTCATCAATAGGTGTTCTGGTAGTAATCTTTTTTTTTTTTCTTTTCTTTTTTTTTTGTGATTACCGGTCTCTTTGTATTACAGTTTTACCTCCCAGCAGGCTCAGCTCCTCAGGAGCAGCTCCAAGGTCGAGGACTGCAGTGTTTCTGCAGTTGCAGTTTTGGCAGAGCAACTTCACAGCCCCGTGACCCTCCCTGAGCAGTGGCTGAAAGACAGGACTGTCAGTGGCTGGTGCTGACTTCTGCTCAGCTGATGATTTCATAGAATCACAGAACGGTTTGGGTTGGAAGGGACCTTAAAAACCATCTCATTCCAACCCCCGCCCCATCCAGCCTGGCCTTGAACACTTCCAGGGATGGAGCATCCACAGCTTCTCTGGGCAACCTGTGCCAGGGCCTCACCACTCTCACAGGGAAGAATTTTTTCCCAATGTCTAATCTAACTCTACTTGCTTTCAGTTTGAAGCCATTACTCCTTTTTGCCTTATTACTATATTCTTTCATAAAAAGTCCCTCTACCTCTTTTTGTAGAGTCAAAATCAAGCTCTGAAAATCAAAGCCCTGTACTGGAGCCTGGCCCAAAGCTTGCCACTTGGCACTTCTGGAAACAGAGCCACTGGAATGTCTGAACAGACCTCAGGACCCCGTCTTCTGATATCCAAGGAAGGTACGTAACGTCTCCCAATCTGACTTTTCTTAACTGGAGAGGTCTTGGGTCAAATGCTGATGGCTTTGGAAAGACATAGCTCTAAATTTTGAGATCTTAAATCAGAGATTCCAGTGGTGGAATAAGTCACTACCTGCTCTTTATACAACAAATTAAAGTGAATTGTGACAGCACTTGCATGATATTTTTGACTTACTTTTTGCCCTTTGGCTTCATTTTATAGTTCCTTGGGCAGTTATACAGCTACAGAAACCCGAAAGGTAATGGATATCCTAAGGAACAAATAATAATTCCCTGCTCTCAGAAGGCTGCTTGAATTGCCTGTGGTTTTTGAAATCTAATACTAAGGATCCAGAGAGCCACCATAACTTTTTTTTTCTTTTTTTTTTTTTTTTTTTGCCACCCCTCTGTGTCTCTTATGGCAGATTGATATATGTGTCACTCAGATGGGCTCATGATAAGGGCAGCCACCCTACTACTGACAATTGTACTGAATTAGCTGTGCTAATTTAATGCTAAATAAAAAAGTTAGCAAATATTCCACCATTTGCCAAAAATGGCCAGCCTTCATTCAGCTGGCTTGTTTTAACACCTATCCAGACTTCTGAAGCCACAGTCAATCTGCAGCACTTATCAGAGCCCCAAAAGCCTACTGCATAAAAAAAAACTAACTCAGACTGAGCACAAGGATTTACAGTGCACTCAATACTGCTCACACTCATTGGGCCACCTATGTGACTTGAGTATTTTCCAAATATATTAGTACAAAATGCTCCAGGCATCCGTTCAGGCCCCAGAAGCCTGTAGAAACTCTTGGATCTTTTGCCAGATCCCAGAAACCTGTAGTTACCCTGGCTGTTTTGTTTTGATCCATGGATTGAATCTTATCCTTTCTACATTGTTTTTCCTGCCTTAAAAAAAAAAAAAAAAAAATATTCAAGTGAAAAGGGAAGACAAGCAAGGAAGAAGAATTTATCTCTTACTGGCTTCTGATGGATCCATCATTTTGATTCCTTTCAGTCGTGTCCATCACTTTCCACTCTTTAAGGAATTTAATCATTTGTACATTTTCCATATGGTTGGTGTCAATTTATGCAGCCCACTGACTAAAAAAGACTTAGCCAAAAGGAAAGCGGATGTCTCCTAACCAGATGGCAAAAAAATTATCAATACTAGAGCATTGAAATACTACTTCACACCTGAAGAACAGGGTGCCATCCACAGGGTCCTGGATAAGGTCCAGTCTCTGTATGAGGGGTCAGAGGATGAGCTGTCTAAAGCTGAGGCTAAAGAAGAAGATGAGAGGGACAGATGCAGATTTGCTAAGAAATGTTGCTGCAATAGACTGGCAACTGAGAACATGGTTATGGTCACAGTCCTACTCACATCTCATAGCCTTGAACCACTGAGGCAGAACAAAGGGGGCCCACACCGTGTCAAATGGTTGAATTAAAAAGAAGAGAAATGGTTGCAAGAGTAAAATCATTAAGTTACACTAGTTGATTTCCAATTTTTTACAGTCTAGCTTAGGTTTTTGCCATTAAATCAAAATAATTTTTATTTTTCCTGAATGCAATTGCAACACAACCAAACAGAACAATGTTTTGTAGTGTTTTCCTTTCCCCAGAAGCTTCAGCCAGTCAACAAGATCCATAGTTTTGCCAATTTCATCTCTCTGTGCAGCTTTTTTTCTTAAACATTCAAGTCAAAGAAATGAAAACAACCAGGCTTCCTTTTGCCCCATAGAGAAAGCAAACATGGGAGGGATTTTACTTTTTTACTTTCTTTTCTCAGGAACTAGCTGTGAAAGTTGAAAAACTTCAGTGATAAAAGAGAAATATCATTTGAACCTCTGGGAATGTACTAGTATTGTGTGTTATGAAAAACAGAAGAAAAATCTTAAAACAGTAACTAAAATAGATCCAACACACCAGAGGTGAGGACCACCGAACTGTCCTGACAATCTGGTCCAAGGCATACAAAGATGACTTATAAGGCTTTTGGTTCTATAATATCAGAAAGCTCTAATTTAAGGATTTTTCTCAGACCAATCAAAATGTCATATTTGCCAACTAATCATCTGCTCCAGCCAAACTAAAAGTAACATAGCCTGTAATTGCAGCTTTGAAAGATTAATTTAGACACTGTGCACACAGCCTAGGAATGAACTTGTGCTGAAGCAGGTCATTTGTGGTTTGGAAGGTTCATCTAGAGGTCACTGAATGCAGGTAACATGAATAATTTACTTTTTTTATAGGTAAAAGGAGAAATGGCTTATGCTATATTTAAACCCAATGCTAAACAAAAGGGTCTTTCAAAATTAAATTGGATTTATTACATGTGGTACAAATTTTAAAGCTAAATTGCTCTCCACATACAAGGGCATAAATCTGATTGAATTCCTAAAGGCACTTTCAGTCTCTGCTACCTAATTCTAAGCCAGTTATTTTTCATACTTACAATTCAGCTGATCAGATTTCATACGTGACTTCTCTTGTAAATATTTCCTGAGAAAAATTAGTGAAAGATACAGAACAAACAGAATCAGCTGCACAGGGGAAATGCTAGTTCTCTGCTAATATAATTTAAAAATAATTTATAGCATATTTGGTTGTGTTAAGGCTAAAGACCCCAAGTGCTCTCTCAAATATCCAAGAGCAGCTCCCATTGACTTCACTGGGAATGGTGTTTGTTCATCTGTAGTCAGAGATGAGCCATAAGCATTTGTGTAAGACAAAGTAATTCAAACCTAGCAGTGGTACCAAAAAAAAAAAAAAAAGTGATCAATTACATGAGAAAAATAATTTTAAGGACTTCAAATGTCAGGTAAAACTATCCTTCCTTGCATAAGAAACCAGAAATAATGAAACTGAGGTGAAACCACTACTGTTTTCCTTTGAATAGAACAAATACTGTGACTCCTTGTCATTCATAACTCCCTTAAAATAAGATGTACACCACGATTTAGATCTCAGGATAATTTCCTTCCACATCACCCACATATCTTCAGAAGATAATTATACTCCAATAATCTGTTTTAAACTTCTGGGAGCTAGATATTCCATAGCTTGCTGCTTTTATGATAGTCTTTTTCAAAATCTGGGGAGAGGAGAGTGCAGGAAAACTCAGAATAACTAATAAGGAGAATATATAAAGATTGTAGTTGGTTACATACTGTTATGACACTGGAAATGGTAATTCACTGACTCTATTTAGCTACAGGAGATGAAAAGAGTGGTGTCAACCTATGTAAATCCATATGAAAAAAGTCAGCTTCCCTGTTGTCACTGAGGTTAATGGAAGTGGCAAACATTAAGGAAGTCTATGGAATTCTTACTCCAGTAGAGCAGTAGATTTAGCTGGATTCACTGAGTTCAAGTTATCAAAGTGAATATACTGCAGCCCAATCATGATGGATTGCAAATACTCCAGGGACATATTTTTTCCTTTCCAGCAATTATGCACAATTAGTGAGGTTTATCCTTTCATTGTCTCAGTAAAATCTCGTAAAGTGCCTAATAAAAATAGGACCTGCTCTGGGTCTTTACCATCTATGGAAATCTTCTCTATCATAATAACAAGCAGCAATTGAAATTGCTTCCATCTTTGTCTTGATTAGTCAAGTACTTTGTCAAACCACAGATGCTCTTCTTTCACCTGTTCTTCACTTTGACACGTCTCTCAGTGGCTATGTCAGTGATACTGCCTTTGAGACTGACAGCTGTGAAAAACTGCTTATGTTTCTAGCATCTCTTCCTCTTTGTAAATTCTACAGTGTAAATCTTCAGGAAGTTTGTCAGTCTTAACTGAGCAAGTGTTTTATAGCATAGCTTCAAATGCCAGACCTGGATTTTTTCCTCTGGAGACAAATCCCAACCTCTTTTATTCTTACCCTACTCCAGCCTTTTCTGTTAAGACTAGTGGGGGTGCAAGGGATTTAAATTAATGTGGAAAGTGGCCTAGCATCTCTGAATAAACTCATTTAAAAAGCTGTGATTAGCATTTCTGATTAAGGATTCTCAACAGTTTTTTCCTGTTTATAAAGCAATGTATTTTGTGCTTAATACTGTAATTAAACAAAAGACAAGGACATTGCCCAAAAAATCTTTTAGTCAGGGTTCTGAGCCTGCAGCTGTCTTCTTATGAACACACTGATGAAAGGAAAGGTAGTAGTCAGAAACAAAAGGAAAGCCTAGTACATGGAAAGTGCTGTCTCTGTGGATTGCAAGGTATAGTTCATAAATCAGATTACTGAGGTTTCCCTTCTCAATGACTCTTGAGCTTGCCTGGTGATCACTACATGGCAGAGTTTTCAAGTGTTACATGAGACAGAACTGATTGCATTCTCCACCCAAATGCCATCATTCAAGTATTATTTCTTTGCATTTTGCTGAGAAGTGGCATGTCACTGCTTCTCCTTTGCTTGGCTCCTCTCTTTTTGGTGCAGCCTTTTATATTAGAAAACAAAAAAGAAAAAAAAATAGGAAAAAAAAGAAAAGGAAGAAAATTTTTAAAAAGCCCTGAAAGCATTAGAAAGTGTTCACTTCATAGAATCATACAATAGGCAGGTTGGAAGGGACTTTAAAAATCATCTAGTTCCAGCTTCCCTGCTGTGGACAGGACATCTTTCACTAGGCAACTTGATTAACCCATATGCAGAAAATAAGGCTCTGTCTTTCCATATTTCTCTCCATTAAAAGCAAAAATCTCCCATTTTAAAAATTCAGTAATTCATTAGCTACATGTGGACTTACATGATCCATTGTGCATTTCTACATGAATGTTGCAGACATTCAATTTATTATTACTTTTTACACATAAGAACTCCAAAATCAAACATATTTTTAGTTTAAAATTGGGGTAGCTTTTCACAGCTTCTTACAAAGGAACAAAATGCCTTTCATATGAGAGTTGCAGTGGATGATGGCTGAAAAAAAAGCTAGAGGACAGATTCATTAATAGTTACCACATTGATGTGATTTGGGACAAATGAAAAAACTCAATGAAGGCATAAGTCATGCCCATTCTTCTACAGTGCTTAAATTGGTTACTGAATCCTGAATCCAATCAGATTAATTTTTGGAACATGCAAAAGACCTCTGGACAAACAGATGTCTGAGAAAACTTGAGCCATCCTTCAAGGTACAGGTCTCTGAATGTGTCACCTGAGAGTGCAGCACATTGTAAAACAGAAAATAAACAAATTATTGCTGTACTAATATGATTTCTCCTTACCTCTCATGGCCTGACAAAAACCATGGAAGGGTCCCCATGAGGGACTGTCTGCACACCATGAACAAATAATTAGGTGAGGAGGGAGCATTTTAAATCCAGGTAGAAAGAAGGCTTTATTCATAGTTTTAATGTCTCCTGCAACAGAAAATTAAAGTCACTTGAAATGTGAAATCATGATAAATTATTGAATGGCATTTTATTTTTAATAATAACTCTTCTTTCTGCCAACAGTGTAGAACACTTTGCAAGCAAAATGCCAACCTGTCTCAGTCTTTCAGGATATATTATAGATGTCTAAACCACCTCCTTCAGCAGGAAGGAGAAAAGTTGACTGAACTTATCAGAAACACTCATTGCTGTAATTTGAATCTGATGCTAGTCCCTTCCCGGTGAAATGGTACAATATCAGAAATGAGAAGGCAAAGAACCAGAATATCAAAGAAAGTCAATGACCTGGCAAAGCAATGAAAATCACCACAGAAACTATCCTGTAAGAAGAGTTAAAAATAAATATTCTTAACCCTGGTGTACTACCTCAGGTCAGTGATGACCAGGAGGAAAGACAGTGTGCTCTGGTCATCTACAAATAATTGAAGACTAGAAAATCAGCAAGAAAGATGTGCTGGTTATGGTGACCCAGTAGCATGTCAGTAAAATGGATTAAATTAATGGATTAAAACTGACTGAAGGAGCATTTAGTAAAAGTTCCTCACAATGTGATCTATTACAGAGTAGAAATATCTCCCAAGAGAAGTGTGGAAACCCATTGTTTGAGTCACATGCAGTTGAGCTTGGACAAGACAGTGGAGAATGCACTCTGAGGAATAATGCTGTACTGGCAGGGATTTGAAGAATGGGCTAAATGATTTTACAAGGCTTTTCCAGCACTTTCTGATGTTATTTTTGGCAAGAGTGTTATAAAAACAAAACAGAAAAAGTTATTAATGGACCTATCTCTTTTCAAAATTTCCTTGAAAAATCCCCTAGCATTTTTTTTTCCTGCATCAATACTGTTAGTTTTGCATCATTTTTGTATGCTTAAAATTTTGCTTTCTGTTTTCAAGAGTATCTTTCGGATGTGAAACAAAACTTTTACTCTAAGTAGAAAATTACTTGTCAATGTGTTATAAAGAGCCTGCTACATAAACCAAAACCAAGGAAGACTTTTAACATAAATTCTTACATCTACAAGTGTATTATTGTAGTACTCCACACCAAGAATTTTAATAGCACGTAAATACAAGTAAATTGCACCTTTCCTACAGTTCTCTTTAAAGTTTCTTTTTTTCTTTCTAAAGCTTTTCTTTATATCTTTTAAGAAAAGCAGTTCTTCTATAACAAAATTTCCATCAAAATTAGTTCTGGTATTTCTCAGATGGCTCTGTCTCTAAGCTGCTAAAAAATGGAAGTAAAAGTTTTGTATAGACCTTTCAGTGGCTGCATTTTATTTGGCCTCACTCTGGGAAAAGGTAAGACTGCAGAGGCCACTGTTTCCCTATTTGTCTTGTCCTAATCCTGCACTCTCTTTGGGAATCTGGCTTTTGTGAACTAAGGCAGAGAAGGGGTGGGAACTACCTGTAACTAGAGTAACTTGTTCCATCTGAAGACTGTGGAGAGTGGAGAGCTGGCCCACCCAGGACCTGGTCTGTGATTTGGCCTTCACAAACAGATTTCTTATGGCTCCCCTATGACTCCTCTGAAACCATTTCCTCTCCATTCACCCTCACCTCCTGCCCTGAAATAATTTATTAAAAAAAAAAACAACCAGAAACATTATAATGTTTACCCCAAAGGATTAATTCTCATGGTTTTAAAAGACCAAAGGCCCCATCACAATAATTTTCAAAAAAAGTAAACATATTCTGTCACAGAGATAGGTCAGATTTGTGTCCTACTTTCTTACTTAATAGACCAGAGGGTGGTGGTTTCTCACAGAGACAACATCTGCTGCAGTGACAATGAGATGCCACAGTTTGGGATCCTGTGAGGAGAGAGAATGACAAAAAATTATTATTGCAAGCCTGGACCTCAGGAGGCCAGGCACTGGGGCTGACTTCAAAGTATGCCATGGGATATAGAAAGAAGAGGGGAGAAGAAGAAGTTGTTGATTTCCAAGTACCACCTGCTCCAAGCTCAAGAATGGTCCATCTCCATGTGCAGGAGGAAGCCAAGCCAGGAGGTCTGTATGGATGAACAAGGAGCTGCTGACAAAATCCTAACATAAAAAAGAAGGATTAAGAGGGGAACAAGGTCAGGTGACCTGGGAGGAATATAGTCTCACCTTGCCAGGATGGGTTTAGTGAAATCACAACGCACCTGGACTGGAACTTGGCAAGGAACATGACTGGCAAGAAGAAGGACTCCCCCAGGTCCTTCGTCAGCAAAAGGAGGACCAGTGAAACTGCTTCTGAATGGGGCAGGAAATGCCATGGCAGGGGACATTAAGAAGGCTGAATTATAAACTGGCAAGGTCCATGTGCCCACCTCAGTCTCAGCAGGTAAAATTTGCCCTGCCAATCCTCTGTGAAAGCTGTGGCAACTGGGGGAAGTTTCTGAGGACTGGAGAAAAGCAAATGTCACCTCTATTTTCAAGATGAGCCAGATGGCGCATCCAGAGCACTACAGACTCATCAGCCTCCTCATGATTCCTGGGAAAATGATGGGGTAAACAATCCTGGAAACCATTTCTAAACATATGAAAGTCAAGAAGGTGACTGGGGGGAGTCAGAATGAGTATAGACAGAGTTGGGACTCTCCAGCCTGGAGCAGAGAAGGCTCAGGGGAACCCTCCCAATGTTTATAAATAACTGATGGGCCATGTAAAGATGATGGAGCCAGAATCCCGTCCTGTCACTAAGCTCCCCAGAGAAGAGGCAATTGGAACAAGCTGAGATACAGGAAACTAAAGGAAGCACTTTTATGGAGAGTGTGCACAACGGTTTGACCTTGGGGGATGTCAGGTGCCCACCAGTCCACTCTATCATTCCCCTCCTCAGCAATGTAGAGGGAAGAAAATCACATGAAAAGGAATATGACAGCCAAGTGAGAGGCAGTTCAATGGAGTAAAAGCAAAGGCCACCCATGGAAGCAGAGGCAAACAAAAGATTCATTCTCTGCTTCCCATCAGCAGGCAATGTCTGATGGCCTCGATGCTGCGGGAGCACTGCCCAGCAGTGCCCAAACACTGGCAGGCTCTTTCTGGCTGCCAGTGCAAAGCCAGTACTGTGAGGGCTGCTATGGGAAAATTGACTCCACCTCAGCCAGACCCAGCTCAAGGGTCATCAAATACTGGCAGAGGTTGCCCAGAGGAGCTGTGGAGTCTCCACCCCTGCAGTTACTCAAAACTTGACTGGACACATCCCCAGGCAACCTGGTCTGGCTGACCCTGCTCTGAGCAGGGAGCTGGACCAGGTCATCTCTTGATGTGTGTTCCTGTCTCAACAGTGTTTGTGTCTTAGATAGAAAATCCTATTGAGAAATGGTGAATAGATAATCAAGCAGAGTATAATGTTAGCACATACTTCAGCTATAGCTGGAGAGTACGGTAAAACACTTCCTCCCTGCTAAAGAAAAAAAAGTATTTAAATGCTTTTCTTTTAATAGAAAACCTCTACAGAATGTGACAGAGGAACTGTTGACTCTATCAAAATGCTTGATTGGTAGAGAAAATACAAAAAGCTGAGTCAGATTCTGCTCTACTTCCATCTTTTTTATGCTCTCAAAAGCTTTGGGACAACATTAATTTTGATTTAACTTTCGTGAGGGAAGTCTAAATAATTAGCTGAGCCACAATATACCAAAATCTCTTGCAAAATTTGGTTTCAGATATAGTTTTTCTGGCTGAAGTCAATGCCTCAACCCATTACTCAGGTTAAGTGATTTTTCCATCCTTTAAACAATATTCTTTAGCTATTCAGCAAAGATGAAATCTGAGTTTTTAAACTTCAGCCATCTTTTAATCTGAGTGTTTGTAGATACTGAATTACCTTTGGCAACAGTATCTTTTTGCAAATGAAGAAAGTGAGACTTTCATGGCTAAATTCATAAAGTTTTGACCTTTTCCCTGTATTAATTATAACTATTAGATCAACCCGAAATTATTTGTCTGTTATTCAATTCTTTAATCTGAGACATTTGCACCAAACACCCCAAGGTCACAGGAAATCCAAGCTAACTTTGTTCTACACTTTGGTTTCTTTTCTTTATCCACATTAGCCCTCTGAAAATAAAAACACAATATACCAAGCTAAGCACATTTTAAAACCTGCCCTAACCTTTCAGACAAAGGACTGTCATGCAGCACAACAGAGTTGTAGTTTGGAGGAGCAGAGAATATTAGGGTTCACAGTTCTAGGATATTTTTGGCCTATTCAGAAATCGACCTTTTTTCGAAAAATATTAATTTCTTTTTTGTACTTTTGAAAACCATGTTCACAGATCGGGATGTATTTTGGAAGGATTCAAAACCCAGGTGAAATGGAACAATGGAAAAAAATTCACTTGGCACAGTTCCCTTGAAGTCAAAGAAGACATTGCATTTTCCACCTGCTGAGAGTATGACCCAATATTAACAAATACAAGATATGCAAACATTAATTCTCAGATGCAAATAGGCTTAGATGAGGATATGATTCTGCCAGAAATGTGGCAATATAAACATACATCCATATTAAAGTATAAAACGTTAGAAGAAAAGAGATTTATCGAGACAATGGAGAAGGGAAAAGGAAAATCTCAGAACACAAACACAGTTAATAAGGCAACTTCATAATATAATGGTCAGATTTATTTTTCCTATGAATTTATCCTCTAGTTGCTGGCTGACTTAATTTTTCCTAGTGGAGAGCTTTTCCTTCATGACTTCTTTCTTTTGGAACTGATTTGAAGTTCACTAATTGGAAAAACAAACTGTAACTTGACAATTCATAAATACTCCCTCAGAGTTATTTCTAGTTCAATATGTGCTGAACTTTGCAATGTTTATCAGATGTTAAAATTGATAAAAAAGTGATGATTAAAGCAATGATGGCATTACATGCACACGCAACAAATGTGCTTTCTGAATGAATAAACAGAGTGTGCATTCACCTAAATGCCTATGGGTGTGTGTATATAGGTTACTTTATACAGTATTCCACATGCAGTTAAGAACTCAGTGTTCAGCATAACCTATTTCTGAGGCTGTCAATCAGCAGACACCAGTTTGAACACAGTGCTCTTAAATTCTGTGGAATGATATTTAAAAGAAACCGTTCCCTCCGACAGTCTGTCTGCTCTTTGTGTCACTGCCACTATCCTGAGACGTGCTTTATTTGAAGAATGAAAAAGAGGAAGGAAAAACCCCCTCCAAATATTTTGATTTACAGCAAGGAAATAGACTGTCATGTTGGAGTCTCTGATAGCTCCATGGAAGGCACACAGTCAGGGATATGAAGAGGCTCATTTGTTTATGGCACAAACCCAAGCCACAAAACAAGGGAGGGTCCAGAAGAGGTCGGAGTATTTCATGACTGGCTCTGTCTTGTGCACACTTTTTTCCTACATAAAACCTTAAATGATACACTTAAAAACCACGAGACAAGAAATATTGAAGAGGAAAGCACAGTGCTTTGACACACCAATGAATTAGCTTCTTATCTGCACAATGGCTGCACCACTTTCAGCAAGGAATGTAAATTCCAGCGAGGCAGCAGCAGGATCCTGTGGCTCGCCAAGGTAGTGTGGCTATAGATGAAAATGCTGGGGAAGTTCAAAGCCACCTGAGGAAGGGTTTCTTAGCAACAGACCAGATCGTGAACCAAAGGAAGTGAATGTGATATAGCTATTTTTAATGTTATAAACCAAACTGAGATATTAAGGCCCTTGAAACCTCCATTTTTGCTTAAATGAAATGCTGGTGCTTTATTACGTTTAAAGATTTTACTGTGCCTGTCTTGTAATCATCCCCAGCATGCAGATGTGTAAGCAAGAATGAGCCTCAAGAATAACTAATGTGCTACAAATAAATCATTTCACTCTATTGATTAGTCTTCACAGAAGAAGCTGTAGGGGAGAGAATTCAAATCACTGGCAATTATAAGAGTCCAAATAAAACCTGATTCATAAGGGAGAAATCTCTTAGCAACTTATCCAGAGAAAACCCCTGAATTGTGCAGGTTTGGCCTGTAATGTTGTGAGACAAAGGGCCAGAGGGGCAATTCATTTCCATTGGTGACAACCCAAAACCAGAGCAGTTCTGCAATAACTTTTCTAGCAACTGGGAAATTAGTGCAACCTGCCAGTGTGTGTGGGTACGTGCGTATGTGTGTTGAATTAATCTGGTCCTGAAGCATTCAGGGAATGTTTATATTATCCATTCCTCTAGTTAATCTGAGGGGGTAAGAAATAAAAATGAATAAAAAAGATGTGGATGGAGCACAGTGAATGCCTGTTTGCTGAGATCACCAGAATTAAAGGGACTGAGAATAACAGATTGAAAAGCAGGTTAAAAATACCCAAATAAGCTTTTTTTTTTTTTTTTTTTAAGGAGATATTTTAATGCAAATTGTTTCATAAAACACGAAAAGCTTTTTAAAATGAGCTATTCTGTTTCAGGTTTTATGTGATTTTTTTCCAGCAGTGTACTTTTTCATTGCCTCTGAAGTATCTTCTGTTTCTGAAAATGGAGGAGAAGCCTTCAGAGTTGTTTTTTTCCCAGTGATCTCTAGGTCACAGTTTCTTTGGCTCACCCCTCAAGGCCTGCTGCCCCTGAATCATGGCATTACACTGACCCAGGCTGCTGGCACTGGGTTTGTTGGACCACAGAAAGCTGGGGAATGAACTGCAGAGTTCCACAGCCCTGCCTTCCTCCAAGGAGGGACCCATTCCCTGAGTAAGAGAAGGTAAAGTTGAGCAACGTAGGAGCTGCTTAGGGAGTCCTGAGTGCCACTGACCTCTCGTAAGACCCCTGGCATAATGAGTGAAGGCAGACCCAGGCCTCCAGCAGCAACTGCTCCAGGACACTGAGCTGATATTTTGGCTCCAAATGCAGCTTCTTCAGCCTCTGGGAAAGTACAGCAGGACCTTAATAACAGGATCACAAATGTCCTTTCTCTCTAACAATCCAAACCAAAATCTTGGATAACCCACCATTTTTGCTTATTAAAGCCCATTCTAGGTCCAGTTTCTCTAATTCAAACCATCTCTCATTAATCTAAAAATAATTCTGGCATGGACGCAGAGAGGCAATTTATGCTACTGTTCAAAATTAACACTCAGTGGTTTTAATGAGTAATATCACTGAGTCAAAGGGGATTGAACTGGCGGCATATTTGCTTTAAAATTTTGTTTTCTGTCACCACTGGGATCCCAAAATTCTGTTCCTCATTAAAAAAATACTATATATCATTTCTACAAAAAATTTTTTTGTGCTCACATAAAATCTGCAAGTTTTATCTACTGGCTTCTAATAGCAAGGATAATTTCACATTCTTGAAGTCTAAATCTGTAAGACCCAAGGCACAAAAGTGGAAGGTGACTTTGGAAGCTCACAGAGTTTGCAGTGATTTTGACATCAGAGAAATACCAAGCACCAAGAAAGCAAAGATTTTCAGATGTGTACAGTTTTGATAAATCTGCATGATAGCTGGCAGAAACATTAGTGACAGAAAGTTGTTCCAGAAAGAAAATCTGCATTTGTGCAACTCTGGAAAATTCCATATAGAAAGAACACTGCATAGCATACAAAATTTCAAAGCTCAATAAATATAATTTATTGCAGAATTTTGAACTTTCATTGTCTGAAAAGAGACCCACTCAAAGTTCCAATGGATGGTTGAACAAGGAAAAAAGCCTTTACTAATAAGAGATGAAAAAAAAATCTGTGAGAAAGGTTTGAACTTTTAACAGTGAATAAAGTTTTTGTTAAAATCTGGGATTTAATTCACATCCAGCTTATGTTAAAAAGAACAAACTGATTTGTAGGGACATACTTTCAAAATTAAAACAAATTCTTATAAAGGGAATACCAAGGGAGGAAGAAGATTTGAAGAATTTTCTTCCTTTTTCATAGGAAACTACCTTGGGAATCTCTTAGTTCTTCCCTTTTCCTAAAAAGAACAAGCAGAAGGCATTTTTTTCCTTTCAGATTTCCTCTGAACAGATTCTCTCAAACAAACATTTCTGCATATTTGTCTTTGAAGGTGAACAACCAGTTCCTTGCAGTGTTTAATAGGTGTTCTGAAAATAGTGTTCCTTAAAATGGATTTTAAAATACTTTGGATGAATGTCACCTTGAGATAAAAAAAAGAGGGTGGCTTGTGTGAAATGATGATCACTATATTGAAGGTTATAAGTGTTTAGGCAGCAAGTAGGATAGGCAGACAATTGTCTTTAACAGAACTTGACATGGGAAGCCAGAAGATGTAGGCTTAAGCACAATCCTTACAACTGAAACACTGAATCAGCTGGGTTTCAGTTACAGGTGCTCATCAAGCCCTCTTTTAGTTTCTAGAGCTTTTTTCCATGACAAACCCCCATTTTCAAATTAAAGACTATTAGGAAAACTGTCAAAATAGCTTTTCTAAGACTTTGCATGCATGATGTCAGTCTGTGCAGTATCAAGAAATTTACATGCAACTGAAAAAGGGTGGGAACAAATTCTTGGTTTAGGCTGTAAGTACCAAGTGCATCACCTTTAGCATGAGAATAAATGCAACTGAATGTGAAAGCAAGAGAGGGCAATGAATCCTCAGACTCTGTGTGTTGATAGAAGTGAAAACATGTTTTATATCCTAATTATGCAAAATGTATTTATTATTTGCTTTAGTATATATCGTTCCATTGGCTCCTCCTCCTTTGTATCCACTGTATTTTAATATAAAATGGTTTTATAATTTAGTAATTAGGATATTAAATTTGCTTTAAGTATTTAAACTATGCCTTCACTCTCTAAAGTTTCAGCCTACTGAGCAGCACAGGAGAGGTTAATTTTTAGAAGACTTTCCTTCACTCTTTTCTTTTGCTTCTTGCATTGTGTATTTCTTGGCTTGAGAAGATTTTTTGTTTTGGGTGCATTAAAAAAGTTGCAGCACTGGAAAAAAGAGAAATGGAGAGGAAAAAACTGAAAAGAATTAAGAAGGTGAAGCAAAACCTGTACAAAACACATTATAGAGCTTTTTCACCTTTCAGACTAGGATTTCTTAGAGGAGAAAGGTTACAAAGAGAACTTTTAGCATAAATGTCTCAGCTCACCAGTTGGTAAGACAGACAATTCATCATGATAATATTAGAAGAAGAAATTTTTACATCTCATATTCAATGAGGAAATAGACTAAAATCAAAAAGCTACAATGAGAATGATAAAATTGAAATAACCTAAATACTTATTGCACAAAAGAAGAAAAATTAGATTCTCTGCTATTCTGAAAACTGCAGGTATACACAGTGAGGTCTGAACTTTGAACATTGACTCTTGTTCAGCAGTTATTGTATTGTATTTCTTTATTTTTAACTCAGAGAAGATGAAAACTTCCCCAAGGCTTCTTTCAGGAATTGTGTCCTCAGTGAGAATCAGAGGCTCTGCTCTTCCTCTCTGTGCAGGTCCCTGTACCCTACAACAGGACCAATAATTTTAGAGCTCATTGCAGGACTCAGTTAACATTTTGGGCAGCTGATTTGTCTCCTGGATGAGGCAATTTGCTATTCATTTGACAATCTGCAATTTACATTTGAAATTCAGAGAGGGAGAAATGGGTACTGCTGAAGCACTTTAGGTTCAAGACATGCTTGAGAATGGCTTTCATACTTCAGAGATTCATTTTACACCTAATTTTAACTATCTAAAACTTTGATGTCAAGATACATTTCTATAAATATTTAAAAGTGGAAGCAGAAAAGTTCCTGCAGGGGAATTCACCCCACATTAGCACAGTGTTAGGGAGGTCCTTGAGAAACTTTGGTCACCTTTGGTTGACCTTGTGGAGGGGCCATGGGCAGTGCCACCTGATGAGGCAGAGCTGGAACCTGCCTTCCAGGTGTGCATCTAAAGCACCAACAGCAAATGGGTTCTTGTTTAGACTCAGGCTAGTCCAAAACCTCTTCCCCATCCTAAAATGCACCACACTGAGTCCTCAGGACAAGCTGCTCTTGCACTGCTGTGATGAATTGTCTGGGAGATGCTCTTCTTTCTTCACTATAGTGAGAGCACACTCAAAGCATTTCCACATGCCTAAAGTTAGGTGAAATTAATGCTGTTTTGCACTGGAACAGCCTCCATTTGCCAACATTTTTCTGTATTGCAAGACTATTTTTTCCTTCCTTTTAGCCTGGAGGAAGGTTGGAAATGGTATGGTTGGAATAAGATTAACTGAAGACAAGCTGGGAAGCTTTTTACAGTGTTTGTGTTTGTGCTTTTGCTTCTAAGAAGAAAAAATTCTGCCATTCAAACCATAATGAAATTATGAGAGGGACAATTTTCAAAGGCAGAAAACCAAATATCAGTGAATTTCACTAAAAGCTGAATATCTGTTCTTCAGATATTTTAAAGTCTTTATTTAAACACATTATCAGTCAAGCAAAAAGGTGTGTGTGAAGTGTTGAAGAAAGAGGGGACAGTGTTTCCTGCTATTTGCTTCATTTTTAGATGAAGAAATCCATACCCTCTCCTGAGAAATAAAGAAACCAAACAAATCCAAAGCAACCCATCAGGCTTCAGTCTGGTACCCTATGAGATTGAAAGTGAATCTTTATTAGACTACCTATGATATTCATAATAAGCACAACGAAAACTGAGACATTTAGGCTTCTGGTTTGCCTCAAAATGGAATTTCTTATACAAACATTTTCAAACTGGATTCTAAAACTTTCAATCATATTGCACTCCAGAAGGAAAGAGGTCCTACTTATGGAAAACTCTTTTCTTAATGCATGACACTCTGAAGGTGGAAAGAGCAGATAAACACTACCTTAATGTAATGCCACAGTAGAATCCCTTCGATTTTGTTGAGTGCATAAAGCTTTTTTGACCTGGTCCATTATGGGCTCATGAAACATTGATTGTTTAAAACTTGGATATCTCAAAGCAAAATGAACAAGCTTGTTTGGCTCTCTTAATTTTAGTAATAACAACTGTAAGTCACTTGCTACATAATTTATGTTAAAATTTGTCAACCCACACGTAGATTTTTAAAATAATCTTGATGGGGGAGGGGGAGGGGAAAAGAAGCCAGCCTTTTTCTGGAGAGTACCAGAAAAGTCCCGATAGGATCTGGATTCCTGCAGAGATTGTGGGTAGAGGAAGACCTCCTCTTCCATTGCTGCACTTGGGTACAGTGCCTGCCTGGCCAGGCAGCAGAAATCCTCCATCACAGGACAGGCCAGGAAATGATGGATATCCCCAGACAGCAAAGGTGTTCTTGCCTGCTTTCCTTGCTGCTTTCCCTTGTGCTTTGATAGATTTCTTCAAATTCAAACCCTCTTCTTCTTTTCTATCAAAAACTTTTGGATTAGGGATTTTTACTTCTCTTTCCCAACACTTTGGGACAAGCATATGGAGAAATGTACCACTCTAACTTATATCTGTACAAAGAAATTAGGAGAAACATCGGTGAAGTTAATGATTGTAAAAACTTGAAACAGAAATAGAGCATTTGAGGTCTGTCAACTATAAGTCAGGTGCATTGACTTTCTGCCACCATAATGACCTCTTTGCTTAATGTTGACCTACCATTTTTTGTCAGGAGATAGGGAAGGCAAGGAGGAGGAATAGTTCCTGGAACACTGTAACCAGGGTAAAATCCTCTGTTTTTCTTCTATTCAATCAACTCAGCAGTGAGGAAGAGCTGTGGGAAGCACATAAACTACCATTACAGACCAAGTGTCATTGTGCTATCATCAGCCTCTCTGTAGCCTATCAATCAGTAAGCCAGAGAAAAATTTCTGTGTGTACAATAAAACACAAAACACTGCTTAGTTATTTCTAGTATTTTTATGTAGCTACAAGCAAAAACTGTGTTGCCCTAATCAGTGTTTCTCTTTATCATGTATTTATGTAAAAAGGAATAAAAAAATAATCCACTGAGATTTTCTTCTTTCTGTATCAGTTCTGCTTTCTGTGCCGATTGGCACTCTCTGGAGAGAGAGAATATTTTCTGCCCCTCAACTTGCACAGTGAATTTTAGTTATTGTGATAGTAAATAATACTATTTTCTTAAAGGGATATAGTGATGTAGGGTGCACACATGGGCCATGCACAATGACACAAAGGAATACCCAGGCAGGCCTGAAGTGTGGTGTTACCATCAGGGGTAATTCCATGAGCAAACAAAACCCCCACAGGACACACGGTCTTCAGTGTAGAAACCACCAGCCCTGCATGCAAAATGAAATTAAAGAGACAAGTGCAGAACAGCCTTCCCAAAACAATGAACTAGAGAGGATCCTGCTATGCCTGACAAGTGGAATGAAGTCACAATAATTCTGACAAATTCATACTACACTTCATTTGCATACACTTCAGGAGCAGATATAATAATGGTTAATGAAAACAGGAGTTGAATTGACCCTAACATTGTAGCCTGCCCAGAGTCTGACCAAACACTGAATTAATATGGAACAACAGTGACTAAATGGATTATTTAAATCTCCATGTCTTAGAAAGAAATTACAAATTCAAAATAATCATGGAGCAGTGTAATAATTAATTTTGTGAATTTTGAATGCACTCATCTTTGCAAGCTACAGAAGCCAAAAAATTATGGTCAACTGATTCACTATGCTATCAGCTATGGTTGTTGTGATAGGACCAAATGAACAACCAGCTGTGTGTGTGACTGTGCTAGGCAGGATGCAAAAACTAGCTGGATATGTGCCTCTCCAGCAGGGCTCCAACCCAATGGATGCAATGCTGGATTCTGCCATTCCATTGTCCAGAACATCTAGAAATGAATGGCAGCAAATATAATCGTAGTTCCCAGGGTATGTGAGGTGTTGCTAGGCATTTCCCCCTCTTTTAATCTTGGCAGAGGGGCAGAAATGGATAGGGAAGAAGCAGAATAATTACTGGAGAAATGTTAAGTGAAATGCATAAGAAAAGATTGGTAAGACAAGAAAGTGAGGAAGAGAACAAAAAGTCAGATACAGGATTTGTCTCAGGTGGTGGAGGTAAGAGAAAGGCTGGAAAGAACAGATCAGAACAGCGGTCATGGAAATCACCAGGTCTAGCCAGAGACTGATGAAGTAGTAAAAAATTAGCATCTGGACTGTCTCTTTTCTTATCTATCTCCTTTCTCTTCCAAGAAAAGCCCCATGCAAAGAGGCCCTAGGACTCAGATAAGAATCCCTTTTATGAACAGGTCCTTCAGCTAATGATCACAGGCCTCATTCTTAACAGCATGGAGTCCCCAAGGCTTCTATTTAAAGTCAGCAGGAGAGGCAAATGCTCAGTAGTTCTAGAAAAAAAAAAAAAAAAAAAAAGAGAGAGGTCAGACTCTGTTCTTTCAGAGTATCCACCGCAGAAATGAATCTGAATTCTCTTGCCAATAGTTTAATATCAGAATTTTTAATGGACTTTGAAAATTATCTCGGTATTATTTCTTCCCTTTTAACTGCTTTGTAGCTCATGGTCCCACTCAAGTTTTTTAGACTGTCATCTTTCAATTTTTTTTTTTTCTTCTTTTCTTCAGCACTGTATCACTGTCATTACAGCAAAATTGCCAGATACCTGCAATAAAATATTTCAAGCCAGGAGGAGAAATAACCCTCTGAAGAGTGCATATGAACTGAATATTTTCGTTGGTTGGTAACTCTGTTATTCCCTGAGAACCCTCTCATGACTTCTGGAATAAATTTGTCCTTTCTGTGCTGAGTGCCTTCTGTCAGACTGTCCAAGTACTTCTGCAGACAGCTCCAGCATTGAAGGTTTCCAGGATTTCCCATTAGCAGCTTTCACTATGGTCTGCCATCTCATGCAGCAAATTTTCTTAGCTGTGCAAGTCCAAAGAGAGAATGTCAGCAGTGGAGTCCCTTTTTTTCTCCTTTTTAATGAAATAACTTCATGCCTTTGCACCTTTGTATTTTAATGAAATAACTTCATGCCTTTGCACTTCATGCCTTTGTATTCCCATGGGTTTCAATAATTTTTAATATTGTTCCATCTCCTCCTCATTTACAAAATTATCAAATAATGGAGAGGATTACTTAATTAGACTGTGTTGGCCTGAGTATGTGAAATGCTCAAAGCCAGTGACCACTGAAATCAAAAGAAGGCTGAGTTCTCAATGTTTTTGTAGATTATTTTGGTGTAAAACAATTTGTTAACAAAATTGAACTTGTCAGGTTTTGTTTGAGGAGCTGCCTGGCTACAATGATCTGTCAACACAGCCTAGGCTGGCTTAATCTAAAAAGTTTAGATTTTTGATTCTAACAAATTGACACTTGTTCACTGTTCAGCTGTGACTGTCTCCTTAGATACATCTGACACTGAGTTTTTAATTACTCACATCAGTTTCTAAACCCAACACTTATGTATGAAGTAGTTACTTATCTCAATAGAGAATGGAACCACGCTTAAATATCCAATTTCCACTGGTGTCTGGGAGTCCAGGATTCCACCTAGAATCTTCAGCTCCTCTAAAATAGATAAATGCATAGTTATATCCTGAACAGTTTCTTCCACTACTGACGAAGATACCAGACATTGTTCGTTGTATAAGTTTGCCAGCTGTTTACAACTATCAGTTTTTAAACAAGCAGGATGATACTTCCCACGTTGGCATTCTGTCATAAGATTTTTATTAGCATGTTTTGTGGTGAAGATAGAGGAGCAACCTCCAGGGAGGAAAAGTCCAAACAAGCACATGACCACACACAGCTTCTTCTTCTGTGAAAATTAGTGGTTACATAACCTCATCTTATTCATATTAAAATTTCTGGCATCTTTTCCTTTGGTAACTTCCCCACTGGTAATTTCTGATTGCCAGGTTCAGGTTTCTGCCCTGAAAGAGGAGGGTTTGGTGCTGTGATTTGCATGGCAAACCAAACCCACTACAAGGGGGAATACCTCTTGTATTGCCCCTGGCCCCATGTTTGCCTCAGACAGTGTAAAGGAGAAAATATTTTATTCAGACTCAAGTGAAAGAAACAGAAACTCAGGACAAAGCAGGCGAACAGTGGATTAGTTCTTTAAGTTGGAAAATATTGGTCCTGAGAAAAAATTAGGAAAACCAGAAACGAATATTAACATGGACAAAGTATTTAATAACTATATAAAGCCTAAAATAATTATTCTATCACATCAAAAATCAATGCAAGGTTATTCTATTAATGCTCACAGGGCCAAAAAAACCACTGTAAAAACGATCTGCTTTCTGGACCAATCAAATGAAGACATTTTTCTCAGCAGAAGTGCTCAAAGGCCCAAATAAAAGAAGCACAACATTCAGAAGAACTGATCAAACACAACATTAGCTCGTCTGAACACCATCAAAGCTAAGGTCACATCAAACTTACTTAAATATGTATATTGCATGATCTCAGACATCAACCTTCAAAGAGTACTCTGTTCCAATCTGCATGTTTTTATGTTGCTCATGAGATAAATTCTGGACTCTACTTGTAATTCCCTCAGAGCTGTTACCTGAAATTCCTGATTTCAGACACTCCTCTTTGGAAATCCATCTGGGATGCAAGTTCTGACAGTTTTTGTGATGCCTAAAAAAACAATCACGGTAAGTGGACATGTGCAAGAAAACACTAAATTAATGAACTTTACTCAGTGAATCAGGACAGAAACACAATTTTCTTAAATCCGTGCAAAAATGAAAAAAAACCCACCAGACTTGTCAACATCATCAAATTACTGAAGTCTTACAAATAGTGCATGCTTCTTACATCCAGAGCTTTTAAATCTGTGTATTCACATCATGAAACTGGAGTATATGTTCATCCCATGTGATTATGGAATAAAATACGATCATGTGAATATAAGCCCCAAAAGCAGGGAAGCAAAATAGGAAATACTTCTTCCCTTCTCAGTGTTTCACAAGACCTCATGACTTCAAGACACTTTTGTGCTTGGGAAGAGGAATTTGTGATTAGTTAATGTTAGAGATTGACAGCCCTCATACATAGTTCTCCTTTTTAAATGGATGATGGCTGCTACTAAATTATAGTAACAAGAGACAAAAAGAAGGTTCGGGCCAATTTTTTAAAATAATTTCTCTTATTTCATGATAAACATTCTATTTCTTGATGCCATAGAGAAGAGCCATTTATTTCTTTTGTCTGAGCTGAACCTGAATGTTCTGATCTCTCACTGCAAGAAGCACTGCCCCATAGATTGCAGTGAAATGTTCATGAAAGACCCTCAGTAACATCTGTGTAGCTGTTTAATTGCTCATTTGCCAGCATGGAAAAAACCCAGTGTCAAAAAATTCCATCTAAAATGCAAACTTCAAAATACTCTAAATCAGATGATAATTGTCTTTACTGATGCTTAAAGTGCAATAATTTTTATCCAGACAGCAATGACATTATGCAAAATAACATGAACTTGGGAGTACTTGAAAGAAAGAATTACATGAATGTGAAAAGCTACAAGAACTATTAGAAATGCACACAGACCATCATCTCACACCACAAATAGGGGCCAGAATGACAATACCATAAATTAAAACAACCCTGAAGCAAAAACTAACAGCCAGGAAATGAGAAACAGATTTAAAACAGAGAACAGAAACCAGAAAGCATGACCACTAATGAGATTGTGCACAACACTTACAGTAACAAAGGAGGTGACAAATGATAGCAGAGATACAGTATTAATAAGGAAGTATGAGTTATATTTCCTGTTTATGCTGTCTTTCACCTTGCATAGGCACGTAGTAATTGGAAAGGGGGCACACATTCAGTAATCTCTCACTTTAGAGGGTGGAAAGCTGGGAATGGCATGAAAATCCAATTGCAACACAGCTCACAGCTGGAAAGTGGAGGAAAAAAAGCAAGCTGATATAACCTGCAGAATTAAAATAACGTTATAATGCAGAAAGTGATGCCCAGCCAGTACAGGAATAATGACTTCTACTCAGATTACAGCAGCCAATTTAGTGTAAATATACTGCATGCTAATGTAGTGTCATACTCATTTCCTGTTCCCCTAGTGCTGCTCCTATTAAAGGCAGGATTCCCATATTTCTGTCCAGGATTTCTGCCCAGATAATGCAAACGCAGGGAAATTGATGCATCTGGGATACCTCAGAGCGACTGCACACATGAAATACAGATAACCTGTTTGTGAGGAAAGTCAGGCCTGCTGCACATGTTCCATTAAGCCCAGATCTTGTGGAGCCCAGGAGATATGGAGTCATGCACAGGGCCCCATTTCAGCACATGCGCCGTGGGGCCAACACATCCCAAGTTCTGAGTGTTTGTGCTCCTTTGGTGGTCTGCACAAGAGCCGTGGATGCATCCAGAGCTGTGACATCTCCACAGCCTGCCCAGAGCAGTCAGACTGCTGGAGATCCACAAATCCCGGGCAAGGAGTCCAAGCCCTCACAGAGGCCATATACAGGGAAATTTGGGCAAAGACAGGGCAAGTTACAGGCTGTTGACCCCCAGACTAGGGCAGTCAGAATGTAATTTTGCAAAAGTCACAACTAGACAAGGCTGGTGAAGCAGCTAAATGAATACAACATGGAAAATTAGCAGTCTGATATATAATTAGAAGAAAATACAACCACAGGATGTGAGCAGAAATCTTGAATGACATGAGTTCTATGTGATCTATCAATACTATGGGCATAACTTAATATAGTTTAGTCTGAATTGAATCTTTTAATCTGTAAAATAAGAAAAAAGAAAATGTTCTTTCAACATGTTTTCTTATTGTTAGGAAACATGGTGCACTGGAGTTTCATAACACCGCACACAGTCTCCCAAAATGCAACCACTTATGCTCTTAATTTCTTCTGCTATCCTAGTGTCTCAGTACTATTGTTGCAGTTTGATGAAGATGCACTTCATGTACAACATGAAAAAACACATACATGGAAGATTCCATTCAATGTGGAATAAACTCACTAAAAAAAATCTCATAAATATACAACAAATACATAAAATGAACAGAATAAGTATTGTGCCTTATTGAAAGTATGTAATAGAGTCTATTAGAGAAGTCATAATTGGGATAAAAATATTTATTATGCTTTAGGAATAGGAAAGATATTTATGCAGTCAGGTGCTAATACTGAATCACATACTCAGAAGCTTTTTCTCTAGGTCAGTTAAACCAAATTCATTCCAATGCAATACTACCTTCACTTCAGTTGTATCAAGGCTTAATGAACCTAATTGGCATACATCATTAATTGGTATATGTGATAATGGGTCATTTTTTGGAGCACCTTTTATTTTTTCTTTGCCTTTTCATTGTGAACACTTTACAGGAATCAAAAGGCTAGGAGTCCTGACTGAGAAAAAAATGTAAGTATATGCTTAGCTTGACTCGTGTATAAACTCACGATAACAATGGAATTTTTTCCTCTGTCTTCCCAGATGAGACATTTTCCTTGAGAGAGCCTTTCTTTTACATGTTGCAAAACCTTTTTAGAACAGAAAGCCCATACTTAATGTCATTAATCTGTGTTTCCTCAATCACGTACTGTACTGAACTTTGGTTCCAAATTAGCAACCCCACAAATGACCTTCTGGCACAAAACTGTATGCTTTTGCTATCCCAAATTTCTATCTCCACCTTTAGAAGGTCTTTGCCATGTCTTTTACTATAAACATCCCTTCATTTTGTCAAAAGTTGATCTTTAGGACTAATGTCTAACCTGAGTTATTTTACAGCAATACATAATGCTAACTCAGAAAATGGATGGCAACAGATGTTTAGCAGGCATAGAAATCTTCCTAAAAAGTGAAGAGCATGGACTATATGTGTATTGTTCTGCTAGCTCAGGACTCTTGCTTGCAATGTGGCCAATGTCCTTTGCCAGGAATGTGGCCCTCTCCATGTCCTGCAGGCTGGCTTTGTCAGAGCAGAGTCGGGCTCCCCTCCTCGGAGAAACTTGTGAAAACTTGAAGAAACAAGTGCTTGCTTGGGCTCTTTCTGCTCCTGCAGGGATGCATCCATCCTAAGCTTTGAGATGCTCCCAATTACCCTACCATGCTTTTTCCACCTCCAAAACATCCTCAGCTCTGATACCAAAAGTATGATGCAACATCTCTGGATGTGTTACAGCCGGACCACGACAGAAAGGAATATACAGAAAAACAATTCATGCTTGGAGCAACAGCCTAAGTCTATATATTTACTGCCATCATAAAATCCCAATTAAATGTCAAACGCTGCAGTATGCACGAGTTTGGGTAGTGTTAGAGATACTGAGGAACACTTTCACTCTCCTCTCGTGATGTAGTGACTGGACTTTATGCATAAAGTTGGATGACATATTCAGTCACAGCAGAGGAATTGTCTAGGGACTCTGAGTTCTCAGAGTGTTATTTTAAACTAAAACCCAAATAAAACAATTTAATACCATTAGTGTTATAAAAGAAAATATTACTTAAGTGCTGTCCTTAACAAAGCTTCATTATGCAGTTCACACTTGGTTTGGAACTGACATCTCAAAAACACTCCATATTTTATCTTCACTCGTCACCATCGTCTACGAATAATAAAATTCTTACTTGTGTACGTATTTCAAAAGAAGTTTGAGACTGAATTCAGGCTCTGTGCTTCACACCTAGCCAATGAAGTTGAAGCCAGGCATAGGAAAAAGGTCTGTGGGAGGTTCCCACTCCCACTCTGAGGAGGAATGTCCAAGGCTGCTGGGGAATGTGTTCTGATGCTGCTTACAAGCACCGCCAGCAGTCACGATCCCACAACCCCCTCCTCAGCCACTTTGTTACTCTCTCTGTTGCAACTTAAACCCATTATTCTTTGCCCTTTCCCTGGCAGGTCTTGACATTTTATTCTTTTCCTGTTTGCATCAGCCTTTTTAAATATTCGAGGGCTGTCTTCACATCTTTCTTAAAGGTGTTTTCTTCCAGACTGCACTAGTCTCAGAACTGACACTGAGCACCAGGTGAGGCTTCAAGCAGCATCCACTGAAGCCAGAGATTATTTTCCTTGCCAGCATTGCTCCTATTTTCACAAAACACCCTGTGCTATTTTCTTTTCAAAGGAAAAGTCTACAAACTGGCAGTAGATGACAGAAAATGAAGTTCTCTGAAGTGCAATGATTGCTCCCATATTTTGCCTAAGCTGGTCCTTGCAGTAACACCGTGTTTCTGTTTTGGGTTTATATGTGTGAAAACAACAGCATAAGCAGAGGTATATTCCCTGCACGGATTGTCTCCTACTTGCAAGAAATGTGATGAATTTGCCTGACTTTGCAGATGTTGAATTCTACTTCTCTATTATTCATCAAAAATCTTTTCTTTCAGTCATACTGCTGAAGAGTGAGCAGAGCCACAGCCATTCTGCCTAGGTTAATGTATGCTGTATTCCCCTTCCACCACAGTGGGGTGCCTCTAAGAGACCTCTCTGGTCTGTCCCCAGAGGGCAAAAGGATGTGTCTGTATGGATTAGTGTGTGGAAATTCACAGTATATGGGTTTCCAGACATGCAGCAGCCTGTTCACATCCAAAAGCCTCCAAAGTTGAAGAGCTGCCTTAATTAAATTCTCTTCTGTTGTCTGTCCTTAGCTAGGGAGACTTCTGCCCTGTCACTCTTCCTTGTCTTTTCAAAGTGTAAACTTAGATGGCAAAGAGTGAATAGCCCAGGCAGCACACCGTGACCTCAGCATCAGCACAGGAGTCGCTCCCAAGGGATGCACTGCACCACATGCTCCACCTGGCATAGCACTCTCCTCACTGGAATGCCTTCAGAAATTGTCTTGGAGCTCCTATTTCATCCCTAAGGCAGCATTCTGAGGTCAGCATGTCCCTGGAGGGCAATCACTTGGCAGAGTCTCTGACTTCTCACGGACTTTTCCAACTTCAGTGCTTGTCCTGGTTTGAGAGGAAGGGAGTTTTTTGGGATGCTGTGGTCAAACCATAAGTGCTCAGATTTGAATATTGGCACCTGGTGTGGCCACTGAGGACATGGGCATGCCTCTGAGAACACAGGGGGCTAAAAGCTGAGAACTCCCAGGGGGAAGCTCTCTTGGGTTCCGTCTGGGAAGGAGGTCAGAGCTGCCGTGCCCGGCTCCGGGCTGGGCGGGAGAGGGGAAGCCACGAGGCCTGAGTGAGGGAGGCCGGGCCTTGGACAGGGAAGGGAGGGGAAGGGCCCTGCAGGATGGAAGGGTGGAGGAACCCTGAGGGACATCGGGCAGCCCCCCAGCCCCCGAGGGAGAGAGAGGGAGCCTGTGCCTGTGCTGGTGCCACCTTGAAATTCGATAGCACGGCCTGGCCGAGAAGGAGAAAGGGGGGATGCAGAGAGAAGGTGCCCGGCAGGGCAGCATGGGAGTTCTGGACAGGCAGAGCCTGAGATTTTAACCCTTTTCTTGGATGATGGAAACCTTACAAATGCTGATCCTCCTGGAGTGGAATGAGGAGAGAGATAGAGATGGAAAAGCCGGAGATGGGCAAGTGTGATGAAAGTCCGTGCAAGCGAAAGATATCCGAGAGAAGTTCAGAAGAATCCTAGGTGGTAGGAGATGATAGAGTGGCCTTTGGCTGGACTTTTCTTGCCTAGCCATGGACAGAACCATTTTTCCTGTGACACAGAGACTGCATTTAGGGGGAAGCGGTGGCTCGGAGCCAAGAAAGTGCAGTGATGTGATGTGAAGGAGTACGTGAACAGAGATGATGAGTGAGGAGGGTGGTGGTGCCCTCGATCTTCGGTGGAGAAGAAGATCTCTGTTCTTGAGACCCCTCGGCCCCAGGGGGTGAAATCTGGGGGGGACAGGTGTCCCAAAAGTGAGAGACTGTGCTTTTTTGGAACTGGGCAAAGCACTCTTAAGAGGAGAACCCTAGAAGCAGTGGTGGTCCATGTGCAGTGGTGAGAGCACTGGGCATGGAACGAAGATGTCAGGATGGCAGATGTTCTCCGGGCGGTGCCACGTGTGACATGGAAACACACGAGGTTCCAACTGTGTTTCCAAGGGAAGCCCATGGCGAAAGAGGGATGCCTCTCTTCTTCATGAACTGAGAATTGACTATCTGAAGGGTGGTGATGGACTGAGACTTAGTGATTGGAGGGGTGGTAACTGAATTGAGAATCTAAGGTTTTGTCCTACTATGATGTATTGGGAATTTGGTGGGAGGAGGAGGAATGTTTTTGGAAGGTTTTCATCCTGAGTTCTGTGTTTGTTTCTTTTTTTAAATATAGCTGTATCTTAATAAACTTTTTTTGCCCTCTATTCCTAACTTGAAGCCTGCTTTGCTCTATTTCTGGTCACATCTCACGGTAGAAACCAGAGAGAATGTATTTTCATAGGGGCACTGGCATTGCACCAGGGTCAAACCATAACAAATATTTACCATGAAGACGATTCATAAGAGTCTTTGGAACACCTGTGGAAATGCATATGTATCTTCTTTTCTGTAACATAGTGGTGTCTTTGTCTAAGATGTTCAACAGTAGTGTTCACAGTAAGGAGTGTTATCCATATATCTACTGCATGCTTCCCTTGTAGATTCCTGTAATGTTCATCATTATGCACCAATTTTATATGTTGCCTTAATGGTCAAGGCTGCTCAAACTTGGGTGCTCTCTATCTTGCTACTTCCACCCAGGAAAATGAGAAGGACTGATACTTTGCTCTGTGCCTCAGAATTGAAAACCTCATTGGGTTAACAGGGTTACCGTTCCCAACCCAACTGTCAATCTCAGTCCCTTGGAACATCGGGTTTCACAGGTCAACCCACAGCTTGTTAAACCATTTCAACAATCTAGAAGTAGTAGATTTTTAGTTAAAATCTTCAAAATCTTTATGCTGTGCAACTTTCATTACATTTTATCTGTTTCCCTACATTCCTTCTTAATATTACTGCCCTGTAACAGAATACATTGCTCTAAGAATGATTAGAAATACCCTTTACTCTCCCCACTGCAACCAATTGACCTCCAAACAGCAACAAGAGAGATCTGGAAAATAACCTCTCACAAATTTAAACTCTTATTGTAAGTCTGAGTTCTTCCTGGAGCTAAGAGTCACAGTAAAAGGTCAGTGCATTGATACAGGGTATATTACTGAACTGTACCTCACGTTAGCCCAAAACCTGTAGTGCTTGAGGTAAAAGGAGTGATAAAACGGCTGTGAAAACTTTCCTATCAGTGTACTCGTTATGTGGGAAGGATGCATTTGTGATGATACAGGGAATCAAAGTAGTTATTCACAGATTCATTTTTGGTCTAACAATCAATTAATGACCCCAGGTCACAGAACTCTATTTTTTAATACCTCCTTATCTCTAAGCAGCTTAGGATAGTGATGGCCTCTTGGTCTTTTTCTTCCCTTCATTTTTTACTTTTTTTTAGGATGTCAAATGTCAAGGAAATTTATATTTGGGATTTGAAAAAATCTCTACATCTTACACAAGAACTGGCATGCTTTGATTAATTTTGATATGTTTTCATTGACAACAGTATAAAAATTATTGCTTACAGTAATATGTCTAAAATGCTTTCAGCAGCCTGGTAACTTGGCAAGTAATTTACCACTCCCATATTATTTAGAGCAGGAGTCCAGCAGAAGGTGTCAGCAGAAAAACACTTTGTTTAACATAAAATGTGAATTTTGGTTTTGGTTCAGCATTGGGCATATATGCCTTTGCAAAATGCTATCATATCATCTGCTTATATTTCCATCCTATGGCACTTATGCTTGTTGAAGTCTGAAGATATACAGGAATGAGAAATAAATGAAAAGTTTGGTTTGGCTAACAAGGAATTCAGTATGACCCCAGATTTAAACTCAGTCTGCTTAATTGTCCAAAATGAGTAAAGTCCTCTCTTTATTATGTCAATTTAACTTTTAGTATTTAGTTGATATTAATACTTGAAAAACCTTACCTATAGATTCATCTGGAATTTTAAGGGTTAGTTTTAATTGAGAGGATTTATTTTCTTTGTGGGTTTTTTCACAGCTATACATTTTTTTCCTAAAGTGGAGGTGAGATACCATCCTCTAGATGCCTTGTGAGAGATGGCCAAATATACGTTCTTTCTTCCTTACAGGTTTAATTATGGAGGTCATTGTGAAAATATTTTTCTCGGAATGGATAAAATTCATTAGTTAGGGCTTGAATTGAAAAGTTTTCTCTTAACATAAATATCATTAATTCATAAAGTTGCAAATAATACCCATAAACACTGGTAGTACAATTAAAAGTAATTCATGAAAGAAGGTACAATCTCTACTTTTAGTATAAATCGTTTTTATGTTTTATGGAGTTATTTCTATTGACCTTGTTCATAGTACCACCAGCTGTTAAATTAAAGTTCAAATCAGAGCATATATGACCAAATGAGAATTTTTATTAGATTTTGAAGTTCTTGTTTTTTCAGACTTATATCTGACAGAAAAGAAGGTTGTCTCTTTCAAATATGACCTATTATGTATCAATTGCAGTGGTTGAATCAGATCTTAATTTTACTTTGTCTGATAGAATCAGCTAATTATTTCTGTGTAGTGTCATTTTATCTGATAACAGCTTAGCTGACTAGAATTTTAAAAGCTTTGTGTTAAGAAGTAAACAGAAGTGGGAGAACGCCACTGTTTTCAATGATATAAAAACTTTCTACTTAAATTCTATGTCTCTCACTTCTCATTTTTTGTGTTGTCACCTCACAAGGATCCACATTATTTCACTCTGCTGTGTGGACTTCCGCTGGGTGAAAATACTTCTGCTATACTGAATAGCCCTAAAGTTCATCTACAGATTGTTATCCAGTATAAAGTCACTAAATATTTCTACTACATCGTTTACAGTTCCCTATCAAAAGTGAAAGCATTACTTTTATCCATTTTCATCTGAATGTAGACATTCCAAAATATCACTGTCATCATTTTCAGATACTTCATACGAATTCCACGTGAAGCAAAGATTGGTCAGATGCATGGTCAGACTAGGGCACTGTTCTGAGACTTGCTGCATTTAAATTGTTAGGCAGCTGCAAAGTCAGTTGCCCCTACTTCATTAAAATGTTTATATTTCCCTTCTTCTGAAACTTAAAACAATAGTATTGGGGATTACATAAAATGTTATTTTATTTACCACTTTAGATTGGCCATATCTATTGCATACATTTCCCCAGGAATTCTTTGAGCTTCAAATTAGTTTCTTTCAAAACATAGCTTATTTACATTGATAACTTTGAGTAGCTGGAGTCCCTAACTCAAGGATTCTTTTTGCTGACCTTTAAATTTGGTGACTAAAACACTTGAGTTGTGATATGGCTGGAGTGCTGGGAAAAGTGTGCAAGATAGATAGGCTAAAGACCTTTGAAAATGAGAACCAGATTATGAATTGAAGATGATATTTCATGGGCCACTTGAGTACTAAGCAAGGGACAGATGTCTCTTATCCTACCTTGTTTAGCTTTGAAGACACACAGCCAGCCAAATGATTTTCCACTCAATTAACACTGCCTCTTAATTGACATATTTTTACTGTGTGCTGGGTGTGGGATGGATGGCTATATCCATTTGGTCTGATGTGCCACAGTTGTTTCAGCGGCCTTGATGATAATGTCAACTTGCACAATGACAGTTGTTGATAGCTGATAAAACCTTTTAAATATAAAGCTATGTATGATTATAGTCCTAAATTTTAAGCAAAAGAATTTACATGTATAGATTGAGAGGAATAGCACATCAATTATTTTTTTTATTAACTTCTTTATAATAATTCTTTTTCTCTCTGTTCCCTTGAGTAATGCCTGCTCAATCCTCCATCTATTGAGGCTCTTCACCCTGCAGGCAACTGTCACAGAGAAGACAGACACATAACAGCTACATGCTAAATGATTGGATATATTCTTTTCAGGAAAAAAAGTCTCTTCCAAAGCAAATTGTGTCATGAAAAATGTGATATGTTTTTATCTTTCCCCATGAGTTTCTAATTCAGGGACAAGTTTTTAGGAGAACTTACCCTAGTGATTTTAACCTTTAAACCCAGAAATTCTTTTATATAATGAATTACTAAATTCATGTTAATGTGCATATTGTGCCCTCTGTACCTAATGTACCTATTGAACCTTCTGTTTAGGGCTGATTATTTAGAGCCCCAAACAACGTTTCATGCTTAAAAAAAGCCAAATGTACAATTGTTATAAAAATACTAAAGTCCTTAGAGGAAATGTATTATAAAAACTGGCCTATCTAAAAACTTATTCATAGCACTAAAAAGTATTCATCAGTGTAATATGTTAAAAGTTCATACTTACCAATACAGTCCATCTAAATTCCTCACTTCATTGCCCAATAAAATGTAGGATGCCAGCTATCTAGCATTTCTGACATGTGGCTGAAATATAGAATATATTTCTTTGAAAATTATTATAGCAAATCCTGCAGATGCTTTGCTAATTTCTAAATAAGATGTATTTTTTATATCTGTATCTATTACAAGTACATTTATTTTTGAAAAAAGCAGTTAATCTACTGCTGAGAAGCTCTGAATGTCAAGTATTAAAATTGCAACTTAATTTGAGTCTTTGAAACAACAAAAAACAGTGGGGGACTTAAGACAGGAAAATATTTTGATATAAAAAAATAATCTGGTGGCATTTAATTTTATTCCTGTAGCTCATAAACCCTTGGCAAGACTAGTTAAGTTGGAAACAATGCTCCTTTACTTTTATGTACGTCACTAATTATTCACTAATTTAGGGTCCTAAGTAGAGCTCAGTAGAACATACAAATAGCCAGAAGAGTTTTGGACATCCTTAGTAAAGGTCTCAATATTTTAGGACATCTGAAGTACAGAATATTTATTAAGATGAAGAAGAACAGAAAAACATAGGTGCTGCCAATTCTTTGCCTTTCAAAGACTGAAAATTATACCATGAATTAATTATCTTGTATGAAATTAATATTTATTTCAAAATGCATGATGAGGTCTCTTTGTCTCTTCCTCATCATTTATAAACACTAAAGAAAATGTTTCATCATATTACTATGGGACAGCCTGTCTCTTTCAGTCTACTTTGAGCTTTGAGTCATATTTAAATAACAAATTTGAACTTGCTTGACATGTAATTCTACCTTAAATAGGCTATAATATTTTAAACACATTTTCCAAAAGTCTCTGTTACATATCATTGGAGCTCAGATATCATGCCTGAAAAGAGTTTTGGAAACTTTGACATTGTCATCTGACCAACCAAACCATGTTTGAAATTTTTATCACTACTGCATTTGTAAGTGAACTCAAAGCTCAGCGTAGACATCCTGACAGGCAGTATCTTGGAAGTACTGTGTCTTAGTAACCTTAAACATGGCTTTTCCTTTTGAACACTTTGGTAGTTGAGATAAAGTGGAAGCGTTTTGGCAGCCCTACAGCCTTTGATCCAGTCTGTGAGAAAAATAGTACTGAAATGTCCCTAGTCCTGAATTTTATAAACCATGGGAGGATGACAGTTACCTGTCCTTTCCCCCTTTTTCCCCTCCACAGTTAGTACAAGGGCTCCATTTGAAATGCAAACTTCACGAGGCTAAGGAAAGCACTAATTCTAAAGTGCTACAGAGGCCACCATAGATAAAAGAATAACATATTCCATCATACTTCCTACGCTTGATGCAGCTCACTCATTCTACTTGTAAAGATGCTGTATACAATTTAGCAAATTTTGTCAAATTATTGTGAAAATACTTCAGTATTTCTTTTCACATTTCAGTAATCATTAATACCATTAAATTAATCCTAACTTCTAAACAATGTTACCCAGGGAAGTGGTGGATTATTCAGAATTTGGCTTTTCAGGGGCCTTGACAATCTGATCTAACACCCTACCTTCAACAGTTTACAAAAAATGTTCTCCAGGGTGCCCTTCCAACCTAGCATTTTCTACCCTGTGTTCTTCTCCATTCCTTTTTTTCTGTTTCCCATCACACCCAGTCTTGTTTCTCCCACATTCTAGCCCCAGCCTCAATGTATCCTGAGCAGCTGTAGTTTTTGTTTCCTTCTAAAACCTATGCTCAGTTACAGTCCTTACTTACTTTCATGGCTATCCTTCTCTCAGCAAGCATTATGACTGTCAGATATCCATTCACAAGAAGAGTAAATACAACCACTATGTCACCTCTAAGAAGACACGGGAGGTAGGCTGGGCAAGTCCTGATCTTGCCTCTGGTGCTTCTACCAACATCTTTCTCTTTTTTATGCACGTCCCTTGGCTGGTAAAAGGTAATTGACAGGATGGATCAGAGAATCCAACCAGGCATCCTGTGGGAATTCAGGTTCAATTCAACTTCACAGATTCTGTTCAGTGCAGTACAAGATTATGGCAAGATCATCTTGGACAAGGAGTATGGCAGGCCCACCTGTTATTTGGGCAGCTCTAATTCATTGTCACTGAGCTGACAATGTCACTATCAGCATTGTGTATACTGCCAGAAGTAATATGGCTGACTCTAAGAGAACCATCTCATTGTCTTCCTTCCCATAATGCTGGCTAGGCTCTAGAAATACATTGAATTGCATTGAAAAATCATATAGACAAGGCTACATCATGAAGAAATTATGTCTAATTAATTATTTTAGTAATTTCTCCCCTCCCCTGTACAGTCATTTCTGCAGACTGTGTGTCAGACAGTGAACAGGAACTCCAAACCATGTGGCAGAAAAACATTGCAAACATTTCTTTTTCTTTTCTTGCCACTATGTCCCATCCAAGGGCAAAGAGCTCTTTCACTATGAAGAACCACAAGAGTGAAGAGAAGTGCTGTGATTAGGGATCTAAGCAAGCTGCCCAAGATCTTAGTATGACAGTATTTATTTGGATTCTTTTGCAGATCAAAAGCAGCAAAATCCTACTGAATCTAGACATCACTGGCCTTGAATACATTTGAACTAGTATAGAAGTGTTCTCATTGCATCACTCCTAGCAAAATCCTAAAGGTCCCAAGCCTATTCTCCATAAAGCAATTAGGACTTAGCTTGATTAATAAACAAACTAGATAACCTACTATGAGCAGTTTAAAGCTCATGTTTCTTGACAAAGAACTAACCTTTTTCTAGAAATATTAGTAAGATTTTCATTGCTCAGGTGCGTCTGTGTTGGTATGCATGAGCTGGCAGTAGTTGTTGACATGAGAATAGACCTGTGTCCTGTTTACAGGACTTGCAAGGACTGCTTATCAAGACAGGTCTTTGGTGTGAATAGATGGTTGTTGCATGACCATAGCCTTTCTCTCTCTTAAGCCCAAGTATGCAGAATAAAAACTCTGTGACTGTAACTTCAGGCAAAAGGCCAGACACTTGCCAGAAATGGAGGTGAGAAATCAAGCCAAGGAATCTCAGTCAGAGTGGAGAAAACTGACCTCCAGCCCAGTGCTTTTTTTCTCCCAGGCAACAGAGGAGAATCCCCTATTAATATTCCCAGACAGGCATAGCCAAAATGTTAGGAGAGCATTATATATTTCTGCTTGTCTTTGTAACATGTTCTTGATTTTCAGATATACTGTTTTCAATTGCAGTGTAAATTACATTTTAAAATATATTAGTGTATCTCAACAACATTCTCAAATTATATTTTGTTTATTATAAGGAAATAACTGTAATATTAAATTATCACCTCTATAGCAACCTATGGTGCAGGCCTTCAAAACTCTTATTTTTTCTCTCCAATATTCCAGTTACTAGTCTGAAACATCTGATTTTCACAAGCAATGAAGAAACTCCCCATCATGTGTTAAATATTTGCTTCACATTTACCATTAAACTGCAAAAAACAGTTTAAAAAATAAAGATTAGTTATTCAAATCAATATGTGTTCTTATGATTTTGGCAGCAAATAGACATGCTGAGTCTTCATCTGTAAAAATGAGGCTAAAAGAGAAGCAGCGATTTAATTTAGGGCTAGACTGGACAGGTACAGGATCTGAGGGGTTTTTTGAGCACAATAGATACCATGTATGGAGTTGATTCAATGAAAACTATCATGAATAATGATCTTATGAAGTTTAGCCTTCCAAAAGTTGATTCAAAGAAAACTTGAGAAAGGTATTTGAAATAAGGGTGCCTGAGATCACGGCACTAAGTTGCTTTCCAATGAATATTGTGTTAAATTCAAAGCTTCCATTCTCTGTGAGACTGACTGAAATTTCCTGAGAGATTGCTTCTCCCTACGTGGTCATCAGCATTTGCACAGCTGCTAAAGGTTTTTGGCAGCTGCCCACAGCTGTGGAACCACATCTGGACTAGATCTAAGTGGTCATAAATTTCAGTACCTTCAGAACAAATCAGTGAAACCTACTTCTCTCACCTAGCGGTACCAAAGCCAAAAAATAAGCCAATAAATTCCTGCTATCGGGAGGCATGGAAAGAGAAAAACAGAGACCCTTTTGTCTTCTCTTTAGCAGATATGTAAGATGCTTTAATAATCTGATAAAGGGACAGAATATAAATTTAGAATATAAACTTTGATAGCTAAAGCCTAATCTGAAATATAAGACAAAACCAAAGGAGGTAATTCAATTTCTAGAGTTCAGAAAATAAAATCTCACTTAATTTAACTCTTAAGGACAAAATTTGAAATTAGATTCTTCTTTTACAGACTTTCTTTGTTCACAATAATGTTTTCTCAAGGAGAATCCTGTCTCTTAAAAAACTACTAGATGATCATCACATTTTTAATTGCACAGTGGAATAAACTCAGTAAACAATAGTATGGTTTGCTGTGCAGCTTGCTCTTGAATAACTCAAAATTTGGAAGATAACTAAAACTTAAACTTCTAAAGTGAAATTGAATCCCATATCTATGAAATATGTAATTTTATATATTTCATGGGACTTTTTTGATTAGGTTGACATTATACTATTGTTTGAAATGGGCCTCATAAGGGAAAACTGAGATGCTGAGAAGAAGAGGAAATGTATAATTTATAAATTCTACTTAATAAAGCATATGTTAAGTACAGCTCTGTGTGGAAAAGTCTTTTAAGGTTATTTATAGTTTGATTTATTATATTAGAGCTCTTCTTAATAATAGAGTTATCTTACCATTGTAATTGAGCCTATCTGTCACGATTACAGAGGACATTTTACATATCTGAAGGAAGATGGCAAGGCAGAGCTACGAATCAGCAGCAAGTACCAAAGTTAGGATGGCAATCAATACTATTGAACCACAGCATTTTCTTAACTTAAATTTTCCAAATCATTTGAGTTTGGATATATGCTTAATGTTTGTCCAAATCAGAATTGCCAGTTAGATAGGAATGACCAGCAACCTCTATTGCTCAGAGTTTTTAAATAAGAATTTCAAAATCAAGCTATTGAGTCAGCCAAGAGAAAGTAAGAGAAAGAACTCATGGACAGCTACATAGAGAGAACAGATATTTGAAGAAAAATCTCTGTGCATAAATGATCTCTGTGTATTTCAGAGTGAAGCAAAGAAGGCAGTCATATGACCTGCTGATCCATAGTAGGAGTGTTTTCAGCCAGGCCCTGAGATGATCTTTCTTGGCTCCCAACAAGCCCAGGTTCCTACAGATGCCATGGCACAGCTTTCTTTTCTTTGTCAAAGCTTTGGATCCCTCTAGAGTAGTGTCATCTCCACTCTATCTCAGCTTCTGCAGGAATCATTTTAGAGTTAGGAAGCTGAGATGCAAAGAGCTCAAAAATCAGATTTTCATGTCTTCATATATTTATGTACTAAATTCCTCGAAAGTTAAGTGTAAAGTTTCTGTCAGGTCAAATTTCCTGTTGGCACATAAGCGTTATACTCAGTTATGATGAAATATTTGTCCACTAAATGATAAAATAAGTAATTTTTCTTATAGTAAAATAAGAAAAAATTGCAGTGGAAAAAAATAAGGAGTGTAGTAGCGAGAAAAGAGATAAACTTGGTGTGGAAGATAAACGGGGCCTATTTGTTTCTCACTTCACTGTTTGTTCAGGAGCAATGTAATCAGCTAAAATAGTATTGTAACAAGAAGAATGAGAAAAAAGGAATGTGACAAGATATGAAAAGGTGCCCAAAACTTTGCTCAGATTTTAGAGAGTGGAGGAGAAGAAGAACTGAATTTTCCAGGAATTCTAATGCAAGTTTCCCTCTACTGGTTCTTTTGCTTTGAAGTAAAGATCAGGTATTGTCATTTCAGGAGCTGGAACAATGGTGTAAGAACAACAGGAAAATTGAAGACTGAAGATTATTTTTGATTGATTCATTGATTGCATAGGAAAAGAGAGGGTTGGCTGTTGCGTTTTGGGTGATATTGCATTTGAGTCTTTGGATGTGGATATTATTTTCATGGTTTACGTTCAGAATTAACAATTATCCAGTAGGAATAATGGCAGGAAGTCCTGAGTGTAGTCTTCATTGTTTTGTCTATTGCAAAGAAATATCCAATTAGATGAAAATTTAATTAATCAGAATTATTTTTCTTCTGCACTGCTTTCAGCTAGTCATTAATATTATTGCAAAAGAATCTCAAACCAGAACTCTCTTTCTGATATTGTTTCAGTAAGCTCAGTAAGTTCTCCATCATCATCTGCATGATGATAGAGACGATCATAAAACAAGAATTTTTCAGTTATGTATAGTAAAGTGACTCTTAGGCCCTTTAGTATAGCACAACAGGATCTACAATTAGCAGAAGCAACTAGGGGGGGGGTTGGTTACACACACAGTTTTTGTAGCAAAAGTGTGATAAAACTGTGGAAATCAGAAGAGTGTCTTCAAAAGGGGAATTCAGAAACCAGAATCCCAACTGAAGTTGTGAATCCTTTGCCCTCCTGCACTCCTATTCTCATCTCAAAATTTGCCACTACTAGATTGATATATACATAATAATTCCATTATGTTCCTGTCTATATCTTATCCCCCACCTCACAAAAGTTGGAAAACAAGCTTGAGGCCAGTACGTATAATTAAAGCTCTCAGGCACTATTGGCAGTATTAATTCTGTTATTTGAACGTAAGATTGAGAAAATTTTCATTTTGTGGTACATTCAATAACCATTCCCAGTATGTCTTAATAAATTCAATAGGTAAAAATATTCAGTAGGTATCAAAAGTGAATATGTGAGCCATATACAGTAGATATTAGTTTCTGAAGTCACTAAAAAATCAATACACATATTTGATGCTTTCTTTCCCAATAATAAAGTCCTCTTGCATTAGTCCCCATGCTCCTAATCAACAATATTTTCTATGCTGTGAGATTGTATTCTGTCTATTTAACCACTCCTTCAGTTTCTAGTAGTGAAATAATTTTGTGGAAATTCTTGAAAGTTCTTGTGAAAAAACACCTGTGCATGTGAGATGTTATCTGATGGAACAGTAGTAAAAGTCATTTAAAATTTATGAGAAAACAAATTTCTGTTATTATTGTCAGTTTAGATTAGATTTTTACTCCAGGTTGTGGGATCACTCATTCTTTTGCTCTGTAATTTAGTGAATTTCCTTAACAACAACACTACTACTTAATAATGAATGCATTATTTAAATGGAATATTTGGGGAGTGAATTAAGACTTGTCAGGTCTTATCTAAATCTTACTGAAATTGAAAATCTCTGGAAAAGCCTTACATGAAAAAGATTTTTGGAAGTGTCAATTTTTTCATTTTTATTTTGAGGCTGGTACAAATTAACTTTATTAAAAAGCTTTTTTTGGATTTTCTGTAAACTGCTTTCTAATCTTTATAACACTTTTAAATTGTTGGCAGAGTTTAAATTGCTTGTTACTATAAATATCTGCATAGTGGTAGAATGAAAAAAAAAAGGGTTTTTAAACTTAATTCTGTAGAAATGCATTGTATTTTTAGTCTGTATCTATTTAGATAAGTTTTTTGAAAAAGAGCACAAGGGTTACTTACTGTGGTTCATGTATATGTTATGGCCCCAGTTTTTCATAGTGCCATTCCATTCAACTGAATGGTTGATTCCTGACTGAAAATTTACACATGGTGAGTAGATTTAGCTGAAGATATTCATCCTCTGGCAGTGAAGCAGTTATCTGTATTTGTATTTACTGTAGGTGTAATTAAGCTTCAAAATTAACTCTTTAAAGTTAACACCTCATTAAAATCAGTGGACAACACTTACACTTCTCCTCTGATTTTCCATTATTTTGGGCTACTGATTGAATGAATGATGCACATTGATGACTTTATTTTTAAACACAAAGAAATAGAAACAGGAAATAACCTTGAAGTCAATAAGCAAATTCTTGAGATCCATCTTTGGTCAGTCTTCATTCATATTCATAGCAATGTGTCTTATTTACAGAAGATGCATTTATTCAATAAATATTAAAGGCTTTAGGTTTGATGTCTTACTTTATTTGTTTCGGGTTTTTTATTTAGTTTTTGTTTTGTTTTGTTTTGTTTTTGCTTTCTCCCTGAAGTGAAGGGGAACACAGCTTTAAAATGGTGTGGGGAAGAAAAGGTCTTAATATAAAGTCCTTTGTGACTGTGGCAAGACTTAGATCCTAAGTAACAGACTATCCTTTGGAATTTTTTTTTTAATGTATAGTGCTTGATTAGAAGTTTTTGGATAAAGATGAAAGATAATAATCATATTTCAATAAAATTAATGTGCTGCCTCATGAGGTAATCTGCCACTTCCAAATGAACATATATTTCTCTCATGTAACTCAAGAAGTACTTGTGTTGTCACATAGCAGCGGAGCACCAGAGTTTTGATAGACTATTTGTTTATTTTTTACCACACAAATCCTTTAAGAAAGGTCTAATTCTTGAGATTAAAATGTGCTTATAATTCTGAGATCCAGAATTATAGTGACCATGCTGTTCTAAAGGTTGTGTGCTAAAATGTTGGAAGAGATCTGAAAGAAAATATGAATTGCCAGAAATGTTATGCATCATAATACTATGAAATAAAACTGAAGTTAAAGCAGAGAGGTTAAAAAAACCCCAAGAACTGTAACTTAATATACATTATAAATTCCATTATATAGTAGTTGATCAGCATTGTGCCTGTACCTGTTTATAGGGTGAAAATTGAGGAACTTGGAGATACTGGAATGACAAGAAACACATAAAGGAACCACAGAAAAGGGGAAATTCCAAGAGCTTAATAACACTACTGGAAAAATGCCAAAGATGTATTTAAAAACCTCCAATCTACAGGCTGGAGAAATTATTCCAAGGAGCTTTAGGTAGCAATGTATGTATTGGATCATATTTAACTATGTGATTTTCTTGTGGGTAAATGTTTTCATGAGCTCTATTCTAATGTTTTACAAGTAAAGTAAATGTATGAGGGCAGTATAATTTATTTTCTAATGAGGGATCAAGTAGTTTATTTCTATTGTACATGTTATTACAGTGACTGTAACATGCTGTGAGAGAGCAGAACGATGAGCAGTCACATCTTGCTAACACATCTTAGATGATAAACAGATGGAGACTATGGAGATATTCCATGTTAGGACATGCAGGAAAAATTATTTCACAAATGTAATTAGCATATTAGCATAAATTATATTTTAAAAGCTTTGGGTTTTTTTGGTTTTTGTTTTTTGGGGTTTTCTGGGTTTTTTTGTTTTGTTTGTTTGGGGATTTTTTATAGTCTCCTCCTCTGCCCCTTAATAGCCATGACTTTGGCAGCTTGAGTCTTCAAGATCAACTACAATTATGATGGGTGGATGAAGCCTTAAATGTTAGAAGTTTATTTTGGAGAAGTACCAAGAAGTTTGGATACTAATCTCATATTTATCCAAACTAATCCTTCGAGGTCTCTCTCCTTCCTCTTCCACATCTTTCCTCCTTCTCCCCCCAAGACTGACTATGTTTTTTTTCAGGCTTCATGCTTGCACTGACACTGTCCTTTCACACTCATCTTGGAAATTTCACATCTGGTATTGCTTTATGCTTCCTGTTGTTTTAAAATCACATACAGTGGGATCTCCCTGAGTCAGGGGTTTCTCACGAATGCTTAGCTTCTTGCCCTAGTGAAGTCTCAAGTCTGATGAGATTTGAAATGATGAAAAGTGAGACAGAATTGTCAGGGCCATTAACTGATTTTGATAAAAATAATCTGTTCAATTTAGGGTCAAAAAAAGGGTTGATGAGACCTCCAGTCTGATCCCCTGTGTAAAGTAGGCAACAGATTTTTAGCTCCTGATTGCTGCATTGAATCCAGTAATTTGGGTTCGAATGAAGTATATTTTCCAGCAAACCATCCTATCTTCACCTAAATACAGAATGAGGTACTTCCCTCATCCTCAATATCTACCTTTTTTTTTTTTTTTAATTTGACTTTATCCTTTTTCAGCCTCTAAAATATTCATCCTTAGCCTTTCCTTACCAGATTACAGGTTCTTTAGAAGCCTGGTCTTTGTCTTTCTCCCTGGACATTTTTTTTTTTTTTTCGTGATCTATCCAAAGTTATTTAAGTCTCTCATGTTTGAGCTTTTTTCTCCAGACATTGAATAATTTTTATCTGAACCCTTCTAAATTTTCAGTACTCTTTTGAAAATGCATACTGGAACAACAAAAATAAAATTGCCTCTCTAATCCTACTCAATATTCTCCCTTTCCATACCAACAGATCAGACTGTCTCTTTTTATTATTGCATTGAACTGGAGGCTCATATTGAATTACTTGTCTATGGTAAATGCTTGTCAATGGTTTCTGAGGACACTTTATGATACTCTAGAAATGGAACTAGAACATGCTGAAGTCTTATGATGGAATTTTTTCTTCTTTCCCTAACAACAGTAAACTCGTAATCCTGAATGCAAATCAGAGGCAAACACTCAAATAAAAGGGCCAGAAGCCAATCAGTTCTTAGAACAAGGTCATGAGAGTCAAAAGAATTGTGAGGACAGAAGGGAAAAGCAAGATTTTCTTCTCACATGGAAAACGTATATGCCCACCTTTACCAGGACATACACTATGCACTAAACTGGAATGACTACCTTTAACTCTTCTAATGTCTCACCTAATTGTAGCTCCTTATTCCTGAAAAATCATATCTATAACTTTAGCTGTACATGATTTGAATTGGTCCAGTCATCAAGTGTTACAGATCACTTCCCATGACTGCCTGTCTTCATTATTTACCGGTGTGCCAATCTTTGTGTCATCCCATAAGTTTTATCAGCTCTGATTTTATCTTTGCTTTTCAGAGAATTGATAAATATTGAAGGGTGTCAAGCCTAATATGAACTCCTACTGCAACTCAGAAGCAGTCTCAGTTGACTAGGATTCCTCACAGCCTGCTACTTACCAAAATGTCAGTCTATTCTAAACCTACTTACTTTGATTTGGCTTGGTGAAATTGTACTGCGTTAAGTTGCATTGCTAGGAAGTAAGCAGTAAGAGATGTGTTCCAATAATTTCTACATACATTTAGCATTCAGGAAGGTGAGAGGCTGTTTGTGAGGCTGAAAACATGTGGAAAACATCATGGGCTTGATTTTCTTATGGACCTGTCTTGGCCTGAGACAGTGCTCATAGGCTAGTCCCAAACAGTCTCATAACATCAAATTTAGTACACACCTTCAGCCTGTGCAGAGTAGAAGAAACCACTATTCCAGCTCTGACAGCTGAACCAGGACAGAACAGATGTTCTGCATTTCAGTAGTAAGGATAACATTTTGGAAAACCAAATGTTCTCACAGCATCTCATCTAAACAAGTCATACTAAACACAATTTATTTTTTTCTTCTGATGAATTATCTAAAAAAATTGTCTAATAAAATTGAGAAACTCAAAATTCTAGGACTGGATACTTTTTTAATTACCTGCCCATGGATTCCAGGTAAATATGACATATCAGGTAATGAATATGACTACATTATGTATAAGCATATTCTTGAAAATTCCTGAGAGAGAAAAAATTTATAAAAAGAACAGCATGCCAATAACCAAATAATCTTCAAAATATCTGATTTTTTAATGCTGTTGAAAATTTATAGATTTGCTATTATGTTAACTTTTATTTTAAAGGATCACTGTATTGATCCAAAATAATCATATTAAAAGTTCATATAAGCCCTATCAAAATGGCATTGCCTATTAAAAAAAAATTGATGGTCTACACAGCAAGGTTTTGAGGAAAATGTAGACTAACTATTTCAGCTGGGGATTTGGTAGCCACAAAGTGATTTGGACTTTGGCCAGAATATTATAGTTAATAGCCCTTCTTTTGTGGAAAGTGCTATGGGATTTTTAATGACAAGCCAGACAGGAGGAGCTGAATTTTATATCTCTTCCAAAAACAGCTTTATGAAACTGGTAAAAGGTTTTACTTACTCTTACTGAAGGATTTTGTAGAAATGTGGCTCACTGACACCTCTAAATCATATTTTTGAAAAAATAAAAAATGGTCTTTCTGATTTTCTCCTTTCTCTATTATTTCATCAAAATGTAGATATTTATTTAGGATGTTGAATTAAAATCTATATTGGCAATAACCTTGCTTAATACTAAATCCATGTACTTTTCTGACAAAATAAGTGCAAAGTTGTTCAATTTTTTTTTTAAATACTTTTTCTAATGTGTACAAATATTTTATTTGCAAGCTATTTAGATGAAAAGAATAGAAGTCAAATTCATATGCTTCATATTCATAAGTGGAATGAAAATTAAATTCATGTGAGTTTATGAGCTCATGTGATGGATTAATAGATTTGGTTTAGATTTGAAGTTGTTGTAGATAACAAGTTGTCCTTGTGACTATACAACTGCTCTCCTGCTCTAGGGAGTAAAGCTCTTCCTTTATCCCTAAAATACTCCAAGCAATATCATTTTTCTCAGTTGCTGTAAAAGGGATCCATTGTTAGTCCTTTATATTTCATTTCCATTTCCTCATCTTTGTAGATCATCCATAGACTTCCTTCAGGCTACGAAAATGGTAGGAAGTAAAGTGTTATTCCCACTCCCCTCTTTTTAGTTTCTCTGTTTTGCAGAATCCTTTGGTTTAGGGAGAAGTTTTGGTCTTATGCATGTTCCCTGTGCTTGAAACCACTACCTTCTGTTCTTTTCTGTGTAGTTTCTCTTCCTCCCTCTTCTGGTTTGTTCCACTTCCCTAGGTGAGGAGCAAAAGTGGAAAAAGCAGAGGTTTCCACTCAGTTGTAAGACAGGATGCACTCTGTGCACTAAGCAGAGAGATTTTCAACCACAGCTACACAAGGCCATCTTTAGAGCTTCAGGTGCCCCAAGCAAGACTAGGTAATCGTGCCCTGGGATGAGGTCAAAGTTGGTTTAACAGAGGGTTTCAGAACGAAAAATGAAAGCTTTTGTATCTCAGTTCAGAGGAAAGACAACCATTAGAAGTACATCTCAGTGTCACATTGTTAGGCAGAGATGTTATTAACATCACTGATGTACATGTGTAGTAAGCCAGAGGCACAAAAATGCTTCTATCTGGTTAAAATGTACACACTTGGGCAATGCCAGTGGACATTTTACACTTAAAGGGACAGAAGAGACTTTCTGTGGTAGACAAATGAGCTCAAAGAATACTTGCCCCTATCAGTGCCCCTTCCACTTTGGTATCCCATGTGGACACTTGTTTAGAGTTCCCCTAAGGCTGACCCTGCAGCTAGAGTGTGTACAGAACAAGATTGCCTACTGTATGAGAAGGAGGAGCAGAGGGTTCAGGCCCCTAATCAGCAATGACATTTCTGTTTCCTGACACTGCAGAACAAGGAACAAGGGGTCATTCCACGTAGGAAACTCAAATGCAAACCTGCCAATTAAGGGAAACTTATAGTTAGAAGGAATGTCACAAGCAAAGAGACAGAAACACACAAGAAGAACAAAGGCATTTTAAAAGATAAGTGAAGGAAATAATCAAGAACCGACACTCTAGGGAATTAGGGAAAAAAAAAAAAAACAACCAAAACATACAAGCAAAAAACAAACTTCCACCAAACCCAAAGCATCTTTGCATGCCCTGAAAAAAATAGTTTTAAAATATATCAAATATCCAAAAAGAAAGTATGAAAATGAAGCTGCTGGGTATTAGATTGAACAAACCAGACATCAGAGATTATAGATGCTATATCATGTAAAATTCTGTAATAAAGGGTGGATAACACAGGACATAAGTTATCCCTATAAGACTAGTTAAACAATATGAACACTTTACCCTGACCCTTAAAATTAATTCAAATTGTGAAAAATTTCAGAATAAAATATAAACATATTCAAGTGTACAGCTATAGAATGTAGAAATGAGAGGAAGTGGATAAAGCTTCCTTTTCTTTAATTTTTTTTTAAATCTGATAATCTCCTACCCTGTTTTCTTCCCTTCCTGGACTAATTCAGTATAGTGGTACAAGTTCTTTCCTATTATGAATATAATCAAAATTAGAATAAACACTTGGTCAAATAATGTATCGTAAATATTCTTTATGCTTGATAATGGAACAAAGGTTGTGTAAAATACAACTTGAAGTAAAAAATAGTAGGAACTCACCTGTTGTGGAAATAACTGCAAAACTGATTTTATGCCTTGATATTCACATTTCTATTTAAATTTTAAGAATTTAATTTTTAAATTTAATTTTATTTTTTTCTTTGAAATATTTTTGCACTTGTTTCTCTTAAAAAAATAATGCAAATGCTTATTTTATGTGGAAAATCATTAAATTTACAGTGGTTTAATGCTAAAAAGCACTTTCATATATATGAAATACATACTTCGTAGAATTCAGTGGAATTGACTGAGAATAGAGAATATGAATTTTTAAGAATTTGGGATTCAGTTTTGATAGGTTCGAATGTTTCCATTTCGCAGTCCTGTTCTGTGACTTGCATCAATACATGGTTTTAACATAATCTTGCTTTTCACATCATCTGCTGGTGTCAGAATACGGTCCCACAAGAGCAGCAGTGATGAATTTTCTTTTTCCCAGTAGGAAGCCTCCTTAAATGAGGCTTGATACCAATGCCAGCAGAAGATCCAGCACTCTGGACTGGAGATCTATGCCAGTATTATAATAAAACTTTCAAAGACTAAACAGAAGAGAAATAGTCTTTAATCAAGATTAGACAGAGTTGTTACCAATTCCTCCAGTTTATTTCTTGCAGCTCTGTATAATGCCAGTTTTCTGCTAGGGAATGTTCTGGACTGTATACAAAGATACTGAAGGAATGAAAACTTGCAGTTGATCACTTGAGTCTCTTTCTTTTCTAGGAGAAGACGAGAGAGATGACAGCCCATATTTTAACAAGACATGGTCAACTATTTAAACCCAAATTGAGTGTGTAAGTTTTGGGCTCTTTGTCTGAGCCCAATCAAGTTTATAATTCAAGTATTTTACTTAGTTTTACTTCTGTATTAGGAAGAAGCATTCAGGCAGATTCGGTGGAAAAACTTCTAGCTGTGTCCTCCCGACTTTCTGAGAAAATGTTACCCCTTCTTTCTACTTAGAGTATGTATCAACGATGGCAATTCAAAAGCTAAAGATTTGAGTTGACTATATTTTAAGATTTCTATGCAGTGCTAGAGAGATAATGAAGCTTTTACTATTTGTATTGGACTGATTGTATGTCCTGCTTTTTGTGTAAACTTTTTTTTCTGATTAACGACTGAGTATATAAAACTTAATACATTCAGGTAAAAAAATTACAGAAAATCCTTTGTTTTACTTTTAAAGTGAAGAATTTAATAAAAATTAAAACATATCTCCCTTTACAGAATAAAAAATGGTATACATTAATATTACAGAAATAAGCTGGATTTTTTTAAAGGAAAAATTAAGCAGTGTTTTCAACATGGCAATACTTGAATCATCTCTGTATTGCTAATGTGATGTAGCTGTAGATGAGTATAACTCCGGATAAGTGGAAAAATAAAGATAGAATATTTTTTATTGAAGTCTGATACCATTTAGTCTGGTATTAATTTCTTAGACAAGTTAAAGAGGAAAATACTAATGAGAGAGGAAATATTATCATTGAAAGACAATAAATCTTAAAACATTCTATTTCTTTGGTTGTTCATTAAGTGAAATAACTTGCACCTCTAGGGCCCTTTTCAAATAAATGTGTGTCTCAAAGAGCTATTGCACACAGCACTGGAGAGAACTCTTGGAAAAGGAGTGTAGTAGACCTTGTAAAGCAGCAACAAACTTGTCCCAGGCAAAACATTTGTGAGTCAGAGAATTGTATACAATTTATTGGCAATAAAAGCAAACTTTTGATCACCGACTTGGGTATTGGGGAAAGCAGGAATACAAACAATGTGTCAAACTCATACATTCTCCCTTTCTCCAGAGTTAATTGCCCCTGTATTCTCCAAGGGTTGCATACAGTTGATGAAAGCTCCTGTGGTGAGCAGTGAGGCGAGGAAGGGCGGCTGAGGCAGGGCTGTTCCTCGGGGGTGTGTTCATGCTCCCCTCATCCCACCCCTGCACTCCTCTGCTGAGGGGACCCTGGGCTCCTTCAAAGCTCTGGCACTCACCAAGGTGCTCATTTCTGTGCCAGAGCTGTTGGGAATCCTTCCTGGCTAGCACAGAGCAGTCCCCAGGCTCCCCCCATGCCCATCACCCCACAGCCTCCAGCTGCCAGCCCTTGCACCTGTGCAGCTGCTGAGGGTGAGCACAACAAAAGGCGTCAGCATCTGTTCTGGGGGGCAGCAGTAACCACTGCTCCCAGCAGCTCTGCTGATTTTTCACTATATGTTATACAGAATCAGTCTCAACCTTGTGCTTTAACAAGAACATTCCAAACGTAAATCCTCATTACTTTCACAGGAGATTTTAAACAAAATACGTAATGACTTCTGCACCCTCTGCTCTCATGAGAAGCTCAGTTGACATCCACAGTGCTGTGTTAGGATTATATTATGCTTCATAATGAAACTGGAGATTATTTTATCTTATCTCCTAAACCTTCTTTGGCTTAGAGAAGTCTGGATTTCATCTTATATTTACAAGCATCCAAAAGAAACATAAGTACAATTTGTATCAAGTAATTTTATTTACACATACATTTATTATTGATGCACATATTTATAGAACTGAGAGTAGAATAGGAAGCATATAATAATTTTTCACAAAAAGGACATATAGCATACTTGTTTGCAACTTGTGGTTAAAATCTATTGTACATTCTGAATTTTAATCCATTTATATGTATATTAAATGCTTTTCCTATATTTCAGACTAAGTGTAATCATAATCATATAATTGTCTGGAAGCCATTTATATATTTTTTTTGTATGTAATCAACATGTCACATAAAGGTGGACTATATTCAAGCAGCTGAATACTTCCTGGTATATCTATTATGGATGTTGCTTCATTGTTTGGCTACTTGATAGACCTATAACTTATCCCAGAGAGAGAGAACACATTGAGATTTTCTATGCTGCAGGTCTCTTGAGCTTGTGAACCTGTTCTGGGAGAACATGGCTATATCTTTACTGCAGAAACCTGGTGCTGTGGGTCACTTCTGGAGACAGGAGGATGGGCTGGAGCCTTGTTTCAACCTCTTACACTCTGAGGGTTATTGCTGCTTTGCACTGTCTTGCCCAAACAGATTGAGATGCTGCAAAAAGGAGAGAAGCAACGACATCAAGTCTTGTAGAGAAGAAAAGTTATTGTACACCCACTGTTTTCTCTACCCTTCTTTCTCCTCTTGACATGGGCATGTCACTTCCACCCACCTGCAGAACTACAAACTCCCCATATATCTCTGAGGTATGAACCTGGAAATTTAAATGAGTGAACAGCAAAAAGGTCAAGCTTCTCAGGCTTTAAGTTGAAAGGAAAAAATTGTAATCCCTGATCAAGGCTTTTTTACTGCTCAGCTTTTGGAGAGAGCAAACTGAATGATGCTTAAGAATCAAAAAGAAATGAGTCCTGAAATTTCCCCCCTGAAGAAAAAGAAGAATTCCATGATAAAGAATTTAAAAAATTATTTGTCTTTCAAATAATAAAAATGTAATGGATTTTTTTTCTGATATAATTTTCTAATTCTGTTTTGATGGATTCTGCATTTAGTAAGTAATTTTTTTTGATTTAATGGTAGGATCAAGACATTAAATATATGTTAATTAGTTATTATTTAATTTTAAGTCTCTGATAAAAAGGTGCAGAAAAATAAAAAAATAAGATGTGAATTAAAACTCAGTGAAACCACAGAAACTACTCCAGATTTACATTGCTTTAGTAACAGAAGTAGATTTTACTCCTTTTCTTTGTACAAATTATTTTAAATTAACTGGAGTTCATCAGTTAAACTGTAATGAATAAATCACACTACAGCTTTTCATCACATCACTCACAGAAAAGAATTTTCCATAAATAGCTGCTTCCATAAAGGTGAAGACATATTCCTAAAATCTGTAAATGAAACCTTTTATGTTGGCATTTGTTAAGAGTTTTAACTACAATTTTAATTCAATACCTCAATAATAAAAAATTCTGGGCTCTCCTCCTTGCTTCCAGAATGGCCGAGAGGTTTTGCATTCCATTTTCAATCTAGTCTGTTTTCTTGCAGCTACTCTTTTTTTATTATATCTGCTTTGATATAACTGCTTCTGGAAATTATCCAGTCTGTTCAAATTCATCATGTATCTTATAGGAGCAATGAGATTGATCTACTTTGTCTTAGAAGGACATATAACTGATTTTTTTCTTCTATGTCCAGTATGTAAGTACATACGGATTCACTGAGGCAATACTTTTGGTTACCTCTTGAAAAACTCATTTTTATTCAGTCATCCATGAAGTGTGGTGACTAGCTTGAATGACAAGTTTGCTTTTGTAAACTCTCTCCAAGTTATGTTTAGCAAATGAATGAAAACCAACCAAAAGATGATATTTCAAATAGTTCTTTTTCATTTTTTTAACAGAACTGAAAAAAAAAACAACAAAGACAAAGCACAGTTGAGGGAGTCCTCAATCAAAATAGAACATCAAACAAAAAAATCCTCTCTGATGCTCACTGAATTTTTGCATAGAATCTTCTATTTCTTCTTCCATAAACAACACCTATGTTTGCTTGGAGATTTTAGTTTTAGTATTTTTAAAAAATGTGAGACAGGTTTAAGCTCTTTCTTTTATTATTATTTAAACTCTTATTTTTCATATCCTATTACACTTTATGAGATGGGAAACCTGCATTTTACTCTAGGAGCTATGAAACTGGCTCAGCATACTGCATGCAACGCAAATAACTGGAAATCAAGTGGTGAGAGCAGGAGACACATTAATTATTCATAGAACTAAATGTATTGAAGAGCCCACATTACAGCTTACAAAGGAGTATCTGTGAGTCCAGTGAGGGGAGGAGTAACTGCCTTCAAATCCAGTTAAAGTGCACCTGACACACAAGAGGATGGTTCTCAAAGTGACTGTGAGAATTTTCAATAAAAGCTAGGATTTTTAAGGAAGTTTCTGGTTCCCAAATCCCAGTGAAAGTCAGTGAGATATGGGAATTTAATTCCCTTCTTCAAATCATAGCTGAAATAAGTGGAAAGATCTGACCTACATTGTATTTTGAATTTCTGCCTATATATCCTTGTTAAGAATTTTATAACATTGACCATTGTATCTACATGTGGTCTGATTGACACCCTTTCAAACTGTGGGGAAATCCAAGTCTTTAGGGAAAAGTATTAGTATATTTACTGTGAATGGACACAAAGAGAGGGTCTTCCAAAGTAACATGAACCATTTTTACCAACTTATTGGTGAAAGCCAGGATAAGCTTATATTTGTGGATGGAAATTTTCATTTGAATTTTCCTTCTGTGTTTTGTAAATATTCCTCTGTAGTTCCCTTTTTTCTTTCAATTTTCACTTCACTGAAAGATAAAAGACTGCTGTCATGAGGTCTTCAGTAATGTTTAGAAGCAAGAGATCTGTGGACCACAGGCTTCTCTAAATAAAAGGAAATGTGAATAGGTTTCATTGAAACAGTATTTCACAGATAAACACTAATGATATTTGCATTTTTGTTGCTAAGAATCTTCTATATAGGGGTTATTTGATAATTTCTGCACACTTTAGTATGAAGTATCTTGTTACAGAAAACACTGTTGTCCAAAATTTCTACTTTCCTGAAAGTGTCTAAAAATGAATACTATATTCTTAGCATCAGTATATGCCCCAAGGTGCATTATTAGCTATTGCTCATAGGGATGTTGTTGCTGCTTCAATAAGCAAAGCCTTTTCAGTATGCATTAAAACAAATGTATAACAGAATTGCAAAGTTAGTTGGTACTTCATATGGATTCACCAAACATTGCTAACCTTAGAGAGATTATAAACATTCAGTGCTGCTGTATTTTGTGTGTTCTTTTTCTGAATTAACCAGAACACCTTATATACAGGGAAAAATAATAGAAAAAATAGCAGTATTTTCTTCTTTTAATTTTCTTTTCCCCCTATTTTTGTCACAGGAGTTTTTAAAATTATAGAAATCACAAAAAAAACTTTAGAGTTGATTCATTTATGATTTTTTTTCAGATGAAAGTGGAGACTCGCTGCTGCAGGGGAAAAATTTGTAGTTTAAATCAAATCGAAACTGAAATGACTTATTAATTTATTAACCACATATAATTAACTAGGCATCAATGAACTATGTATTGAGAGTCAATACTGGTACAATAACCAATAATCCCTGCCACTTAGATACTTAGAAAAAGTTAATAAATTGAAAGACCTGGATATTTTGAAACATCCTTCTATAACTAATCTCAAGAACTTCTAATTGTGGATGAACATGTGCACACATGCACACACATGCAGAAACATGCACCCATTGCCATAGGTTTTGGAGGGTGAAGATCCCTTTCATCTCAACATGAGGGACCCCACCTGCAAAAATCTGCTTGTGCAAGAGCCCCATCCTGTGCTTGAGCTTTGTGCTGACACTCCTCACCCCAGAGGTAACAGCCCCCAGGAAGAAACCCCCATTCACTCAGGGTACAGGTCCCCAGGGTGTACCTATGGTGGCTGTCAGTGAGCTCCACATGGTTGCTGAAGCACCAGTGGCAGAGGGTGCAGGATCACTTCTGGCAGGTTTTGCCTTCTGCTTTAACCTCCACTACCTGGCTCCATTGTCCAAATTGTCAAGCTTAGTTTATACTTCCTTTCAGGCTGAGTCCTTTGCTCCCAGCGTCATTCAGAGCTGACTGGGGGTCTTGTTCCATGGCAAGTTGAATCTGAGTCAGCAGTGCCCTGCTGGCAGCCAGGAGGGCCAACCCTGTCCTGGGAGGCATCAGGCACAGCATGGCCAGCTGGGCAAGGGAGGGGATTGTCCTGCTCTGCTCTGCACTGGGGCAGCCCCACCTTGAATATTGTGTGCACTGTTGGGCACCACAATGTAAGAAGGATGTAAAGCTATCAGAGAGGGTCCAAAGGAGGGCTACTAAGATGGTGAAAGGCCTTGAGGGGAAGCCATATGAGGAGCAGCTGAGATCATTTGGTCTGTTCAGCCTGGAGAAGAGGAGACTGAGGAGACCTCAGCACAGTCTACGACTTCCATGTGGGGGGAAGAGGATGTACAGACACTGATCTCTTCTCTCTGGTAAGCAGTGACAGTACCCAGTGTCCTGAAGCTGTGTCAGGAGAGGTTTAGGTTGGATATTAGAAAAAGGTTCTTCGCCCAAAGGGTGCTTGGGCTGGGACAGGCTCTCAAGGGAATTGATTACAGCACCAAGCCTGACAGAATTCTAGAAATGGTTGGATGATGCACTCAGGCACACAATGTGATTACTGGGGTTGTCCTGTGCAAGGCCAGAATTTGGACTTTGATGTTTCATTGTGGGTCTCTTCCATCTCAAGATATTTTATGATTTTGCAGTCCCTGATTATTTTTTCATCTGGCTGATGTTCATGACTCTCTTTAATATGATCTGTCAGTTTTGGGCAGATACACCCTAGACAATTTTGCATATTCAAGCCATGTGGACACCATGTAGACACTCATCTTTGTGTTAACAAATATTGATAACCAGACTGTTTGCCAAAGATAGCCCATGTAAGGCCCATACAAGTAAATCAGTGCATATAACCTATGTTTTTAATGTCCACAATGGACAATAGTTTTCCTGGTTTGTACTTTAACCATTGCCTCAAACATGCCTGTTACGTTAATCTTGTATACAAGAGTCTGGACATAGTTATAGTCTTGAGCAACATTAGAACATGTGTTAATACAATGACTTTAAGTTTTACATTTGACCCTAATAAAGAATGTAGATTATTTATTTCTTTTTTATGAGATTCTTCAAACAGAAATTCTTCCTTTTCACAATTATGATGCTATCAAATTATATGTGCCTCACTCTTTTTGCCATAGATCAGAACCCCTGTGCAAAGATGACTCTACTGGACCTCACACCAATTTCCATGCTGCTTTGATGAAGAGAGAAGTGGTAATTTACTACCCTGATGAATGGATAAAAGGTAAATAGCATTGTATTAAAGCAATGAATGCAAAATTCCGTGTCCTCCATCATTTTCTGCTTCACAGTGTGCAGTACATGAGAAAAGGAGTTTGGAATATTCACAGTCTGTGAAGTCATGGAAGGCTAGAGTTTGAAGTCTGGTTTAGCTATTTTTTATTCCTTCTCACTTTTCTGTACAACATATCAATCCATGTATCTATATGTATCTATGCTATTTGGACATATATCTAGATTATTTGGTAACTCTTTCCAAAAATACTAAGTAATACTAATACTAATAAAACCTATCTTCAATTTTAAATAAGCTGACAATCACTTTTGGTTTACACGCCTTCTTTATTTATGCCCAATACTTCTTGCCTTTGTCTATCTTTACTTATGCATCAAGTTTGTGAAAAAAACTTGTCCATGTCAGCTCTCCATTACTGAAACAACATGTGCTTCACGTCCTTTTTAATAATATTGGAGTTTTTGCTTTTTCCCTTTTTTTCTCCTTTTTTTATTTTTTCCTAAAAGAGTACATGAGGAATTATATCAATGGCTGTATTAATTATCATGTATGGCTTTTTCTTCCTACTTTGAAAAAGATATTGAAAAAAAAGCAGATTCAAAATGCTTTTAAAACATACAACTTACAAAATTAATATAACTAATCCAGAATGGTAACAGAGAAATTTAAAACTAACATTAGCTCAGTAAAATTATTCAATTTTTTAAACCAGGGAAAAGGAGATTAAACATCAAAGAAGGGAAAATTTTACTGACCTAAAGCCAATGAGCAGACTGCGGGCTTGGTAGAAAAAGAACCTACAGTGCTATTCTATCATTGTCTTTATGAGAAAAAGGTCATGCAAATTCTGGTGCTGGAAAAATGAAGGAGATAAATTCTAAAATAAGGAAATTATGATAAATATATGCTTTTGCATTTGCATTAAACATTCCAGTTGATTGGTATTAGCATTAGGTTAAAATATTTATGGCACTTGTTCTGGATAAATCACATCAATATAATTTATTATTTAAGAAGAAGTGAGGATAATCTGCTTCAGTGCAGATAATATTGTTATTCATGCTGTCCTGATGAATACCATCTTTAAACAAGTGGAAAAATGTTAAGTCTTTGTACACTCTTGATTTAGAAAACTGTAACAATATTATGATTTTAAATACCTTTTAATTTAGAAGAGGACACTCAAATAAGAGAAGGATTAAAATGTGTAAAAAGAATGAATATGCCTAGAGATATCACCAGAGAATAGTCTGTACTGGTCTACCTCTGTATTTTACTGGGGTCATCAATCAGATTAGATATCAGTGGATTTTATGGTCCTTAAATATTTTAGAATATCATGGTTTATTCCTGGCAAATGCATTTTCAAAACACAATATAAATGGCAATAAGACACTTTTTTCCCCCTTCATGTAATATAGATTCTATTTCATTAATGAAATATGAATATTTCCATGATAATTCAAATAAAGGAAAAACCTCTCAAGGATTTAGAGATAGAAATTGACTAAGATGAAGGTATGCAAAAGTTTTGAATGTAAGATTTTTTATTCTTTTTGTATTGGAAATAGTTTATAATATGGTAGTTATTATTTGCTTAGCATCACTCTGTACAAATATAGAAAGAGGATTCAGAACCTACCTTACAAACTGGTTTGTCCAAATGAAGGTAGCATATTTCAGACATATAACACTGTCTGTTGCCAAGCAAAATTTCACATTTCCTGTTAAATATTACTTTACCCCTGGGTAATTATCAGAGAGAGAGTTTATAAAAGAAATTTACACCGAACCCTGGTCTGCATACATAGGAGGCATGAATGGTGTTTGTATCATGTGAATTCTGAAAAGACAGATGAAGGAAATAATCATATTTAATAAAGCTATTTGAGATAAATTCATATGCTAAGAAAAAGTACAAAAAAAATTTGAACTTGAAAATTTGGAAAAGATGATAGAAAATCAGACAGTAATTCAGGAGATGAGTGGAACAGGCAGTAATTTCTTTGTGGTAGAGACAGAAAAGAAAACCATCAAGACTGCAAAAAGTAACAAAATTTGGCATCAGTAGTGAGAAGCAGGCTTCAAACCCTGTGTGAGGAGCAGTTTGCAGTTAGTGGTCTTCATGTGGTCAGGAAAGGGATCAAAAATTCTTAGGAAAAAATGAAGGAAATACTATATTGAGATTTCAATAATAGCAGATGAGAAATTGTGATATAGTTTAGGGGATGAAGAGGGGCAAACTCAATGGGAGATATGTAAAACAAGGACTGGAAAAAAGTTAGGAACAACGAAAATATCTTGGAATCATGGACACAGAATCAAGAAAAGGCTAGTTCAGTGATGACACCAGGGGAAAAAAAAAAGAAGAAAACTTGTGCTGGAGAAAGAGTAGGGAAAATTTTTGAGAGGATATTTTTCAAAGCCATTTCCAACTTCATAGTTTTTAAAGCTTGCTCAAGTTCTAGCAGTTTTTGTCCACTTTGTTTTTTTTTCTATAGTCCTTATATGACAGTCTATATATTTCCCATTGCAATGAACATTGCAATTGGGTCTATGAAGATTTGTACTGACCTCATTGTGTCATCAGCTTGACATTATAATTTCATCTCCAGAGAAACATTGAAACACTTTTCATCATGATTTGATATTGTAAATGTGGTGACCATAGATAGTAATAAAAATTCCTTGCAATTGCATTTTGACATCATAATGTAATCTCCATAGTCTTCACTTGACATTGTGATGAGATTGTGGCAATGCTAACTTTGTATGAATGAAGCTGGGCCCATGGAATGAAAAATTTAAAGTACCGTTTTGTGCATAGAGAGCAAATGCTTATAAATACATATATATTTTATCATAATTACATTTTTGTTAAAAATTAGAACACATTCTCTATCCATATGAGGAATGGAGATCTGGAACATTCTGTTAAGTGAGGAGATCAGAAAATGAATCCGTTTTCAGATAAAACTTTTTGAATTTATGCAAATGAAAACATAGCATATTTAGTGCCATAGCAGAGACTTGGAATCTGTGATAGGAAAGTTCTTCACAGTTCCGTTGTCTTCTGAGGCATGTACTTCTGCCTTAGTTCTTGACTAGTGTAGGAATATAAACAAATGTACTGTTTATAAAAGAATTTTTCTATTTAGAAGTCAATGAATTTTTAGTTTTAAACACATGCATGTGTCTTACAACTTGGATCTTGTGTTTATCTGCTTTGGTGTAAACAAAAGAGTATCCCTTGGAGTAAAAAGTCGGGTGTGGGCCTGTTTGATTCTCTAAAACTTTAGGTTCAGAGTTGTTAAGTATAGTGACAGACTGATTTAAACAGTGACTTTCATCCTCCTAAATTAGTCATTACTCTAATACGAACTGGAATGACATTTTTTAAAAGTCAAAGCATTTCTGATTTTTTTGTGGAATCTGAATTGATGACCTCCTGCTAAAATACATTTATCTTATTATTAGATCTTTGAGACACTATATCACTTGTAACCTTTACTTAAAGCACTTCCTTGCAGATATCCTTCTGATTTTTGCAATGCAGGCTACAGCAAATATTTAAAAATAACTAAAAGGTACAATCCCTGGATTATAACTATGGTACTAGGCAGACTGACACCTTGCAGTTTGGAGTTTGTCTTTTTTATTGACAAAACTGAATGTCTTCACTAGAGTTTAGCTTATGGAACTGGAATAAGGCATAGATAAAACTCCCTTTCACAACCTGTATTTTTGAATGTTTATTTCTCTTGTCTATCTTTCTTTTCTCTTGGGAGTGGCTAAAAATATGAGTGTAAAATTATTTAAAGCGTAGTCAAATGCATAAACCATATGCTTAGAACCATGCAAGTTGAAAGTTTACTCCTGGCTCCAGTCCTAAACTGCCAGTTCACTTTACCTCTCTAAGGCACTTAAAAGATAAAAGTGTACATAATAGGCTTAGAACCTTTCAAAGATGAGCAAGGATAGAATAATCTTATCATAGAATGATGGAATCATAGAATGTAAAAAGGATGGAAGGGACCTTAAAGATTGTCCAGTCCCAACCCCCTGCCATGGACGGGGGCACCTTCCACTGGACCAGGTTGCTCGCGGCCTTTTCCAGCCTTTCCTTGAACAATGAGGCACCCACAGTCTCCCGGGGAACCTGTTCCTGCATGTCACCACCCGCACAGTGAAGAATTTCTATCTGATATCTGAGCCAAATTTGCCCTCTTTCAATTTGTACCCATAAATCCTTGTCCTATCATGACAGTTCCTCTTGAAACATACAAACATTTTTTTAAAAAACATATTATATGTATTAAAATATTTTAGGAGGTAGTTTTACCACTGAGTAGTATTGATTTAGAAAAAATAGTTTAAAAATGTAGAAGAAAATTATAATTGCAATTAACAATTTTTGAGTGTTTATATTCCATTTTCAGATGAGGCAAACCTAATTGCCCCCAAATTCTGTATATATACGCAGCTAAATAATAAAATATCTTTTCCTAAATGACTTCATGTTTTTTAAATAACTGTGGTTTTGGTTTTTTTTTGAGATTGTGGTAGTTTTAAATTGTCATATCCTGGGATTCAAATCAGAAGTTATAAACAAGCATAAAGATTTTGTGAGTAGGCACTTCTGTGGAGAGAAATTATAAATTTCCTGGGAAACTTTTCTAATTATTTTGATGAAATTCAGAAAATTAGCTAAAGCATTTGCCGCTACATCTTTTCATGTTCATTCCTTTTGTGAATAAGAAACACTGTAACAAAAGATAGTGCCAGTGCAAGCATATTATGAGAACTTGTTTTTCCACTAGGGAAAGTTTAAATTGTCTTCAAAATTAACTGATTTCACTTCTCTTTGAAAATAAATATATTTAAATGGTAAATGAAGATTATTAAAATTTTGACATGAACAGTTGTAATATGAAATGAAAATAAACAGCTGAACTATTGTAATAAACTTTTGTTTTCACTTTGAATGCATCTTCAGTCCTTTTTGTTTTTTTTACTTTTGAAGTAGACAATGACGATACCATTTCTTGTTATTGTTTTGAGTTACTTTTTAATAATTTTGAAGACATGCAAATGTGAATTGTTGACCAAAATGAAGTTTCCCGCATTGACTTGAATGCTAAAAAGAAATTCTGTTTTATAGTAATATAATCGCATACACTATTTGCAGCATGTTTTGAAAGTGCATTAAAGAATTTGGGTTTTCAGTGTGGAGAGAGAACTTGTCTTCTGAAGAAGAAATAAATTCTTCAGAAGAACAGTTGTAGGCCTTCAGATACTACCTGAATATGCCTCATTTCTTCAGGTAGAGTGTACAGTCTATCCAGACCACTTATAGCAACTAGGCTGATCAGTTCTCTCAAAAGTAATCTGTGCATTGCCCTAATCCATTTACTGGGACGCAGCTACTCCACTAGTGGTCTGAGAGGTTGTCTGCCAAAAGGAAAGCATTTGTAAATGCCCATTAATTCCAAAATGCTTATCTCCAGTGGACAGAGATTCTTTTTGCAGTCATTGGGGAAAAGGGATTGAAGTCTGCTGTACTGAACATGTCTGCCTCAGGAATCCCCATTGCTCTGATACTGGGTTGAATTCTTCTCATTATTACTTCACAATTGAGATGTGAGCCCAGAAGAGTCCTTGCCAAGATAAATATTTACTTTTAACAAAAGTACTAGTGGCTAGAAATTCTATCTGCCACTTCCATCTAGACCGTAGACCTCACAGATAATGGGGGATGTGGTTAGAGACTTGAACCCAGCAGAAGGGGGAAATTTTATAGGCAAGTAGTATATAAGCTCTGGAGCAGTATTTCTTCTCATGTTATGCAGTGTGCTGACCTGGCTTCAAGAGACCACAGACATTTCCACCAAGAGAAACTAAAATTGTCACCTTTTTAGTTTGGAATGTCCTGTAGTATATCTACAACAATGACATATGAAGTTTATTTTACGTGATTTCCACATAAGATGATGATAGTTAATAAGGTAGACCATGATCACAGAGTCCAGCCAATAATACAAATGTTTTGTAAATATTGAACACTGGTATGCTGGGGGGAATGATTTTTTAAATAGCCTTCCATTTTCTGTTTGTGATTTTAAATTCTAGAAATCTCTTAATAGACACTGAGAATCAGTAAGAATCACAGTTTACAAGTGTGGTGATGAAAATATTTTGCCTGTAAACATTCATAAACAGTAAATGTAGTCAGATCTCAATTTTCTGAATTTTTAGAGTAATACTTAAATTACTAAAATAGTTTATGTTTATTTCAGTGCTTAGACTGCTTTAATTCAGTACATAAGTAGGGCAATTGATGTGAATCCCAACATCTGGCAATCTGTGATTTAATGACTTACTTTTTAAAGAAATGTCTGTCTGCCGGAGGGGTCTATAATGCAATTAGACACATTAGCACTTTCTCAGTCATTTTTCATGAGAAAATGAAAGTGATTGGTGCAAGCTGTAAATTGTTTGCACTTTTGGAAGACAAAACCTCATAATACATTCATATTTCAGCTTTATAAGGAGGATTTTGTTAGAATGATGTAATGTAATACATTTGTTGCAATTTCTGAGTATTTGTTTGCAAAATGTAAAGATTTAGTCATAGATGATAATGTGCAGTTACAGGCTTTGGCCAAATTTTGTTTTATTCTAACAATTCATGGAAAATGATGTTGAGGAAATATTTAAACTAGAAGTCAACAATCCAAATTCAAAGAAATTCCAGAGAAATCTTTGTAACCAGTAATACAATTTGGAAAAGATTCAAGTATTTTTACTTTTTGAGTTCTCTTTTTAATTAATAGTGTTCTCTTAGACATATTTTATTGGATTTGTTAAACTATTTATTAATTTCAATCTCAAAGTACAAAAGTAAAACTTCAGGAATTTTAAGTTAAAGATAATTTCACATGGAAAAAAATTTAACACTTTGATGTTTTTAACCATATTCTAAATCTCCTGAAGATTTTGTAGTAGGAGTAAAAAATAATTTCTTTTTATACTGGAGATTTTTCTGATACAAACGTAACAAAATTTGTAATTATCTTGTGGATTTTGAGAACACCTCACTTCTTAGAAAATTAACTTTAGTGGTTAGGAACAAAATTATTACAAAAGTAAGTTTAAAGATGTACATTTACACACTGCTATATGCGTTTTATGCATATCATAATAATATATATATATGTGCATGAAACAAATATGGTCAAGGCTACGATTTTAAAAATAAAGTACGACAGAAAAAAGAAATAAAATTAATCTTGAAACCTATCTAGAATATTTGCATAATATTACAATATAAATTATCTACTTGCAATTATTCAATTAAGAGGTAAAACTTTTGTCCTTAGTAATTAAGTAACCTGTGCTACAGAGGAGTTTATCACTGCATTTAAAATAAACTCAGCTGTGTGAATAAAATGGAAACTTAAATGGAATCTAAGTAATTTTTTTGCAGTTGGGTTTTTGAAGTGTTAGGACAGGTTCTAATTGAAACACTGAACTTCATGTGCTTTTTGCCAACAGCCTATGAATATAATTTCTGCTGATTTAAGAATCTGATGTCAGGGCAGTAAGTATGCAATTAGCTTTAGTTTAAGTGATAGCAACATGCTGTAAATAAGAATCTTAATTGTGTTTGCAAGATTAAAATTCAGTTTCATTGTTTTTTTTCCCTTGCTTCTTTGGTGGCTTTGTGGTATATTCACATTGCTACCTCTAAATGAATGTCAACTTGTTTTACCTCGACTGCAGCCAATCGATACTTCATTAGGCTGAATTGTCTTGTGCCCATGCAACCTTGAAGCTGTGGCTTAATTACCACCCGTATTATGCAGTGGCTCAGAGTGCTGTGCTCAGCTGTGTCAGTTTCGAACAAAAGCCATGCTGTTGCCTGTATTTAGGAAAAATGGACTTTTGAACTACAGAACTATAATATTTTCTAAGTTAACAATTCATGATGATAACCTTTTTTAAAACCTGTATGTCAGTTTTCAGTAAGTTTACATTTGAATAGGTTTCTGCATATTGCAAAACTTCAAAAGACGAGTACCTTTGCTTTTCATGTTCAACCCATCTTTGATTTAAGATAATTTTAAATTAATGGCAAAGTAACATTCATCTGAAAGAGAAGACAGGAGAAAGTGCAGTCAAATGGCAATCATGACAAATGACATCTCTTGTCTGAGAGTCATTTTTCCTCACTAGACTGATTTGTCATCCCCACTTTTGACATTTTTCATCCTGCTATGAAATCACATTGACAGAATAAGATATTTCTACACTTAACAGTGGGACATAGAAGATGGCTCTCTGCCTTCATTTATTTTTTGTATTACATTTAAGGGTTTGTAAAATTTGTAAGCAACTAAAGTCCGATGACAAATTTCATTTACTTTATAAAATATAAAGTTCACACTGCCCTATAATCCTAAAGTAAATGTTGCTGTTTCATTTGTGTCAGGTCATTATACAACGTAAAGGAAAACGAATCTCCATGAAGATTTTCCACTTGAGAGTATTGCCTTGTTATGAGCGCGGATTATCGTATCCAGTAACAATGAGGACAAACTACCTAACTTCAATGTATTGTGCCATTGCCTTGGACATGTCAAAAACCTGTGGCCAGCATTTGCAATTTCTTACTTCAGCACTAAAAACATAAGATTTTTCCATTGCTGAACACCTTAAGTTCAGGCAAATAGGTATAATTAGCTTTTCAGCTTTTTCCTTCAGATCATACAAACTATACAGAGGTATTGGCATTTTCTCTTGAGTTACAACAAAGCATTGACTAGAGTACAGTCCTAAAAGGCAATCCTCAGAGATCACATAAATGCAACTGAATATGTACTGACTTGTGCACACAGCACAGGGAGTAATTCTTCTTTTTGTTGTTTGTATTTTCTTGTTTGGCTGGTTTTTGTTTTTATCAAATGCCTCATGATTACTCCTGTGTAGACCAAAACCTTTATATCTGTTTCCATATCTGTGTCTAGTACCTTACTGATGGTGAGGCATGCTGACCACAAAATAGGAGGATTGTTTCCTTACATAAGCCATGTTTGAGTGCTCAGAGGATGATAGTCCTCTTAAAAGCTCTTTTACAAAATCCAATGAAGGAAATTAAAAAACACTTTCTGAGCAAATATTTATTTTATTTGTCTGATTTTGTGTTCTATGAACTAGATCTCTGGCTAGATATCACTGTTAGCAGTGTCTTTCAGTGCTCACATCAGACAATCAACTACTAGTAACCTCAAACACTGTTTCTACTTATCATCATGTTCAGAATTTTCACACCCCATTATAACATGTAAATGTTACTCGTTATACATGCCTTTTGTGTACAGATCAGGCCTTTAAAACACGCTAGAATTTGTACCAACAGTGTGAGCCTGCAACTTCATGCCAGAATTAGTGTACATTCTGTTGTATATTGCCATGTACTGTGTTTTCTAGTATAGCAAAGTAGAAACAAACAACTTTCACTTAATTAATTAACAAATCTTGTGTTATGCATCAGATGCTTTTAATTATTATTTTCCTGCTTGAATGAAAAGAGGTGGCCACCCTTGGGATTCAAATTTTATAGACTTCATGTGGCTCTGTTCTTATTCTTTACCCATGTTAATCCTAATAGATTTCAGGCAAGGTTCAAATCATCATTTTGTGAGAATGAAGATGACAAGTCAGCAGAATCAGTGCCTTTCTAACTATGATGTATAAAAAAACAAAAAAGATATCCCTGTGTATTAAGTGCCTATCTGTGAAAGTTTTCATTTTGTCAGGGAAAAAAATTGAACTGTTTGCATATAAAGGGAGTTTTTGACTAACTGAAACGGGACACTGCTCATTTCTGCCACTAGACCATTCTTAAAGTTGCAAAGTGTTTATCTGCCTTCTGTTGAAAGAAGTTCTTATTCAAGTTCACATTCTACTTGAGAATGTGGGCATAATCAATAAACAGGACCATAATGGCTTAACTCCAGCCAGCAACTATGCACAACATAGCCAGTCATTCACTCCCTCACCCAGAGGATCAGGGAGAAAATCAGAAGAGTAAAAGTGATATAGCACATGGGTTGAGATAAGGACGCTTTAATACATAAAGCAAAAGCCCCCAACATGAGCAAAATCCCTGAGGAATTCATTCACTGCTTCCCATGGGGAGATAGGTGCACAACCATCTCTGGGAAGACAGGGCTCCAACATGGCTAGCAGTAACTTGGTAAGTCATACACCATCACTCTGAATGTCTTTCTTTCCTCCTTCTTTCCTCAGCTTTCTATGCTGAGCATGACACCATAGGGTGTGGGATATCCCTCGGCTGTGTCCTCTCCCAACTCCTTGTGTACCTTTGTGCTAGTGGAGTGGGGTGAGAAGCACGAAAGGCTTTGATGCTGTGTAAGCACTGCTCAGCTGTAGTGAAACCATCCCTGAATTATCAACACTGCTGATGCACAGTCCAAAATAAAGCTCCATACTAGCTACCATGACTATCATGAATGATTTCCCAGCCAAAACCATCTAGAAGAAAGGTGCCACTCACTGTTCTAGTATAAATTAAAAAGTACATTTGAGAAATTTCCCTTTGTGCTCAGTACTTCATAAAGTTGTCCCTCCTTTAAATTCTTCTGCCACTTCTTGTATTCTAATGAATATATGTGGGATAGAAAGGCATTGTAATGAGCATGGTTTATTCCATCAAATCAAAAGCAGGTGTATTTGTATTTCTATAATGAATTACATCTGTTCATAAGAATCTTTCAAGCAACTTTCTAATACCAAAATGCTTATTATTTACTTGCATGATTTCAGGAAATGAGTGTTCAACCTAACCACACTCCTGTATAACATTACACAGCCACAGCAATCAGGAATACAACATGAAGTTCGCTCTTCAGTCTTGTTTTGTGATGATCTCTTTACTCTTACACAGTTTCTTCTGGTGACAGAATAACTTAAATTGGTAAAACTTTACCCCAATATACCCTAGCTATATTGATAGCCACTGTCATTCATTATTATACTAAAAGGGAAGAAAACTTATACCGGAATATGAAAAAAATGTCCTGCAGTGAAATTATATGTACAACTCAGCCTTAATTCAAGTTCAGTCTACTAGGAGCGATGAACTTTTTTTCTTTTTTAATGCTTCAGTAACTGACATCAAAGTACCTGCTACTGTTCACTAGAACATTAAATTGCATAGGGACAATATAACATTGAAGACAAAAAATTAGGGTTTAGGGACATGTTTTACCAATGCTGTAGAAATATTTTTTTTTTTTCAAATTGAGTTGCATTATATCTTCAAAATCAGTTTCTGAAAAGCTATTGGTATAGTGATCAATGTTTACCTGGAAAAAAAGAACGTTTTACAAGGATAAAATAATGAAAGGCTCTGAAGTTATACATTTTCCTTTTACAGAGGACAGAGATTAGTATTGGACTTTGATTACTAAAGCATGGTCAGTAATTGTTGTCTCTGTTGATTTTGTATTATTCATATGTGTATATGGGCTGCAACAGATAATTAGAGCAGAAAAGGAGAAACTAAACTGGAGACAATTGATCATTAAGATTGAATGATATGGGGTAAAATTCACTTACTGCCCATCTGCTCAATGGGTAAAAGAAGACACCAAAAATCTTACAAAAAATCTGAAAACTTACCGGTAACTTCCATTGTTTTCCCCCATTTCTTTCCTTGCCAACAAAAGAGTTATGACTCATTTTGCTTTTACTGATCATCTTCATCATCACAGAGAGTGAATTCCATGAACTACAGTTCAACAGGAATGTGCACCACTCTCATGAACATCAGATGTGGCCTCATGTGATCCCTGGAATGTAAAAGTAGGGCAGCAGGGAGTAGGCAAGATATTTCCTTATGTATACAATCATGATAAGAGAGGTATAAAATACATTATCTCAGGGAAATGTCTGCAATTTAAAATTATTAGGGCAGAGGAAAGAATCTTAATATGTTGTCAGAGTGGGAGAAAATGTTTTTAAAGGAATAAATAAAGCATTAAATTACTTCATTTCTGAAAAAAAAGAACAGGGAAAAGATGTCATAATACTTTAAAAAGACTTGAAGGTGTGTTTATAAACTATAATCTAGAGTAAATGCATAAGAAGGAGCAAACATCTGTATACTGAAAGAAAACAACCAAAAATTAAAAATATGTGACGTTTATTTGAAAATATTACTGTAGCAAAACTGAAGTTGTAATTTAACTTTGGTTGTTGATCTCAAATACAATTTGGGTGAAAACAGGAAGACCAATATATACCTCATATCAGACTAGATAATTCTAATGGTTCTTTCTGAGTTTAAGCTATATGGATATACTAATACAACTGTCCAAATTATTTTCTTTAAAAACACATGCAAGTCATCGTTGGCAATGATAAACTGAATTCACACCCAAGTACATTGAAATATGTTTCTGAAGGTCTCCCTTTAAATTCCTCCCACTAAAAAGCCAAAGCAAAATAAAAATACAGTTATCTACTCTCAAGCTGATTTCCAGATATAAATCTAGACATATAAATTTTCAGTATAAATTATTTTCACCCTTTGACTGGCTGTATACTACTGAAATAGACAGTAGTCAGGAGTAAGCAGGTGAAGCAATATAATAGGATTATTTCATCACTCCTGTTAGGATGTTTTTTATTATTGCAAAAGAAGAATGTTCATAAAGTTTTTTAAATATTATAATTATTTGGTGTACTTAAGAAACCTTGGTAAACAGAAAAGCTTCATTCAGAATGTAGACTGGCTATAGTACATCTTCAGTTAAAATATTGACTAGATATTAACAAAATATCAACATGTAATTTTTGAGTGAAGGAATGTAAATTTTTATCTTTGAAAGCAAAAGCGAGTTTAAGACATATAAAACTAATTTTAAAACATTTAAATAAAATATTTTTCAACCATACTTTAAATTATAACAATGTTGATCAATTGTTTCTATACTAATTGTAGCTAAAAGACACAGTTTATTTAATAACATTATAAAAGAGTTTATTTGTTTTCTTTTAAAAAAGTAGCAATGAAATTACTAGAAATTTTTATTATATTTAATAATTTATAGCATTGCAGTTAGAGAGAGGCATACAAGGCTGGATATAATAAAAACTCTCATTGTTTCATACCATTTAAGGCCAGAAGGTTCAATAGATCATCGAATCTGACCTCCTGTATATCACCTGAGATAAATCCCCAGTGAATCCCAACTCAGTCATATACAAACTGTTCACAAAACTTCTTTCATTTTTGGGCAGCTTACCTGAGTAGTACTCATCTAATTATGCAATTATTTCCAATTAACCCAACAAATTTCTTTGTTTATCTCTAGAACTGCTGGTTCTGTGGAGACTGGAGGTTGACTCACTGAGAAGGTGGCTCTTTCTGCATGCAATGCTGCATTTTAACAAAACTGAAATAAGGTGTTTGCAGTGCTGGGTCAAAATATAAAGCCAAAGTGGATTCTCATTCTAAGCACTATTCAAACCAGTTTTGATCATACACAGTACTTTATTTTTCTTGAGTTGTAGAGATAATGAAATCACAATGCCTGTTCCCATAATACATTATGGCAGCAAGGGTATACATTTCAGCACATTTGCAATTTCTGGATGGACTGTAGACCCTCCTTCCTTTTGGGTTTTCTCAGCACACTGAGCCTGTAGCTGGACCTTAGTCTCCTTATCAAATTTCATCCATTGCCAAGAGAGTTTTCCAGACCAATTTTGCACCCTCTAGTTGTTTGGTGTCTTGGCCTTCAGATGGTATCCTAAAAAGCTACAAACAGTAATATGTTTGAATATGTGTGTGTTTAGATGAGGAGTAAGGTAGCATTTGATACTAAAAAAGATACTAAATTGTGAAGAAACTTCAGGAAAACTGCTTGTCAGAATAGTTATATGTGTTGGAAATCCTTTTTTGGTTTACCTGAACAAAACTACATTTCTCCTGTTTAGTCTAGGTTTGTCACAGATGACAATAAATTTGCTACTTGTGCATTTACTGGTATAGATAAAAACTATTATGTATTGATATCTTCTCACACACTCACCTAAGATTATGATGGAGAAATACAGTAATGTGTATTACAGTAAAGAGTAATATGAACAAGGCTCTAATCAGAAACAGCCCATCTTTATCTTTTGAAAGATTTTTCTTTTTGAGGATGTGGTCTTTAAATAATTTCTGTAGTGGGAGCACCTGTGTGCTATGGAACTTGCTGAGGCTGCTGTAGTGTTTGTATCTGTCATTTTCATCTTCCCTGCTCTTCCATGGCTTATTTTGATTTCTCCAGTATATAAAAAAAAGCTCTAGAAACAGTTTTAATGAATTGCAAATAGACTTGTCTCTTAAGGTCTTTCTTATAAAGTTACCAGTGAACTCTTGCATTTAATTGATGAACAAGTCTGTACAGAGACAGTAGTGTGTACAGACCAATTGGCTTCCTTAATAGTGTATTTCATGCTCAATATTTTTTTCCTTGTTTTTCAGCTAGACCTGAGTGACTGTAAACCTTGTAGACCATACTCTACAGCTAGAGACTGTTAAGCAGTACTCAACATGCTAATTTTAGGATAATCATGTGTAAGGAAGGAAGGTGTAAATATCGTGATGATTTACAAAATGAGTACTAGATGTAGTAATTCAGCTTGTCACATGATGTTAGAGTAAAGAAAGTAAAGAAACAATCATTTAGGGATCTAGGATTAAATTCTACTTTTGGTTTTAGCAGCTGGATTCAAGTGACTTATTCAAACAAGGGTGTTATTAGATGCTTTGAGTGGCTTAGTACATTGAAAACCATAGGGAATACAACACCATATAAAATGTGATATTTTTGAAATCAAAAAATATGGAAAAGAAACAGTTTAGCATAACATTCAGCATATCATTCACAATGTGAAACTGATTCTGAATTGGAATGTTGGACTAGAAGAACTGCTTAAAAGAAATAAAGAAAATCTGTAGAACATCACAAATCTTATGCTGATTCTCATTCACTGATGGTAACGAGCAATTTCAATCTTAATTTGTGCAT
>JAYDZK010000113.1:121362379-121383404 GCA_034509185.1 Euphonia xanthogaster
CGACGCTCTTCCGATCTTATATATATATAAAGACAAAAAGTCTGACCTATAAATTGGACAATTCCAATAAAATTCCAGGCTTTACTACCGCTTTACCCACTGAAGTTCCTGAAGGATACAGCATACTCCCTTATTTCACTCCACAGTTTCTGCACAATACAACAAGGCATTTGTGATAAGATACATATCTCAAACGTTTGGAGTTTGGGAATAGATTCAAACTATTCAGATTGTGTTGGTGTATAAAATTGGTTGGAAATCTCATGTGAGAACATTTTTCTCTTGAGATTTCTGGTACTGTCTTCTGTGAATTCGATCATACATATTGCAAGAACTTTTTTTGTTTCAGACATATTTCTGCAGTTCTTTTCTCACAAGATAATTAGAAAATGGAACTGCCCATAAATGAATAATAATGAAAATAAAAAGTCAAAAAATCATTGGAGAAAGTTTATAAAAATCAGTTTGAAATTTTGGTAAATACTCAAAGACTTTCTTGCATTCCACTGCTGCTTGGTCATTGAAAGAGTGCACCCTCATTTTTATTCACACTTTACATGTGTTGCAGTACACCACAAATATCCATCTATATGTATATGCTATCAGTTTATTAAGGTTTTAATTTAATAACTTTTCATGTTGGGCTTGTGATCTACTCTTTGTGTCTTTCAGAACTGTTCTATTCAATAGCTTTTGATCTTCTGGGAGCTTAAGGACTGAGTTGCCACTGATGCTGTTTGCCAGCAGCAAAGGGAACTTGGATATGGCCTGACCATGGAGACTGATAGGCCATAAGATATTAAGCTCCCGCCAATTTCTATTTTCTCTTTCAAAGATTGCTAACCTCATCTCCCCAGGGACTGCAACTGCTGCCAGCCTTTAAACCAGCAGGAGTAATATATGTCTCTAATTCATAATTGCTAGGTCTCTGCTACAATGAGCATTGTTGTTGCTTGTCTTTATTTAATTAGTGAATACGTGCATTTGTACTGGTGAGGAGTACAACTGGGTGGAAACATAACCTCATTACTTTATTTTTCTATTTCTCTTGTTCCTGCATCTTCCTGTTGTTATATCCATAATATACAGCAGATCATTATCAGTAGCATTAATAAGATTCAATGCTGTGCATATTTTTCAACAAAATTTGTATTGCAAAAGAAACAAGGATAGCACCTTGTAGAATTGAAACAGACAGTCTGTCCCTGAATTTTTACCTCTTCCCTGTGCCTACTCCCTATTATTAATGTATATTATTACTTCAAGTATGTCAGAAAAAGAGACAAACAGTCAGAGGCAGAAATTTCTCCCTAATTCACTCTGCCTAGCCAGCAAAATGTAACACAAAATTATTCAGGGGAAAAATACAATTTTCTGTCATATCTGCCATACACTGATAACAAAGCTACAGGCTAATATGTTTTGATATTTTTGTCACTCGTTTATCATGTGACCTTTCATGCTATCATTAATACAGCTGAGGGACAGAGCAGATACACTGAAATAAGGGTGTGGAGAAGTCAGATTGCTTCTCTAACAACTAACGGTCAGTCACAGCAATTTATGCTTTTCTTCAGTATAGCATTGACTGAAGAAGAGAAATTGTTATTAAAATTTGATATTACTGTCTAGGCTCTGCCATATAGAATTTGCAACTTTTAGCTATAATGGGAATACTGGGAGGGGGGAGGCTTAATAAATTTCCCTTTGAATTATGATATTAATACAATACAACATGCTTGCTCAGATATTCAAGGGATATACAAGTGGAAAAATCATATTCAGGACACTCCAACACTGCATATTAGTCAAAGTCCAAAATTGTTATATCAAAGAAAAATATTTTAATAACATGGATGCAGTCGCCTTTTATTGGCTCAATTAAAACAGTTGCCTTTTTCATTTCTGCTTATTTGTTTGTTTGTTTTCAGAATTCCAGTTACTAATCCTGTTGTATAGTATTCAGCAATATTTTCAGGACATCCAAGAAAGTGCAATGTGTCTTTTTTTTTATGTCTGTGTGTCTTTTATGATAAATGATACCTGGGTTAAATTTGCATTCAGCTTTACACCATTTCTGACAATAGTCTAGCTTTTTATGTTGCCTATGGAGTCTGCTTTGTTAAAATTCCAATATAAAACTAATTTATATTTGACATTAATGAGTTAAGAAATGTTTTATACAGTACATCAGAGCTGAGAGAGAACTTTACAGCATTCTGGTAAAGCAAATTACTGCTGAGTAGAACCATTATGTAAAAATGAAAAATCTTTCACTAATCTAAGCTGTTTTTCCTTTCAAAATCCTGTGATTCTTAATGTTTATATTAAGAAAGAACTGAAAATTTAACAGACTTTTTTTTTCTCTTTCACATTTTATGGGGAAATTGCACTCTGACTAGTTGGAAGAGATCTCTTTCGTCAGTGTGCATGTCTGTGCCAGGTCAGAGCAAATCTTTATATTCATTTATAAAACAATATTGAAATACTTTAACTATTTAAAACATTAAATAATGTTTTTCTTGAGAATTACTTTGAGTAATATTTTTAAGTGCACTAGAAAATGACCTTTACATGTGAAAAAAATAAGTAAGGATGAGCTTTAAATAGAAGGATTTTTAAATAGGTCCCAGAGAGAGCCTTGTAGGCTTGAAATGAATCTTTTTGCATTAGATCTGATTGCAAAGTGAAAGTTTAAATTTGTTATTGCAAATTTAAAGACCTGATTTCCAGAAAATGTATGCAAATTAATAATTCAATTTGCCAAAATATAAGTTGACTTAAATTTGACTACTTCTGTCAGTAAATTTACACATGTTTTCAGAAATGAACCCTAAATATATTAATGAAAACAGAGGATGCATTAGCACTACTTAGAAATATGATTTGATGATTTCATTACTTAGCATTTTGTAAACAAGCCCATAACATGTATTTTTAAACACTTTTGGTCCATTTGTAATCAAATGGACTGCATACTCTATGCATGAAAATGTCTTTTTATAGATATATGCATATATGTATATAAAGTGAATTATATATAATTTCTTAATATCTGATTCATGTATATGGATAGTAGTGTCAGATAAATAAAAAGGTTTTTAAAGTCCTGCAAACTCTAAGATATTCTACAGAATATTTTTATTGGATGTAATAGATTTTTACCTTTTAGTGTATCTGTAACAATGTTCTTAAGCGTGTTCTCACTGTATTGGTATCAATTCTAATTTTTGGTAATTAATAATAGTGCTTCCTGAAGCAATTAATAAGAAAGAATAGATGCAGGCATAATGCTGGTGATACAAAGATTATAAAGATTATGCAAACCCATCATAAAATAATATTAATGTGGTCAAAAGACTCCTGTAAATATGCTAGTCAAGTGAAGAAAATTACACCAAAATACTTACCTATTAAATTAATAGCATCTTTGATACTATTCATATAGGAAAAAAAGTATTTTATATCAAATGATAGCCATAGAAGAGGAATATCACAAAGTACATTCTTTCATTACTGTACAGTTTATTACAGTCTAAGCAAGACATTGGCTAAGTGGACTTCCCTTTTACCTCCCTGCCACTAACAACAGTCCTGACCTGGACATGCAGCCTCTTTCAGGATGAGAAGAAAATGTGTCCATGCATGCTTAGGCTATACCACCCTTGAACAGATTATATATCAAGCTGAATTGCACTGAGTCTTTTTCTTTTTCTTTTTTTTCTCTGTCTCTCTTTTTTTTTTTTTTAATAGGAGAAAGTAGCTGTAGTGGAGGCTTCAGGGAGGTGTGTTTGTGACTGCTATCAACAAAGGATTCAGCTGGACTGAGAGCCTCCAACCTGTTTAATGTGATGATGAAGGGAAAATTTGGAACCTTAATCATGGAATGAGCAGCCTCCACATTTACGTGCTTTATAATTTACATTTTGCTCAGTCTACTCCGTGATATCAAAATAATAAAGGAAAGAAAAATGTAGAAAAAGAAGAAAATGCTATTTTATTAAAAGGTTCCTATTGAAGTGTATTAAAAAAAAGGGTTTTTTCTCCTGCAAACTGGAATAAATTACAAAAAATATTATTGATTGCTGAAGCACATGTTAATAGCACAAATGGCAAAATTTTATACATCTTTCCAACTTTGTTCGAAGTGTACGTGCATGTTTTAAAGTGGAATCACTTATTGCTTTAATATTTGTAGTAAATTGATTGCAAAGCTATGAAATGAGAATCTTTCATTCTCTGCTTTCCTACCATAATGTTCAACAAAAACATACAAATGAACAAAAAAGGAAGGGGGATTTTAAGGCTGACATTCGTGTTTGCATGTAAATAAAGCACAAGCCACAAACAAAGCCAGCAATCTCACATACTTGCCTTCAGTGGTAAAGGATGGAAAGGCTGCCTGCTACCAATCAGCAAGTGGTTGCTATGGTTACAAGGTCAGGAAATATGCCTTTTCCCCAGTTGTCCAAGGCTTGCACATGTCACTTCTGAAACTATGAATTTTATATACAGGTCAGGAGATGCATACCAAAGAAATAAACAGTGAACTGGACCATAATGACAGCTAACGTTCAAACGTCCTTGAATTTTTAAAATTTCTATCCAAACACATTTTGTCATTTTGAATGGGTTGGGGTTTTTTTTGTATAAAATTGGAGCAATTCTTTCCTATAATGAAATTTTGCAAAGTAGGTACAAACTATGCCTCATTATTATAAGCTGCATCAATAACTTTCCTCAGAATGATGCTTATGTTCTTTCCCTTTATTTTTTTAAACTCTTTAAATTACAGCTTTGGAATATTATAAGAATATAATTTGATGCAACTTAAGAACTCAGAATAATAACTACTTTCTAAAAAACATATTTAATAATGCTGTATTTATCTGTAGACAAGATGGTGGTTAAGCTGTTAATGAAATGCAGATGGTCCTGTTTTAAAGTACAAATGCTTCTTTACTCAATATGCTAAGCTTTAGGGGAGTTTTAATATAATCTCTAAAGGTTGAGAATGATATAGTGTTTGTAAAATGAGTGAATTGTGAAAGAAACCTTGATTGTTTATGTGTCATTGAAGAATTTACTAGGAAAATTAGTCAAAGGCCTCTCGGGGGACTTAGCATTTTGCTACAGATAAGGTAGGTCAAGTAAATTTAGTGATGGTTATTAAAGGGTCTGTATTATTTTTGCTTTGTATTCCATAGTGGTACATAGTAATCCTTTCTGTATTTCAAACCTTTTTAAAATCTAGTTTTTATTGTATTAATATTTAAGAACTGTGATAATTGTTTTTGAACTTTCAACTAGGAATTGCTAAATGGACTTAAAAAAAAGTGAACAACAAATTTGAAGTGTTATTTATACAACTGCAGTTTGAATATTAAGCTATGTTGCTTCTTCCCAAATGTGTATTATATAAATGTTATAGTCATGTAATTACAGCTTGCTTTGTATATAGTTGTTTCTTTTCTAACTGGGGAATGTACAGTAGAAGTACAGCATAGAAGTGTGCAGCATTTTAATAACACAGTGTGTAGCACAGAGTGTTCAGAGCACTTGTAATGCCTCTTTTATTCTTTTCTTTATATGCTGTATGGTAAGGACATTAAATGTTGAATTAATTGTTCTTTTTCCTGAATATTCCTTCCCACTTTATTTTTCAAAAAGTTCTTATAATACAGTATGTCTGTTGTTTTTATCATGCTGCTTGCTGTGGATCTCAAATTTCATTCATTGATGTGGAAAGCCTGAAACAGACCAAAATAGACAAGCAACACAAAGAGAATATGATGTTTCCATTTCCTTTTGGATTATACTTTTTGTTAAACTGAATATTTTTATTCTTTTTATTTTGCTTGTGGGTGGGTTGGGCATTTTTATTTGGTTTTTTGCTTCTTATGGATTTTTTGGTTTGTTTTTGGTTAGGAAAGCTTAGTCTTTATCTTGATAACAGTCCTTCCCTTTTCATTCTTTTTTTTACCCCTATTTTTTCCTCTTTCTCTTTTTTAGCAGAAAGCAGCATTCAAATGAGAAACTAAGTACATTTCTTTTCAACAGGCAATTTACCCCATGATGAGATATGCTTTCACTTATTTTTCTTTGACATTCTAGCATCTAGCAGCACAGCAGGTATCCAAAGGTTAGGTTTCAAATAAAGGATAACTACATTCTTACATTAATAGATGCCATTGTATGAATATGTCATATTATGCCAGCATTTAGTGCCTCTAATTGTTTTTCTAAAATTATATGTGATAACAAAGATATAGACAGAGTAAGAAAGATTTAAAAATATATTCTTTTATCATTATTGTTCTATTTTTGCAGGTTAGCCTTTTCTGTAGCATTAAATTTTTCATAGATGTGATACCATTTGAAATTAGGAAATTATTTGAAAAATTCTGCTAACATATAGAGAACCTGCAAGAAGCATATTTTAATTATGGGCTTGCTACTTGAACTGAAAATAATGTATTCTGATTTCTACCTGTAAGATTGAAAACTATTCTAGCAGTCTGTAATATAATACTGTCCCAGGGAAACTGTAAATATAGGTTTTATAGATGTGACTGAAGAATACAAATCTGTGTTACTAAGAACACACCGTATTTAATACACTTTTAAAGAGCAAGACTAACAACGTTTTTCCATTCGTACATAGTTTTACCATGAGACCGTATTGCAGTCTTACGTACTTTTTTCCCCTCCTGTGACCTTTTTGTATGGCCAAATGAGTCTAGGTTATGTGTCTTGTGGCCTGTGAGCAACCTTGCACATTAGCCAGTCCCCAAACCTTTGATGTGAACCATCAGCCCTACGATTTCTGTGGTTCATTCATTTTTGTGGTTCTCTAACGATCTCTGCCCTAGCTCTGAATCCTGCCTTTATTGTAGACAGAGCTGACAACAGGCAGCCTTGTCTTTCATTTCCTTGATGTACTTTGTACTGCAGTATGGCTTTTGTTAGTATTGATGCAAACATTACCATAAACCACCACCTAGGGACTAGAAACAATTGACTAACTGTTTTCAAATCCAATACACTTAAGTTGATCAGACACAAAGTTTAAGTACAGTTAGCTATAACAGCTCCAAAGCTGTGTGGTCTCAGCCTCTATAGACTGAAAAATAAAGGTCAGTGGAATGAGGATGGTTGTGTCAAGACAAACTGCAATGAAATTTATTCAGGAGGTGAATATTGGACCAAGAATTCATTCCTTCACTTGTTTAACAGGAAAAATATCAGTTTTACTATCAGAACTATTTGAAATTGTATACCTTTTATCTCATTTAAAGGATCATTCAAAGAAATAAATAAACATGGGATTATGGGGAGAGAGCAACCATTTTAGGAGAAAGTTCAGATTGTGATGAGATGCACATTTCTAATTGGCTAATTTTTTTAAAAAAATCAGTTACATTCTAAACAGCAGGCTAACAATCTCTGAACTCATTATAACTGAGTATTCCTCATATGGAAAAAATTCAAAGTTAGCAATACTGTAGATGCAAAACTGTGCCTGACCCCTTTTGTATAAGGAGCAGTGGCAGGGTCATTTGCTTTTTGAGCTTCGTTAGATCCTGAATTCAAGCCTTTGTAAAAAGGGCTATTCAGATTCAGTTTCCGTATGATTCTTCAAAGATGTCAGTTGCTCTTTGAAGTTTCTTCCTAAATTAAGCAGTTGAGAACTTAAGAAAGTGAAACAAAAAGACTGAGAAAATGAAGTGGATTCAAGGATCCATGAATATTTCAACTGTCATAAAAAGCTTCATACTGAGCATACAGTAATATGATTATTAACCTTGTGATTTATTTAAAGTATGAATATGTTAAGCTATAGTATTTAAACAGTGAATACAAACACATCAAGGAAGAGTTGAAAGAATTTGAGCCTTTAGGGGAAAGAAGGGAGCAGGAAAATAAGAAAACAAATACTGATGTTCTGATTTTTTTCAAAAGTTTTTATGCAGCCATTGCTTGGAACTGATTCACTAGTAGCTATTCTAAATTAGTATACATTACCCAAAAAAAGTTATGTGATACATTTATGAAAATCTGACATCAGTATTAATGTGATTATGTCAGAGAGAGCCTCTTTTAATATTAAAATTTGCAAGTTCAATTTCTCTACATTTGTTATTTTATCTAAATGGCAGTAATGCTTTTTGCATTAATGTTAATCTAGAAATGAACTTTTGGCATTGACTCAAAATTGCTGATATTTATATGCTTAGATTATGCTTTTAATTGTCATGTTCATTTTACTGTGAGTAAGTTCTCTGGAGCATAGACTGTTTATCTTCTATATTTCTATAAAACCCCCAAAACACCGTGGATAACTTTATTAGCAATAATAAAACCTTGTTTTTGTTTCCTTTTTTTATTTTAATATTTTGGCAATATTATTTATGTAAGATAATGAACAGTACGATTTTTTTTTTAATCTGGACAGTAATGTGGCGGACTACTTACCCCCAAGAGTCTCCAAGGAGGAAGAGAACAGCTTTCTTTTCCAAGTTCTTCAGAATTTTTTTGTTTCTCAAAACAATAAAATTTTGGGTGAGAATAGGCATTACTCTACCTCATTTTGCTTTCTATTGAGAGTCAAAGATTTGAATGGACTGCCTGGCTATATTTCTGTTTCCCTTTCACTATTAAAAGACTTCTTCAGTATCTCACAACCATGTGGTCACTATGTACACTCAATCCTATTCCTTCCACTTGTGAATCTGATGCATTGTCAAGTCTTGTCTTCCAGATTCGGTCTAGCTGCCACACCCATCTGAACCCACAGAAATAATTTTAGGTTTGGTGTATTTTGGGTTTTTTTTTTCCTCCTTCCTTAGAGGACATTGTTTTTAAAGTATAAAGAAATTAGATGTTTGAAAACAAGAAATATTCATTCCAGTTGTGACTTATTACCAGTGTCAAGAACTGACTAAATCTGAGAGGGTCAGCTTTTAGAGGAAAACATGATTAATAATCTCAACATTTTGATAGCTGAATTTTTAGCCTATAAAGAGAAAGAAGGACTGTAAGTCTTTGCAGACTAAGAAACATCTCATCTCTGCTTACAGACAAAAAAAGCCCAGGATGATTCAGAGGTGGGCTGAGACCTGAAGATTACGCTGAATAGAGCCAGCTCTGATTTATTGTTTATATCAGATGATGCCATTTAACCCCATGCTGGACACAATATAGAGCCTTATATTTTGGGTTGAGAGGGGGAAAGAGAATTGTACTGCCCCGCCATTCACTGTCTAGTGCCCCCACATTTAATAAATTAACATCTTTAAATTTATGTCTATCTCTATTTCTTGTGCCTTGTGCATTTTGTACAAAAAGTCTCAGTTTCCTAGTTACTGTTACAGACTGTATCTAATGATGTGGAAATATGACAACATGAACGCATGCACTGACAAATTTCATAACTTTGACTCTTAAAAAAGATCGTTTCTGAGGAAAACGATTCTGTTCTGATTCTTCATCTGTGCACATGGTTTTGATATTTAATATGCTGGGACTTAATTCAGAAGATTTAATGTGGCAACATCCTGTTCAAACAGGTCTCTACCAAGGCAAAATGATTATTGATGCCAATTATGACAATTTGGCTCAGTGTTTCAATAGTTAGAATATGAGCTACAGTCATTTTATAGCTGAAAAAATTATCAGTGATAATTGACTGTGAGTCCTGAACAGGCAGCTTATCCAAGTTCAGTTCAGACAACAAAGGTGCAGAAGAGCCAAAGAGATTTAAGTCCTCAGTTCAATGTGTCATACCCTCCCTGACATCACTTTATTTTTTAACCATCATCCAATGGACCGTATAAGATATATAGGGGTTGATGGCTTTGGCTGCCGAATTTATGAGTGGAATCTCTTGCTGAATTGTCCCATAATTGGGTTCTTAAAATAGATTTTCTAAGGTAAGTGCAGTTATAGTTGTGCATTGTATCCAAGTTCAGAATTTTTTTTGTAAAAGTGAACCAGACACAGAAATTTATATGGAAAAGTATAATGGCCAGTGATTAATAATGATCATATAGATTAAATGTCATAATTAGACTGACAAGACTAAAAGTGCAAAAAGGCAATAGAATTTTATGACATTTTATTAATACTGGATTTAAGCCTTTCATTTCAGCATACAAGCTTTTTATATTTAGAAATATTACAGGGTAAATTAATTTATTTCAATATTTTTGCAAAGGGATCAAACACTTTATAGTACTACAGCTGATATTTCTGTTTAATATATAAATAATAACCAATTTTGTTATTAAGGTAATTCAGTTCTAATTCAAACTTCTGCCTAATTGGCATCTGCATTTTTGTAATTATCTAGAAATTATTACTTCAAGTTTAGGTTTTTTTGTACGTATTTATTGGATACAGAATGGGTGAGGAATTTATTTTTAGGGGAAAAAATATGTTGAAATATTTCACTAATTTTGTTTAAGGAAAGATATTGTTGAAAGAAAAAAAATAGAATTTATGTGCAAAAAACTAAACCCAAAGAACAGAAGTGTTGGACATTTTGACCCAGATATACAAATAAAAGTATGGTAACTATCATGACCAGAGTCGATAGTTATAGGTACTCTGGTCATGGCAGTTGCCAATGTCCTTGAAGTATATATCTGATATACCTGAAGTCATGCTAAAAAGAATTACCAATGTATTTGGCATCACTTAAAATTATCTTGTAATGTTAATTTCTCTCAGTGGTTTTGTAATTGCTCATCTGCATTCGGTGTCACTTCTGCAGGGTGGAATAGGAAAACATACACTGAAGTTTAGCAAAAGGAGGAGCTAAAAGAACAGAGCTGGGGGAAAAAAAAAAGGCTTTCTGAGTGTGAAGTGGACTTGATCTCTCTCAGAGACACTCCTCTCAAACCACTTTGTGTCAAGCAACTAGCATGGGTGAAGTTCTCAAGTTCTGGAGACAAACGCATCACACTCACATCCAAAGCCCTATAGTGGCATTCAATTGATGCACCTGTATTTGAATTTTTCCCCTCAAAGTACCTGAAATAGACTAAGAAAAGCTTTTTTTTTCCCCTCGTCCCTTCCCCCTTCTCCATTTATCTTTTAATGGCAGTACAGGGAGGGAAGAGAAGGGAGGAAGGGAGGTGACAGCAGTAGGAGGGGGTTGTAGGCTCTGTAGGATTGCAAGCAAAGGTTCATTCATGTACGTTTATTCCATACACAAAAAAAAAGAGAGACTATTCAACCACTTTGAATAGATCATCATAACTGCTTGTCTGGTCAGCCTTCCCCTTAGAGTTTCAAGTTATAGGGGTCGATGTGTAATCTAGGGGTCTTGTCTAGCTGCCTCTATTAAAAAGTGCAGCACTCAATGCCAGCTGCACTAAGCAGGGTGCCTCTATCTGTAATAGTGCCATCAACAATTCTGAAGATGTACTTTGAGTGCACACAGGATAGACAGACAGTCTGATACAGCTCTGACATTTCCAGAGCTGGCCACAGCTGATTTTATGCTAAATACACTAATCTTTTACATCAGTCCTTTAATCAGGATGATATTCACTCATTGATATGCTCCTAGTTGGGGGAAATTAAGTTGGCTTTGATAGTCCTTTTTTCTCCTTCTGTAATAATTAGGAAACAATCCAGAGTTTAACTCACACAGCAGCACCAAAGGGTATTTTGAGGTAGGGTGTATTCTGTCATTAGTTTGTTAGATTTTTTCCCCTCTTTTTCTCTCTCTATTTTTTAGAGAAAGAAGTATTAATTGTATTTCATCAGATGATTAAATACAAAAAATACATTCATGACTCTGCTTCTTTATCTTTTTTTTTTTCAGTGGGATGTGCAGGAAAGGAAGACTGGTGCTAGAAAGTGCATTCCCTGTCTTGAAAGAGGGGAATTCTCTCTCTGTTTTGAAACAGGGAGGAACACAATAAAGTGGGCTGACTGAAGCTCTAGGAAGCCTAGTCTAGGTGTCTGAGGATCTGGAGGCATTCCTTTTAAAGCAATGCATGTTGCTGTCCTTTGTCAGCATAGCTTCCTAGGCTCATTTATTACTGCTGCCCACAATGCCCTTCTCATCTACTCACCTGAATAAATCTAAAAAGAATGGAGGAAATTAATTGCTGCTTGAATAAAAAAGTCTCATGTAAATTTGCTCTTTGTGATATATACCACAGATGCAGAATACGCTGTGTCCTTCTCTTTTTACACACCTTACATCTAGACTCAATGTGCATTATTTACTTAATCATCGAGTGAAAAGCTGCCAAGGACAGATGTTAAAAGCAAGGAAGACAATCACAGTTTTTCCTTTCCAGATTCTCATTTCTGTTTTCCTTTGCTCCTCTCTCTGAAGGCTTAAGACTGAAAGCATCAGACCTATGTTATAAAAGCTCTCAGGCTTGGAGGCTGAGAAGAATGTGGAAACTAATAATGACATGGCCTTCAGTGCTTTGTTTGCAGTGAACAGAAACAACAAAAGATTCTTCCAATGATCTAAGCCTGCTTGAAACACAGTGCCATTTCTTCCCTTGAGATGTGAAGCAAGGAGTGTACTGAAAGTATGTTCTTCCTTTTTAGACTCAGGTGTTTGAAGCCTAGGACAATTTTAAAACTTGAGACTACAACATCTCATCTGGATCCAAATAAATTCGGCTTTTCCCTCTGTCCTCCAGCCTGATGAGATAAGAGATAAGAATTCCAGAGATAAGAACTAAGGCAGTGCTACAGCTAATAGCTGCAACCAAATACTACTGACCTTTATCTTTTTCATGTTGATCCACAAGAACTTGGCAAGGCCAGGGTTGGGGGGATTTTTAAGGAACAACATCAGAGTAAAACCATGAAGTTTATTCTTTATAAAATAATGCTGAATTTTGAGCTTTAAAGGATCAGGAACAGGACTCTATGGAATATTTTCTGCAGAGGAATTCTTTACATCTGATTTCAAGATGACATTTGTCGACAAAATGATCAGATACACTACTAGTCCCCAGTGTGCTAGAAGGAGAGCCAAGTCTTGGGGAAAAAAAAAATCTTGATACCCTCCTAATTTTTGTCAGAGTTTATAGGAACTTGGGAAAGGAAAATATAAGTTGCAGAAGCTTTGTAAATCACTCAAATGCTTTCTTAGGGCTGTCTTCTATGTTTTCTCTTTGTTTTGCTTAAGTTCTCCACTCTGTTCCATACAGCAGTATGCTTTTTGAAGTGGAAAGAAGAGAAAGCTTCTTGTCCTTGTCATTAATAACTTGCATAAATCTCTTCCTTCCTTACTAGCCACCTTTTATTTTCACTGGATAGGTCTGTAACATTTTTGCTCTGCTACATTTTAGGGTTTTAATATTCTCTTTCCTTCTTTGTCTTCGCCAAACTGCTTGACTGTTTCCTTCATTCGTTTACTTCTATTATGCTTTGCTGTTTTATTAAATGGTGTCTACCTCTATTGTTCTCCAAATTAAGGTCTGGACTAATAAACAAATATCTGTGCAGTGCTGAGTGCTCAAAAAGATGAATGTGAATATAGAATTAGATACCTCACAGAAATGCTCCTTAGCCATAAGGCTTATATGGTAGGTGCAGCAAAATAAATAAAGACAGGAAAAAAAAAAATAAAAAGAGAAACAGCTTAAAAAGGAGTGTGCCTTATGTACCAATTTGGAAAACTGCAGGAAAATCTCCCTTTTCATGCTTTTATTTTGCAATGTCTTTGATTATTTGACCTTAGTCTTCGACAAAAGATAATACTGAATAAAAGTATATATTTTAAAGGTATTACTGCTCCCCCAGCATAGCCACACAAAAACTGTGGGAATGGCTTTACCATTTACATCTTAAATAAATGTATTGTGCATTTCCTTTCATATGACCCCCCCGTGAGAGATGGATCCAATAGCTGATTGGATTACTATTACCCCTCATGTAGTAAGAGAACTTTGATGCTGTTCCAGACATCTTAACCATAACTATAATTTTTCTTTGTTAGTTCATTTAAAAGAGAAAAAAATAAAAATTAAAAAAAGAAGTCTTTGTGAGATAACCATTTAACCATTTATGTTTACTAAAAGGAAAATATTTTGCTAAGAAATCTTTTTTGAAGGTAGTATTGTACTCAAGGGGACATCCCAGACCAAATCATGAATGTCAAATTTTAGTCCGACTTTGTGGCCACTCAGAAGACGACTGCAGGTCTGGCTGAGAAATCTATTCACCACATATATCTAAATTAAGAGATGAAGCAATGCCAATCTGAGAATTATTAATAATAGATTATTAGTAAAAACTATGGGGGTGTTTTTTTTCCTCCTTTCCTACAATCAACAGGGCCATGGTAACAATATTAGGGTTTTTTGCCTGGAGGAATGTATATCACATATTTTGCTAATGTTTCTTGAATTCTGATAAAGCAATCTTTGTCTTGTTGCAGGTGAGGGTAATTTTTATTTAAGCACAGAAATTTGAAAATCTTCATTCCTTGTGCTGCAGATTAGGAATGTCAGGTAACGTTTATATAATCTGGATTGAGGTGGGCCATTGAAACAAATATTTACTTTATTCTTTTCTACATTCTTCAAGATAAATCAGAGTTGCTTCACTGACCATCACTGACCACCGAGACCATTTGTGCTTTTCCTTCTCCCTGACATTGGAATGGATTCTTTTGTGTTGAAATATTTTATTTGATTTCCGGTTACCCCTACCCTGAGAAATAGAGAAAGTTTTTTACAAGGCTCTGTATTTTTTAAATGTTATTGCACACTATGGCATGAGTTTGTTTTGGGTTTTTATGGAGTTAGACCATGAGTTTATCAGGAGGCCTAAGTTAATGGAATAGGGTCTCTCATTAAGCATTGTGTGTTCGTGGAAGCACGTGGCTGCTGTCCTCACCCGGCTACACTGCCTGCCTATTGATTTTTCTTGACAAATTTAAGGTATGTTTTTGACCTATAAAAAACAAAATGGCATGAGACTTTCACAATAGCTGCAGGCATTTGAGGGACTTGAACTGATATCTTGAAAATCTGAGAGGAAAGACTGGCAGTAGAGTTTCCCTGAAGGTGCTTTCAGCTGTGAACTTATTAAAAATGTCTTTGTAGACCTTCAGGGTACTCTTTAAGGCATTCCTATTTTCTTATGCTTTTGGAAGAGAGGGAGGATCCTGAAAGGACTCCTACTATTTTAGATAAGCAGTCTTTACTAGAAAATTTGTGCAAAAATTTCAGGTAAGTTGTTTTATAAATATGTATCAAAAACAAAATTAGGTGGCTTAAAGTGGTACTTGACTACTCAAAAACACATTTCAGGGTAACTGTCTGCTGTCTTGATGCTATGCTACTGTTGATGGAGAGATGAAAAAAGAGGTAAGGAAGATCTTCCCCATGTCTGGTGGCAGATAAAGCTTAACTGTTTTGGGTTGGAAAAACTTAAAGTGGGCTTGGCAGGCCGTGGATTTGCTGACTCCTCTGGAGTGTTGCCTATTGACCCATTTAATAGCAAGAATAGGATAGTCTTTCTGAGGATGCCATTCTATCAAAAGGAGAAGGCAAACTATATGCCTTGACATTCCTATTTTTTTAAGAAATGTAAAGAGATTTATTGGGGAAGAAGGAATCAGAAAAAGCAAAACAGCTTCATCTGTTTTTTTCTTTAACAGAAAGGCAAATTTCCAAGAAAGAGCATCGTAAAGTCACTGCTCATTTCACAGACAGATTGTTTAAGGCAATGGGAGGGGGGGATGTGCCTGTGGTTATCTGTAGGTAGATGGATGGTAATGTGAGCAAATGGGAGAAGCATAGATACCAAATACAAAAGAGAAATAGTGGATATAATAAAAGGAAGAAAATGCAAGGAGAAGAGGAAGGAAAGGAGTAATCAATATATCAAAGTAAGATTTCTGTGGTAGGAGGGAGATATGTACAAGAAGAACGAGAAGCTACAAAAAAGTGAATATAAAATAATTTCTGTTCTCTAATGAGTTGGATTGTTAATTAATTTAATGTTGTTAGAGAAATGCTGCTATTTAATATATTGCACAATAGCAGAGTAGATGGTACAAATTGTCCCTTTCTTATGTTTGGGGTATATGTTTTGAGTCTTTTTGGGTCCAGTGACAATCGCCATAGTAGAAAGAAATATGGCAGGACTACTTTTTCACAGAGATTGCTATGGGTATTCTCTGGACTAGCTGGTGTCAGGTAAACCAAATCAATAACTATCAGTCATTTTACGAAGGCCAAGACCTTCCTTGGGGATATGCAAATTATTAGGAATTATTTGGCCTTCTTTATTTTCACAAATAGGTGGCAATATTATTTTTTATTGACCTCCATAATGATCTGTTATTCTAAATATTAAATAATCATCTCTGAGGTAATTATAGCATTTTTAAAATTTGTCCTACTCCAAGTGTATTAAATGGTGGGAAGTGAAAATATATTCATAAGTTTCCAGGTCATTTAATCTTGCTGTAAAGAAGTTAAAATTGAAGGGCAAGGGATGTCAGAACTTCTACCAGAAGCCTGTCCATAATGCTTTGATATGCCAGAAACTCCTTTCTGATTTCCAGTTCAGGTCTTATTTCCTGTCCTTATGCTAGTGTTTGCTTTAATATTTTATGGCTTTCCTTTTTAGGTTTTCTAATTAATTTTCATTTTCAGATGTGTACTTGGAAATTGTAGATTGTATGTGTAACACGAAAGATCTAAACTCCTGCTTTACCATTTTTCAGTGCTGTTCTTGTTTATATGTGCTCTGTATTCTTAATCATCTTATTTGTTTTTCAGGATGAATTTTTCCTAGCATGTTACCAACTTAAGGATCAGAGTTTTCCTGAGGCCATTGTCAATATTTGGTAGTGTTTTTCGTTGAGTTTTAGTCAATTGCCAACACTCGACTTTCCAGAGCAATGTTGATATGGATATAAGACCTGACAGAGGTACCGTAGGTGCATCTTCATTTTCAAACTGAATTTATTTCTCTCCTAAGTTGTATTTCTCTCCACACCCCTTAAATTTCTTCCACTCTCTCAGGAGTTAGAAATCAATATTTTTACATGAAAAAGGCCAACAATCTTGTCATTCTTTTTACCCAAAACTAACACAGAGTTAATTGGAAGTTTTGACTGAGTAATGACTAGAGAATTTGGCTCAGAACAAAGACAGTACATGAAAATGTATTTTCTTTAAAAGAAGAGGACTCCATCTGAAACAATACAATAGCATTTTTCAGTAAAATGAATTACTTGAAAGTGATATATTGTAGTGGTTTTTGTAGCATTGTCTTATCCTTGGACTGATGTATGGTAGCAGTTAAAATGATAGTCAAAACAGGAAATGTACAGAACAAGAAAGTATCTAGAAAAATATGCACAGAGTTTTTATGATTGCTTGGCTTGCCTTTGTTTACAAGCTCTTATTCATTAAGCAGTTTTCTTTGTGTCTCTTGAAATTCTCTACAGCATTTCTCATGGATTTGTAGCAACTCACATTGAAGGTGTCACACAAACATCAGTAATATCAGCACTTTCTTTCACTTCCAGCCTGAAAGTCATGCTAGGTTCACCAAATCTCAGTTTACTTGAAGTCCTTGGTGTATCTACTGTATTCAGCAGATGAACCATGGAAAAGTTAGTGAGTAGCACCCTATTTATGTTAAAACTGGTCAAACTCAGAGAACTTACCCCATTCAAGGGAAAATTTCTTTTTTTTTTAAAATGGAAAGGAAAAGGAAAAGAGTACATAAGGACTTCTACCAGCAAAAATGACAGATTTTATAAGTAGAGATGGCACACAGAATCAACTGCTGCTTAGTTCAGATACTTCTCTACATGTGAGATGTTTCTGGTTCTCAGGCTGGCTGGAAGTTTGCAGCTTCTTCTCTCCTGTCTCTAAGATTCAGCCTAGAAACTAATTTTTTTCACTGCTGTATCACTTATATCTGGTATAAGCTGAGCTGATGCGAAGCACTCCCAGTACAGTTTCTCCGAGATACAAGGTACTGCTGTGCCTTAACCATGACTGAAAAGTAGCTTTTTAATGGCCGCAGTTGCAGCTGAATCAACAAGCAAGAAGCAAGCAAAATTAAAGGTATTTAATCTTTGATCTTGTGGGTAGTTTTGGTTTTGCCACCCATGATGATGCCAGTAAAAAACAGACACATGAAACTCAATGTCAAAGCCTCTAGCTGTAACTGTTTAATTACTACTGCAGTTACTGTTTAATTAGTGTTTGACCACAATGTCTACAGTGTTTCTGATGTTAGCTGAAGGGTTCTCACTAGTCTTTTAACTTCAATTTTTAAGCCTGAGTTTCTCTCAGAAGACAGTGGGGTGCCTCAAATTCAAGCTGATGACTTATTGTATGTAATAGCTCAGTCCAAATGAGTAGTAAAGAGCAGATAGAAGGAGTACTGTAAGGGAACTGGCTTGCAGGGAAAAGGATCTGTACTTCATTTGGGACAGATTAAAGAGAAAAGTGTTCCAAATCCACCACATCTCTATGTAGTGAAGTCACAAATTAAAACAGGATCAAGAATGACCTATGAAGAACATCCTATGACTTTCCTAAATAATTGAAATATAAAGGAGTCCTGGAATCTGAAGAAATATCTGAGCTATTCTTCTGTCTCCAACAGAGACAGAGGTATTTAGAAATATGAGGCACAGAGTGTATGTGAAGTCAGCCTTGCATTGGAAATTCTTCCTAACTAGTGGTACTACTTTCCTGACCAAAAAAAGCACACATTAAATGCATTAACCCCAACAGGTCAAAACATCCACAGCTGCGTGATTTCCCTATATATACGTATGTGAAATATTGCTTGATGTTCTTAAATTGATTTTTTTTTTTTTTTACTGTCAACAGCTGGATCTTGATCTGAGGATTTGGTGTTCAAGAACATATTTGCTCTTTACTTCTTAATATCTGGGCATCAGTATTATCTTCTGAGAATCACAATGAGAATATGATGCTCCTGCACTAAGACTTTGCCAGATCTGAGAGTTGTTGAAACCAGGGTTTTCCATAGTCATGTTATGGAGGTCAGTTTAGGGCTGGTTTCCCTCTTCCTGAAGCATTCAGAGGATGGGCTGATATATACTTATATCGCATTCCACGTGTCCAAGTTTAAAAACTTTCTAGGCATCTACACAGATGATGTAAATGAATTATCTCCAAAATTACAACACCTGTATTTAACCTTCTGCCACCCCCACCAGGCTGGGAGTATTCCAGGACAGACCAGGACACCAGAACTGTCCTCCACCTCACTTAGTTCAGGAGTGGGGATGCAGGCCTTCTCCTCTGCTCTAGTTTTACATCTGAGACAAGATGGAATCTCTACGATTCCCCTTGGCACCATTGAAAAAGGGCCCATTTTTGTCTATGCTGAAAGTCATCTCCATTCAAAGAAAATTAAATAGAGAAAATAATGACAAGCTTTAAAAATCATTTTTAATACCTTAACCTGTGTGTCAGCCACATTCCTAGACTTCTTTAAAGAAACGTATGCCAGTCTTTTATGAAATCAGAGGTTTCTGAATTTGGCTCTTAGTGCTTTATACAATAAACTTTTCCTAAAAATGACGAATGACTAGCAGATGTTTTCTATTACCATAGTGTAGCTTTGTTATAATTCACTAGAATTGGTTTGATTTTTACCATTTTCAACAACTTTTTTAGTGTGTTTATAAAGCTAATAAAAATATTTATCAGGGAGAAAGCGTTACTATGCCACATCTCTACTGAAAAATTAGTCAGAAAAGTAGGGTACATAGTCTTCTTTAAAAATTATGACAAATATCAGTTTTATATAAATAAAGCAGTTTCAAACCCACAGCTTCTTGAAATAACAACTTCTAGTATAATTAAATGTTAAAACAGAATGGAAATCTGGCATTGAAAGAAAGAGGGTAATGTTTCATTTCCAAAGAATGCTGCTTTGAAAATTTGGATTCAGCTGCACATTTAAGCTTGATGCAGCTCAAGAAGTTATAAAAGGTAAAATGTATGAATTTTAACATTTGGTAACTCCTCAGCTTCACTAATTTTAAAACTATTCAGCTTCTACATATAGAACTGGTAACACTAGGCCCCTTTTCTTTTTTTTTTCTGATGGAGGACTGACTGGAAGCTGAAATGATCTGCGCAACTTAGAAAAACTTTAGCAGGAGAGTTGAGAGTCTTAAAGTGACCCAGAGGATGAGTTCTTTCCAGGCTGCTGTTCTGAAGGCATTCAATACCATTGTTAAGAAGATTTCTAAATTGCCAATATACATTTTCTAGATCTTATTAGCATCTCATTACTCGTAATTAAACTACAGAATCAGTCATTATACTAATGGTATTTTACTCCTTCATCATTGGTGTTTACTCCCCTCAAATATTTGTAGACTGTTATTTTTCCCTCTTAGTCATCATGACAGCTGGGCAAATACCTCAGAAAATTTTTGCAAATATTTGTGGAGTTCTGAAACGAAGCCTCATATCCTATTTTATTAAGCCATGGTGAACTTCTTCTTCACTTAGGAGAAGAGAGCAGCTTTTCAATAATACTTTCTTTCATATATGCTAAAGTTATATGTATTTATGTATTTTCTGCAATCCTGTGTGTCACATTAACACATTACAGGGCTTGCTTTTTCCTTAGACACTTAATTTTCTGAATATTTATTTCCCTCCTTTTCTGATTTTTTTTAACTGCAGACTTCTGAGAATTTTACAGTGTATTCAAAGCCTCCTTCCCCCTATAACACCTTGAATCAACAGGCAAGGCTGTTAAGCCCCATTTGGAGGTGTTTTTAGCCCTTCAAGTAACTAGTCAGGGAATACCTAAAAGTAGCATATGCAGTTGCAGCATTTCTGCTCAGAACTGTGTGTTTCTCTGTGCAGGCAGGATCCTTTCCTATAAAAGAAGTCATGAAGACACAGCACTGAGTGTGATTACCCTAAACCTGCTAAGCACTTTTTATTTCTGCACCTATCTCTGATATGATGTAATTAACTTGACTGTAAATTTGTACCTGATTCAGTAG
>JAYDZK010000113.1:121383432-121403938 GCA_034509185.1 Euphonia xanthogaster
GGGCAGGGGTGTATTATTCTTTTTTTAATTTTATTTTTTTAAATATTTGATTTGCATACATACACGTGGTGAATATTAACCCCCAGGTGAGGTGACTTAATGCAATTCAAAAACTAGTAACAAGGCTCTGAGTGCCAAGAAATGCTCTGTATTTTATATTAAGAAAATTAAAATAGAGGAAGTATGCTTGTGTGTGTCTATGCGTGTCTGTGTGCATAAAAGTGGGGGTAGTGCAGCAAGCCTCCAGCTCTATTGTATTACGTTTAGTTTATTTGCTTTGTGAGGACTCAACATCTCCATAATTTTTTTTGCATTTTCTTGATTCTAGAACACTACCTATTTCCACCCTAAAGCAAAATCTAGCTACAGTCCAATAGTTTCAGCTCTGAAATGTATTGTGTCATGCTCAACAGTGAGGATCACATCAAGTGCCACTCTCTACAGTGAAGAGAGCAGTAAAACACAGAACTCCCGGGGCTTATCTTTTTCTCCAAAAAAATATTGAATTTCTATCTGTGGCCCACAGCCCTCCCTTTCAAATCCTACTGATGCCTCTGGCAGGAAGATCTGGTAGCAGGAATGCAGTCTAAGCAGAGGCTTAGCACAAAACCTGTTCCTCTTTGGCAGGCCGCCATCTTTTCTGGGGGGTGAGGGGAATTAAGGGTTCCTAAACTGTTCTTAATAGTTGAAGGATTGTCTGGCTCTGTCAAATTGATACCAAAACACTGGGAGATTTTCTTTTCTATTTTTTTTTTTTTTTCACCATAGGAAAATCAATGTCCAGGAAAATATTTGCAGTCTTGATAACCTAATGACACTGTATTGCTGTTAGTGCATTGTATCAGTATTGTTTTGACATAAATGATGGAATGATATAGCAAGATAAAGATTTCTAACTTTCACAACTTGGCACTTGATATCATGCTGATTTCTTTAGATGAAGTATTTATGGGTAATATTTAGATTATTCCTTTCTGGAATATTTTTTGAAAGTAAAATGTGCTTGTATCTCTAATTGCATAGACACACACTCTTGTTTTGCTATTTAAATCCACTCTCTATTCCCTCAAGGACCCTTTACTACCCAAGTAATTGATGAACATTTTTACCCAACCACTAGCAGTAAGTGCAATGACTTCAAGATACTTGCCTGAGTTTCCTCAGCTTCTGCTGGCAACTAGGTGTGGGAGTGCACTTGCTCAGCTGACTTCCCATAGTTAGAGCAGCAATTTTAACCTCTTCAACCTTGGTCATTACTAACAGCAGCTCTGTGAGCACTCTGTATTGGCCCAGGAGTGAAACTATCATTGAATCATAGAATTGCTAAGCTGAGAACAGACGTCAGGACTGTGGAGTTTAACTGTTAACCCAGCACCGCTGTGATCACCACTAAACCATATCCCCAAATTCCATGTCAGCACATTTTTGAAGACTTGCAGGGATGGCAATACCACTTCCTTGGATATTCTGTTCCAGTGGCTGACTACCCTTTCAGCAAAGAAATTTTTCCTAGTATCTAAACTAAACTTTCTCTTGTGCAACTTCTATTGCCATTTCCTGTCTTCTTGTCCCTTGTTACCTCAAGGAGAGCAACTTCCACCTCACTAAAATCTCCTTTCAAATATGCCACCGCCTCCAGGAATTTAGAAAAATGAATATGCTTCTCAGTCTGTTTTACTGTGTTTTTCTCAAGAGTTCTGCTGTAGACCAGGAAATCTGGTCACCACCCAGACCAGACTATTTTGTGCAGTCTGTCTTTCACCTCACCCAGTAGGAAAGTCAAACTCCACTCCACTGCATTTGTATGCACATGCAATCATTTTTTTCAATTCCTTTTAAAACAGTTTTTTGATCATACCTAAATTATTATTAATGTAATTATTATTTTAAAAATAGGGAAGGGCATAAAAAAATTATTTTATTATGTGAGGTTAACTTTCTTTTTTAGAAAAATTCTAATTTTTGATACTATGTTTTCAAATTTTGTGGGCTACCAACTGCTTCAAACTTTTTAATTTGACATTTCATTGGGTTTTTAATTTTAGTAGCTTCATAATACTGATTTGATATTACAATGCACACCTACAACGCACGCCTCTGATGAAGCTCTCTGAGTGCAAAAATGTCTAAAGCTGATCGTTTCAAGTCAAAAGTCTTCCAGTTCCAGACTCAACCCCAGTAAGTGACATCTTCAGAGCAAAGGTACACAGAAGAGAAAGTTCCTTGAGAATAAAATGCCTACCTGGCTACATCTCATCCAAAAGTCTCCTGCAGTAATGTGTCACAAAATAGTGGTATGGCTGATAGTAGTGGGATTTCTGGAATTATAATAAATAATTATTTACTATAAATAAAGGAATTATAATTTTAATCTCTCATTTGAAACTCTGCTTCTGTTTACATGCTTTTTCATCTTTTCACAATCTGAAACTAATACTCTAGAAAGCCAAAACTCATCCCTTCTGATGAAATGGCTTACTTAATAAGGATGTCTACCATAACTAGGTAATCTCAACTGTCCAAAATGCTGGCATCTTCTCAGTTTCCTACCATGAGTCTGCTAAGCTTTCATCTTTGCTTCCCCCTCAAAAATCTCATTTTCACCTTCTCCAGACTGGGTCTATAGGTGTGTATAAAGGGGGGATATGCCCCCCTATAAGTGTTCTGCTTAGCCCTTCAGCAGTTGTGCACCAAGCTGCTGATGCTGCCAAATATTTAGGGTAAATACCATACATCTAAGCACTGGTTTAAGGAATGGGTGCTCCAAGTAATGGGGAAAAGCCATCTTTTTTGGGACTGCCTGTACATCCTTTACAGTCTGAGGTCTGACTTTTTGTCAGTAGGAGGAATATTTGGTGGGGAGAAGGTTTCAATCATGCAGACCATGTGGATTTGAATACCGACATCCGGAATCCGTCACCTTTTTTCATGTTAAGCGGTGGCTCACTTTGAAAACAGCACCTCCTCACTTCCAACCCCGAAAATATTGTAGAATAAATATCTAATCAAAGGGAGCAAGATTTAAGAAATTGATTGGGAATGATAAAAAAATTAAATAGCATGCTGAAATTTATGACTGCATATGATAAGTCTTCATTTTCCCTGTCTGGATTTGAGATCAGATCTGAGCAGCATAGCACTGGAACTTGTTCCTGTTTTGTTTTATTTTAAACATATTTTGTGCAGTCTGTCTTTCATCAATGTGAACTGAATTTTCTCTCTAGCTCTTATTTCAGTGACATTGTATTTTTATAGGAGAATTTTGTCTCTGCAGTCAGTTGTTACCCTATAGATTGCTGTAACTTTGGGCTGTTTTTATTTGTGTAAATGATCATATCATTACAGAGTTTGTAGTTTTAAATTCTTAAGCCTGATGAAGAGAACCTAAAAAGAAATTAAAAAATAATAATAATAAAAAGTGTGTATAGTATTGATGTTATTTCTGGTTTTGTTTAAAAGTTAAAGGGATTTACATGGAAAAGGGAAGGAAGGGTATGTCATAACTTCTGTGCTAAGTAAAAGGTTTTGTTTGTATAAATCACATACTGCATTCATCATGCTCAAGACAAATGATAAACATTACATTTCAACATTCTCATAAAAATTAGGAATCTGCACCAATAGCACTAATTCCTCAGTGGACTGGTTCCATTTCTTTTACTGTCATCCTTCCCTAGCACAGTTATGTGGTAGGACTCTTGGCATTATTAGTTGCCATTGCTGCTTTCCCACACTAGGATTACTGTCAAACTTGAGCAGCTTTCTCTGTAAATAGCTTGGCCTTTCATTCCTGAGGTCCATTGCTTTTATTCTTTTCCTGGTTTTTCTGTTTTCATTTCCTGATGATGTTGTCATCATCAGTGGAGTTATGATGAAGAAGTTTGGTACTATTTATAGATTCTGGGCTCATAGCCAGCTATTTTCATGCCTTCAGTGCTATTTAAGCCTATTGTTCATTTTTGATTGCAGTACAGCTTCCTCTCATTTTGCACCTAAAGATGTGAGTTTTCTGTCTCTACCAACAACAAAATTATGGGTTTAGTCTCTATTTTAAAAAGCCTTAAAATTGAAAGAGTAGATTTTCATCCTTTGTTTTTGCTGTGTTATACATGCTATCACTTAATATTAGTTATTAAAGCGGATCTTGTGCTTCCTTTGAAGATAGGACATGGCATTTTAAAAGTTCAAAGAGGGTTCATTTAGAAGATCATTCCTCTTTTGTTTGATAAACTGCTACGCACATGTGCAATAACAATATACTGTTTAAAAACTCTTGACAAATAAGGATAAATATTCAGCATGCTACATGGACAAGTGCTCCTGAGATTGCTGTATTGTTAGTACAAAGAGATACCTATTTTTTGTGTGCTATATTGAAATACATCCCATTAGATTAAGAGTATGGCTCCTGCTCTTGCTCCCACAGGATCTCAGAGTTCTCCTTTTGTGTCTTCTCACTATTTATCTGATTATGGCTCTCTAAAATAGAGAAAAATAGAATGTTTCACAGTATCTTCTTCTTAAATTAAGTCCTGCAGAATACAATGAGGATATCTTGCAAGGCTATTGATGATATAATAAAGCTGTTTAGGTACCTTGAACTGGTGCACCAACACTCTAAATCTAATAATACAGAGACAAAAAAAGTTTAATGTTATGTTTGTGACTTAAACTGATAATAAAAAAGAGAATTGGTATTTAGAGTGATGTACTGCCTTGAAGTTAGTCTGTTGTGAATGCATGGTATGTTCTTAGCCACAGAAGCATGAGTAGAGACAAAATCATATATCAAAATCATATATGGCAAGTTCTTCCCACAACCTTTGTTTATGCAGGTGTAATTTGTGTTTCTGGCTTTGCAACTGCACGTGAAAGATGATCTCAGGCCTTGCATCAAAAACTCCCTGAATTGCAAGTTTGATTAGGTAGCTGAAGAGGTAAATAGCGTAGTGTTTAAGACAAGCTGAAGTTTTGCAAACCCCAGTGACAATGCTGTTTATTCACCAAAAAAACCCCGAGATTAACTTTTTAAAATATGCCTTATTTGTCACAAACTTATTGTCATTCCAAAGTGCTGGGCAGAATTCCTTATTACTCTAGGAGAGTATGTTTAGTAAAAATTATGCAGGTTGTTGATTTAGTTAACATAATAACCTGTGTAAGCTGCTAGAGAGCATGTATTTTGAATTATTCACCTTATTTCTGAAGGATGGGAAAAGTTATTGTGATCTTTTTAAAAAGAAATTATGTCTTTCCACAACAGTTGTTCCTTCATTACATCCAAACTAAAGCACAGTCCGCACTGTGAATCTTACTCCTTTTTCAATAGAAAGTATTTTGAATGAAGACTACTCCTAGTGTAAGGTCTTTTGAAAGTGAAGAAATAGCATGGAAATGTTCCCTAACCATCTCTGAGGAAGCTGATCTGGAATGGAGAGTAGACATTTGCAACTGATCATATGGAGAGCAGAAACAGAAAAAAAAATTATTTCAAGAGAATTCTCCATTTTTTTCTGTTGGTGAACGAAGAGGGATTAAGATCTAGATGGCAAAAAGGTTGGGGTTACCTTTACTTGAGTTCTAAGTTTTACTCTTCTATAAATTTACTGCCCGAGAGTTTTGACTACAGGTCTTAGGAACATAGATTAGTGTTAAAGTGAAATATAGGTGTTTATACAATGAAAGCAAGGAAATGTATGTGATTATACTCCATCAGCAAGGAAATACATATGACTTTTGTAGAAACTAGGAAGTGTGGTCTCCAGAGAGTCGACGTATTATTTATGTTTCTGGTAAATCCACAGTGACCAGCTTGTATAGGCACTAAAGGACAGGTTGTCTCTCACAAGGGAAATCTGATTTCCTGAATGCTATCTTGTTTCTCTAAAAGGTAGAAGGAATATAAGACACAAACATGTGAGAGATAAGTTTCAGAAACTGTCATAAACCACCTGGAGACTTCTTTTTTTTTTAGCTAATAAAATTATTCTGGTCATGCAGAAAATGATTATTGCATGCCTTTAGAGAACTGCAACCTTCTAAATATCTAAGTCTGTTTGGAAATTATAGATGAGGTGTCTGAGGGGCTATGTCCTTTTATGATTCTGGTTTATTAGTCTAATGGTCTAATAAGGTCTAATGTTTTACCCAGACTTCAACATGAAACAAAAGAATCACAGCTGTTGTCATTCAAAACCATTTGATGGAGTGCAAGACTGCACTTTAAAGTAACCAATAATCAGGTTTCATTTATGGGAGGTGGGTGACAGGTTCTAGGTCCACTTTGGCTTGAGAAGACATAAACCATCATTTCTTACCTTCTAAAAGTGACACCATAATAACAAAGCAACCTTGAACAGGACTGGTTTTCTGTCATTCATTTGAAGAGAAGTCACCTGTGAATAAAAGAAGAAAATGAATGTGGGGCTCCTGGGCCCTGGAAGGGCAAGATCCAGAGGAAGTGTTGTTGCTCCAGTGGCTAATAGGACACTGTTCTTTGGGAGACCTCATACTTCCTAGGACTGTTTATGTGTTTTCCATTTAACAGCTGTCAGAAACAATATCTTGTTGTCACCTTCACATTTCCCTCCACCTATGTTTAAAAAAGAAAGCAGCCAATCATCCATTCTTGAAAGGAAAATGTGGTCACTGATGCCTAATTGCTTTGTGTTAGGCATTGTTGTGAGTTGACTAGCTGGACACCAGGTGCCCACCAACACCACCGTATCATTCCCATTCCCAGCTGATCAGGGGAAAGAAAATATAAGGAAAGGCCCATGGGTCAAGACAAGGACAGGGAGAGATAACTCACTGGTTTACTATCACAGGTAAAGCACATCCAATTTGGGGACATTGGTTTTATTTATTACCAATCAAATCAGAGTAGGGAAATGAGGAATAAAACCAAATCCAACAAAGCCCTTCCCACTACCCATCCCTTCCTCACAGGCTTAAATTTATTGCTGATTCTGTGCCACTTCTGCACAGTGACCAATGGGGATGGCGAAAGCAGGCTGTGCTTAGTCATCACATGTCTCTGCCACTCCTTCCTTCTCAGAAGAGGACTCCTCACGCTCTTCCCCTGCTCCAGCATGTGTTCTTTTTTTCTATGGACTACATTCCTTTAGCAATAGATTGCTCCAGCATGGGTCTCCAACAGGGTCACCATTCCTGCCAGCAAACCTGCATCAATATGGGCTCCTCTCTCCATGGGGACAGAGTGTGGGCTTCCCACAGGGTCACTGCCTCCTTTGGGGAGGATCCAGTGCTGGGTCCTTCAGGGGCTGAAGATGGATCTTTGCTTCACTGTGGGCCTCCACTCCTGCCTCATTGTGGTCTTCAGCATGTTAGATCTCTGCTCTGGCACCTGGAGCACCTCCTCCCCCCCACCCCTTCTTCACTGACCAGGGGTCTGCAGGGATGTTTTTTTCAGACTCCTTTCTGCAGCTGCAGCTGCTGTTGTACAAGTTTTTTCTTCCCTTCTTGAATATGCCATCCCAGGAGAGCTACCACTGATGCTCGTGGTTGATGGGGTCAGTCTTGAACAGTAGCAGGTCCATCTTGAATATGGCAGATATCAGGGAAATCTTCCAGCAGCTTCAGAGAGAAGTCACCCCTTTAGCTCCTCTGGCTACTAAAACTTTGCCATGGAAACCTAAATCAGGCATTGAGTCAGAAGGGCTAAAACCATGGGTGAACTGGGGTTTCAGATTCAGCTCTCTCTAATGTTTTCAAATATTTATCATGGGTCTGCTTTGGTTGTTTCAAATCCCAATCTTAATTCAATGCATAATTCTCTCTGGAGGCTGTAGAGAGATTTTGAGATGAGTAGAACTGAGGGACCAGATATGTAGAAATTTACACTTTTATAAAGCCAGCAATATTTACATAGAGGATATCTGCACAAATCAAAGGATGAAACCAGTATTGTTTCTGTGAGTACACAGCTTATAGCTTAGTGCATCAGTCAGGCAATATTTGATAAAAAATTACTGGAGTTCCATAAAATCAACCCAAAGATAGCTCTGTATTTTAGATGACAGTCAAAGATGGAGAATAACAAAAGGCAGATGTGAAGTCTGGAGCTCAACTAACCAGTCTGAATTGATAATGGTATTTACAATGGGAAAGACTACCTTTTAATATTAAGCGTGTGGATTTGAGTAGATTACTGGATTCTGTTTCAGACTTCACCACAAGCACTTTGATTCTCTTCAGGTCTCTTTGAGTTTGTGAGCTGTGTAAAAGAAAATCTTAAAAGAGCCCTAGCCCTAAATAAATTTTATACTGAGATCTGCTTTTTTATCCCTCAACTCCTGTGGCGAAAAATTTCTATAAGACTCTGGTGTAATTTTATACTGTAGTTAGTTCCCACTGATTCTAGGAGGAGTTCATCAAAACCAGTGAAGTTCTCAGCACAGGGAGCTTGTTTGAAATTTCCTTAAACAGACCTAGAATTGTCTGACTTTGTGTCTGTGTACACAAATATAAAAATAGGTATAAACTGCCTTCCTCATTAATACAGGGCATCTTTTGAACCGTAATTATTTATCTTGGAAAGGATGTTTGCAATGCTCAGATGGAAAGAGAAATATGTTATTATTATGAATAATTAATTTTCAGTAGTTGTGTGGGATTTCATGGCATGAGAATTTCATTGAGTTTAATAGAATTCACATGGCCAAGTCCACTCACTGCTGTAAGTCTGCAGGGTTTTGGGATTATTAAAAGAGATAAAAGAATCTCCATGTCTCCCACAGTAAATTCAATGCCCCATTCTGTATAAGTGAAGGCAAAAGTGAAATGCCCATTTAAAACAACCAGGTCATATTTGTCTGGCAAGATGTTGATATAATCTGCATTACTTTAGTAAAAAGCTGGACCAATCAGAGAATTACAATAAAAATTTGATGGAAGGGGCTATTTTAATAGACATACTAACAAAATTATTTTTCTGGCAAGTTGTAGTAAAGAAATACTTGAAATTGGATTGGTTTGTAATGTCAATAGCATATTGCAGTCTGGACACATTCTGAGGTTCCATGGACATATATTTTTTAAATGGCTCTCTATTTTGGAGAAGCTGATAAGAGAGAGATTGCCTCTCATTCAAGAGAGGAGTGGAAAATATGATAAACTCAATTGGGTAGGGAATATCATTCAGAAGTTTTGATGCAATGCAAAACATTGTCACTGGTGTGAATGAAGTCTTGAAGAGCTACCAACCTGCTGCCAAGAAGAGGTGAGTTCTGAATGAGCAGAAGTAGAACAGGACACAGGACATGCTCCAGTATATGCTGAGAACTTGAAACAGCATTTCAGAATGCCTGTCACCTTCCTTATCCATATCTCAATCACCTCTTCAGCACTTTGTTTCAGCCAGTACCATGTAGAACTTTTTACTCAGCAAAAACCACCTTCTGATAACCCTGACTTCCTCAGAACTCATCTTACACTAATACACTAATCCCAAAACCCAGAAATACTGCCATAGCTTTCTCAAGGTGCTCAGCCTCCATCAATGGCTTTATGTATCAGTGATTAATTCTACCAGTCCTTCTTCTGTAGCCTTCTCTTCATAAACAACCCTTAATTTTCACTTTAGATTAATATGTCAATGTTATGGAAATGTACAAATAAACCTCTACTTCACTAAAAATCTTCCTTCCAAAGAACACAGGCAGAACTACAGAAGCAATGTTGCTTTAAACTGTTTCAGCTTCGTTGGCATCAGGCAGTTTTTTGCACTATTGTTCTAGGTTTTGAAATCCCTGCTCCACTGGCATATTACTTTAAAAAAACCATGTTATTACTTCAGGTGCATCATGTAGAGTGCTGGGGGCAAAAAATGAAAAAGTATCCATCATATCCAGCTTTTCTACACCTTCAAAATGGAAGGAAGACATTTTTTTTGACCTCTCTGTTGTTCTGGGATTTTGTCTTCTCAGAGCTGGATAGGGCCAGAATTACAATGAGGAATATAGAATCATAGGTTCATAGAATATCCTGAGTTGGAAGGGATCTACAATGATCAAGTCCAACTCCTGGCTCTGTACAGAGCAACTGGAAAAAATCGCCTAATGTGTCTGTAAGTGGTGTCCAAATGCTTCTTGAACTCCAGCCAGCTTGGTGTCTTGAACGGTTCCTTGGGGTGCCTGTTCCAGCACCCAACCATGCTTTGGGAGATGCATATATTAGAAAAACCTTTATCTAATATACAACCTAAAACTCTCTTGATGCATCTTCAGGCCGTTCCCTTAAGTCTTATCCCTGGTCACCAGAGAGAAGACATCAGTGCCTGCCCCTCTGCTTCCTCTCAAAAAGAAGTTGTAGACAGATAAGAGGTCTTGTTTCCTCAGTCTCCTCTTCTCTAGGCTGAAAGGACTGAAATACCTAAGCCTCTTCTTGTACAGCTTCCCTCACTGTCTTCCTAGCCCTTCTTTGGGCACTGTTTAGTAGTTTAATATCATTACATCGTGGCACACAAAGCTGCCCCCAGCACTTGAAGTTAGGCTGCCCCAGTGCAGAGCAGAGCAGGACAATCCCTTCCTTGCCCAGCTGGCCATGCTGTGCATGATGCCCCCCAGGACAGGGTTGGCCCTCCTGGCTGCCAGGGCACTGCTGCCTCAGATTCAACTTGTCATTGTACAGTAATCCCAGGTCCCTTTCCTGGCACTGCTTTCCAGCATCTCATTCCCAAGTCTGTCCATATATCCAGGGTTGCCCCATCCCAGGGGAAAAATCTAGGACTTATTAAATTTCATACATTTGGTGAACACCCAGACCTCTGATTTGAATGTATTGGCAATATGGTTCCATTTGAGATATATCCCATATGCCTAGACAGATCAATGTATGGGAACTCCACTGGGAGGGCAGTTGTCATATAAATGACAGTAAAATTCTGAACAAGATTTGGCCTTATTTGGCTTAAAGGATGAAAGAAACTGAAGGTAAATGCTGGAGTCTTAAAACTATATTTTTTCAACATGCGGTTGAGGGGGCTGAAGGCAAAATGCTCAATGTTACTCTACCTGTTGTGACCTGGGACAAGGAATGGCATGTGGTAGAGTCATTCCTACTGCCCTTTCAGCCCTGTTGAATGCTGGCTGTGAGAAAAATTAAGATCAAGTTGGGATAAAAATTACAGCTTTCTATTCATGTTTTCCTAAAGTGATTACACCCTTAATGGCCTGAAGTAGAGTAAATGTAAATTATCTTCATAACAGGGGTTAGCTTAATGAACCTTTCTCAAATCTTGCATATTTTTGTGTTATAAAACTGACACTCTGTGTGCCATCAGACACAGAACTGGAGACAGCAAAGCAAATTTCTTCCATTAATATATACTCTAAAATTGACTATCTTGCATAGGTGGATTAAATATTTGATATAGCTTGATACACCTGCTGGAAAAATAAAGCCTTCTTGCTGAGAGTTATGGCAACAAGAGGATTGACTAGATAGACCAGAGCACTTTCTATGTTCTTAAATATCTATATGCTTGTAACATACATCAAGGCAAAATAAATTTCTAGGCAAAATATTTATTCAATAGATACTTACTAGATCGATTTCAGTGCTGAAGGAATAATGCAACAAAGAACATTGTTGACAGTAGAAGTGGGGTTTCTTCTACATATTTTCGAATAAATATCTATGACATAAAGCATTTCTTGCACTGCACCTGTTTATTAAAATATCCATAAGAGGATACTCTTTAAATAAAATTAAGAACCCTTTAATCAAAATTATTATTTCTATTCCTTCCTCGCAATGTTACTGAAGTGGTTTGTAATTTACAGGGATCAAGAGTATTCTATAGATTAATGTCTTTGGGAAAATTGGCTGAAAACCCAACTTTATTTATTCAAATAAAGTAAAAAATAGCAATTAAACTTTTTTGAAGACAAATTATTTCTAATGTATTGCAAACATATCTTAGTCTTTCTTCTTTTCTTGGTGTCATTACATTAAATATCCTATTTTTGTTCTTTTTTTCTTTAATAAAAACTTAAGCTACTTTTTAAATTAGCTGTACTAGTGGCTTTGATTTGAAAATTAGGAAAAAAGTTCCATGTATTTGACAACCTTTATATCTACTCATTTTTCTATTTAGTTTCCTAAATTTCATGCTATGTCCCTGTCCTTATTTCCTCATTCTTGCCTATATTTTAGCTCCACACAAGGTTGTTTTATAAGGAAAACAGGCTGCCACAACACCAAGATGATAATCTCTTTTTCCCTCTCCAGTTTTGATATTGTCGATATTGACTATCTTGAAAAAACGCAGCACAAATTACAATCTGAATTCCACCCTTTGGAGTACATAAAGTAAATAAAATGCTTGTTTCACAAGAGTTTTGTATCATATAAATTAAAGTAATTCAAATACATGAAGTCATAAGTGTTTGAATTTTATGACCTCTGAGTCATCCTAAATACAATTTAATTGCCTTAGGGTGCATTGAGCTGTTGCAAAACAGGTTGCCTTCAGAAAAAGAAAAGAATCATAGAAATGTGTAAAAATTAGTTTTACTGTAATTTAACATGTAACCTTGTCAATTGCAATATATATGTTTGTAATTCCTACTTTTGACTTGTACTAAACTGCACAATGATTATTACACAGGTAAAATATTCAGTGTTATGCTATAGCTACAGCAAACATTGATTAAACTCTCCAGTGTTCTTGAAGGCTGACAAGGATTCAAAGGAGGAAATGTAAAACTTGAAGGTACAGCAGTATAGTGACATTTCACTCTATAAAGCTGCCAATATTTTAATCCTGCACGTAAATCATTTTCATCAGTTCAATTCCATATCTTAATTTGTGTAGCAAACAAAGTATTGGATTGCATTATGTTTAATAATTAAGAATGTGACATCAATTTCCATATATTTTAAGTTCCTGGAAAGAAATAGAGCTAACATTTTTAGTTTCAATTTGTTTGTTTTACAAAATAAGAATGACTAAGGGTTAGGTCTAATTTTCATGCTGTGATCAACCAAACTTTCATTGTCGTTTTTTATAGAACCTTTAGTTTCTTTGCCTAAGTGATGTCTTCGTCAATGTTCATGTTGTATTCATTTAGAGTGATGATTGATATGGTAATAGATACAGTGTGATTGAAAGCAACCTTTGTCAATAGGAAGGCCAAATACTCAAACAGTGTATTGGTCTGAGTTTGCTCATTATTGGAGACCTTTCATAGTCATATTGACTTGCTGTCCAAATGTTGTTACTTACCTGATGCTTTCATTGTTTAAATGGTATAGACATTGGTATTGAACATGACTTTTCCCAATATTTGTCCTAAAATACACACACGGCTCAATTATCCACTGAAAATTCTTAAGGGCTATTTTCAAAGTATTAAAATGGTATTTGAGAACATAAGCTAAATGCTTGTGACAGAGAAAAATACTGTTATTTACTGGTAACATTAATGCAATGTGTTCTGCACTGTGAATTTGTATTTCTTGATATTAGAAAATTACCAGTAAGCATTCCTCTGAAATGCTTTTTCATCACAGCAGCAGAAGTCCAGGGAACCACACTTATTGTAAAAAGAGCATTCCAGAATCACAGAAAATATAATTGTTCTCTTACGTGTAGATTTTGCTATTCACAAGTGTTTCTATTCTTGACAAAACTCTTCTGGACTTATTCTGACCCTAATCACGTATTAGACATTCCTACAGAAGACGTGACCTTGATTTCGACACTAACACATTTCAGGAATGTGAAGAAAAATGCACTTCCTTCTTCAGAGTCATTGTGCATTGAAACTTGACAAGAGACCAGGCTCCACTAAACTCTTGTGCAAAAAAATATAGAGATACAATATAAGCAAAAAGATTTTTTTTAATGCAAATACAGCAAGTCTTCATGGGAATTCAGAGTTGGCTGATGCTTTATGATTTTCAGTGCAGCCCAAATAGCAGCAGGGAAGTAAGATTCCTCTGGGAGGACACAGAACAGAGGAAAATCATTAATTTGGCATGAGAAGTTTTAGACGGCATGGACAGTTCTCTGCACTAACAGACTGTGTAATTACAGTGAAACAATACTGTGACTATCCTTTCTGACTTGTCCATATCTTTACAAGATACCTTCCTTATATTCCTAAAACTTAGGACTTGCTTTCAATAAATCTTTTTATGGCTTAAAAGGACTTCAATTACCTTCTTACCCCTGCCAAAAGATGGTAGTCCTGTTGCAGATCTTTCCAGGTCTCGTCAATTTTGAAAACCCACTCAAAAATGAGATGACCATGTAAATTCATTAACTTCTCATATATGAGAGATAGGAAAATGGAGAAAGTGCATGAAAGTTTTTATCTTTTATCTCATGTTTATATTTCCCCTGAATAAATACACTTGACTGAAGAGTTCATTAGTAATTTCAAATTTATGAACTACCACAAGTGATTTTTCAATCCAGCTCTGCTTACATATTGATCAATTAAATATATATAGAAGACATTTACCATTTTCTGAATTCTCCTGTAATAGTTCCTTCAGAAAAATGCGATGAAAGACTAGTTTTAAAGATCTGAAGATAAAATTGTTGTTAAAGATTAAGGGTTAGATAGATTTCCTTCCAAGGCCTGAGTCATCCATTTTAGTAATTGAAGTCTCTGTATTTGTTTATTGTGATTTGATGAGCACTTCTGTCCCTTTAAACCACCTGTTGTTCAAAGTAACACCAAGCTGTGTCTTTCTTTTTCTTAACTGTCCCAGATGTCTTCCTTGCTCAATTTTCTTGCCTTGTGTCTCTGTCTGTGCATAGTTCCTGAACTTCTCATACTAACCATCATCATACTGCAGCTATAGTAGAAGACTGCTAATAATATGCAGGCAACAAGCCTATTCTGTATTAGGATGAGAGAATGGACACTGAAGATTATAGAAAGAGGTCTTTCTCCTGTCTAAGTGTCATAATTCACACCCTATATTCCCTGGAAATACATGCAGTTCTAGTGAATGGCCAAGGTAAAGTTTCTTTCATTCATTCATTTCTAAACTGAACAACCTCTTCAAATGGAGTGTACACTCTAGAAAGAAATATATATATCCTTGTTAGGCTGTATACAAAGAGAGATCATTTATTTCAGAGTTCAGGGAGGTGTTCAGCAATGTCACCCTTAATTTTTTTTTTAATTTATAAATGTAAATATATTATAGTTAATGTAAATATATATTATAATGTAAAATTATATGTTTATTTCTTCAGATTTTTACTTCACTTTTGGTAATGTTCCCTTAATTAAAAATACATGAGAAAATTCAGATCTGTGGATATTTATTAAAAATCTCAGGACAAAAGCCCTCCAGCTTCTTACATCATTTAATTTATAGGAATTGAATGCTGTGCTGTACTTAGCATATTTATTAAATAAATACATATTCCCTCCCAGAAAAGTAAGTTTGAGAAGGTTTTCCCCTACTTTCCTTATAATACTGACGAGGAAAATTTTCTATTTTAGTAGGAAAACGAAGTAAACAAATTATCAGTATCATTGTATTCCCATCTGCAACTCTCTTGCCTTGAAAGATTATATCGCACCGAGAGGAACCTTGCATTGCCCACATTCTAATGTCAATAATTCAAACTCCAACTTTACAACATGTACAAATGGAAAAAAATGGCATAATCAATGTTGTGACTCCTTGGCTTTACACATGCTAACTGAAATTGCCCCCTGAGCATCCCAGTAAGGCTTGCTCAAATTGAAATGTTTTGCTTCTTAATATTTACAAAAAGTTGCCATTGAATAGCAGCTGAACACCAAGGCATGTCCCACTTCAAGAAAATGGGAAAAGCATGCCATAAATGCTCCTGGTCTCTGAGTAGAAGGTACAAAGAGGGAAAAGTTACAAACACAGAAATATAAAGTAGGAAGGTAATATGAACAGCAGATGTTGTGAAAGACAATTCAGCAATGTAGAAAGGAGCCTGGAGTGTACAATTACAAACAAAGTAGATGAAAATGTAACTGATGACAGGCATAGAGTGTACATATTCATTTTTCCTTCTAGAGTGATAACAATGTTCCATTCCTCTGCCTTTTGGAAACTTCTATGTAATATTGGTGGGCAGATATGATTCCAGGCTTCTCCTCTTCTGAGCTGTCAGGAACCAAGCTCTCTAAAATGGAAACTATTCCAATTATTGCTTTTTTTTCCCCCAGAAGTTCAAAAAGGAATAGGAAAACAGGAAAATCCAGGTCATAACACTTTTATTCTCCAGTAACATAAGCTAGCAATTGCTACTTTTTACTTGATAATAGTTACTTTTTATTTTGGAAGTCAGTCTGGAATACAGAAGGTTTTGAAGTGCCATCACTTATAAGCAACCTCTTTTGGTGTTGAGGGAGGGAAAAAACCAACTCCTGCAGGATTCCTACTGGTGGGAGGGCTTCTGGAAGAAATGGTGTTCCTTTGGATAGATTGCACTTTAGGGGAAGTTGATGGGAATCCACTAGGGTTAAGAAAAAAATTGCACAACTCTTTTATAACTTTAGAGCTTACAGTAACAACAACACAAGTTATTTAATGAGAGTGAATAAAATGCTCATGCAGGTAAAACATGGGCAGTTGTCAATCAAGGACAAAAAGTCACTCCAGCTGTGAAACATCAGAGTGGGAAGTAAAGGCACTGTGAGCAAGAAGGTTTGAAAAATCTGTTTGGATTGTGAAGGAGTTTGTTTTTTCAGGGAAGAGTAAAGATTTTGTGCAGGAACATTCCCTTTGGTGGTGAAGCCCTGAAGTATTATGTGCTAAGTTCCTTTTCAAGAGAGATGAAGCATTGAAGGGACTTCTGAGGAAAGATGGAGAGAGCTATTTGAAGCTTTTGTTTTTAAAACTGAAAACACAATCAAATAGTGAAATATTTCTCTGTTCTGTTGTGAGCTTATTCCAGGAGCAAGTGGGTGAACGATAATGTGGCTACAAGGGAATCTGGTGGATCTGATCTGACCTGCAGAAAACGGAGATGTTGGATTTGTGTTCTTCTTCCTGAGTTCATGAGCAGCACTGGGCACAATGGGTACTTACACACAGTAATAATATTTGCCATTGGTATGTATAAAGATTTTAGAAGAAAAAGCTGTTCATTAGCAAGCATTTTGGGTAAGTAAAGACAGCAAATGGAAAAAATGGAGCAAATTATGTGAGATAAAATAGGAGGATGCTTTTGAACCATCTGACCTATGCTAAAGAACTCAAAAATAAGTGGAGTGGCAGGTAGAGGATTTAATGCATTAGGTAAGCAAGTCTGAAAAGGAGAAGTCTTTTCAGAAGTATTCTATATTTTTCATTGTCAATAGCAGGCAGCAGAGGAAATTGATTAAAACTTGGAATATGAAAAAAATAAAAAGAAAAATGTGTGGTAAAGAATCAAACAATGAAGAAAACTGAAAGCTGGTCAGAAATAGAAAAAAATTGGGTTTGGAGATTTGGAATTCAAAAGCTGCAGAATTTGAAATACTGAGGATAGTACAAAAATGCAATCTCAAGAACTGAAGGAATTGACAATCTACAAAATCAAACGTAGTAAATCAATAGAGGGTTTGAAGGAAAGCTAAAGATTGTTAAAGATATAGTAATTAGGAGCAAAAGTCCTATCCTAGATGTTATCCTAGTCATAAGAAATATAGGACTAAAAAGGGGTACAAAGACAGAGATGGAAGACTGGAGCATTCCCTAGGTTCCCTTTGGTAGACAGAGACAGAAAGAACAGATGATGAATGCTTGGAGTAGTCTAAGGTGCAGAGGAGCAGACAGAATGATATCAAAGAGAGGCAAAGAAGTGAAGGATATAGCTCAAATTAGGGACCATAGTGACAACAGGGGAGAGGGAGGTTAGGGAGGGGAGGACAAATCTGTGAGCATCACAACCAGAGAGGATAGCTTGGAGATCATAAATACAAATGCGTGAAAAGCTGTGGAGGAGTAGTGAAGGAGAACAAGAGGTGATCTGATAGAAAAAGCACTAGAATTTGAAGATAAATAAAAGGAATTGGCTTTTTGTGGTTGTTTTTGTTTTTGCTTTTGCTTTCTTTACTTTCCCATTTAAACAAATGAAGGCTTTAACATATTGTACAGTTCGCTTCATACTTAAACTACTTAATAGAATATCTTTTATATCTTTATTTTGCATATACAAATATCTGTCTAAAGGTTGCCGCTGTTACTATAAGGAAAGAGGAATTTGCTCCAAAGAAACTACCAGGAATACCAGTAAACAGAGAGATTTTCCCACCAAAGAGGTGAATTTATGTCTGCAAACTAACTAACCAGTTGAGATTTATATATTTACTGTTAGAGAGTAAAAATTAAACATTTTATTGGTGCTTGCCTGTCCATGATGCATTCACCTCCAGCTACATGCTAATACTGTTTGTTAATATCTTTCCCTGATGGCATGTGACTGTAATTTTCTGAGTGTATCAGATCTGTTTAGCACCGTCCAAAATAAAATAGCATGAAGATATAAATGCTAATGGAGAAAGTGCACCATGGGGAATGTACATCATAACATGAAACTACTTTCTTTATGTACATGAGTTTAAGCAAAGAATCTTGGGTTTTGATTGAGGTTTGATTTTTTTTTCAGCATACTCACTCCCTAGATTTTTTTCCTCCTTATAGCTTGCTGTATGTCACGTACTACATATAAAATGAAGCTCAAATTGCTACTTGCTACAAATTAAGCTGAAGAAGATCTGTGTCTACCATCCTAAAGCTGTGAATTGAGCTTTCATGGATGGATGATTTTATTTCAGTCAGTTCTTTTCATTACAGTTGCCCCAACTATGGACTTCATTTCAGAAGGGCTTAAGAGGTGAGTGCAGGCAGTTTTGACATAAGTTATATGAATAAGTGTCATGGTGGGGGAGTTACATCAGATGTGAGATCAGTATTTGTGTAAGGGGTAACTGCACCACACAAATAAATACCTGAATGACATGAATATCCCAAAAGGATTACAAAAGAATAGAAGAGCAAATGTACAGAAGTCCAAGGAGACAAAAAGATTTCCTTAGAATCACTGAATTTTCACATGATCACAACTTTTAAAGTGTGATATTGCACTTTGATGCATATGTCTTTAATACATATAACTTGGAGATGATACACTGTTATTAGAGACTTATCATGCCTGATGTGCAATGCAGAGGCGTTTGCTTTGATGAATTGGAATTTGCTGTCATGAATCCAATGGCAGCAATGAGACACATCACTACCACTAGCATTCAGAGGCTTATAGCTATAATTACCCTATATTAATACATGGACATATATGGGACAGAAGCAAATCTCTAGCTATTTGTGTCCTTCACCACAAAACTCTTATTTCCTTCAATGTTTTATACAGTTTATGTGTTTCAAACTTAATCCTGCATATCAAAATAACACTTAGTCTTTATAGCTACACTAAGTGCTCATATCACTAAACATGTATATTATTCTAGACTTATTTCCATGTGATTTATGCATACTGTATAAAGAAGCAGAGGAAGAGAGAGAGGTGAGAATTTTTTCCCTGCTTAAAAAGGATTTCAGCTATTCAAAAGATCTGAGAACAGTAGAAAGAGAAACATAAAGGAAAACAGTAAACTCTAGGAGCTGCATCCTTTGTTATAAGATGCATATTCATTGGAGAAAAAAAAAAACCTGAAAACCTTTTAAAATTGCATATATACAATTTTCAGCTGCTCTTACTATTCTGTATGCCATTCAGTTTTAAAACAGACAGCTTGGCTCTGTTTATGCAATTTTAGAACTGTCAGACTCTTCCTTAGAAATAATATAAATGCAGCTTGTGAAACGGCTTCAGATATGGGAAGCCACAAGGATTTGTATGGATTTCTAAAGTTCTTAAAGTCCTGTTTAAAATTTTAGGGAAGGAAAAAAAATCCCTCTTTGCCCATAATTCTAGAAGATCTGGAAAAGCAAATGTACCAATTTCTTTTTTTTGCACAATGTTAAAATTACCAAGCAAATTTTCACTGTGTGATTGCCATACTCTTTTTTTTTCTTTTTTTTTTTTTTTTTGGGTAGGTTTTCATAAAGATCAGAAGCAGGACAGGGTCCAACCCAGTTTGGGAATTCAGGAGGATACTATCCACACCTGGGTAGGTGATATGTCTAACATATAGGAATACAATGTAGTCTAAGAACAGCCTGGAGGCCTTCAAGAGGGGGGCTTGCCTGTGGTATAACTTGCAAACCTGCAGGAACTGTCTTTGGTAGCTCAGTCTGGATGTTTACTCTCTGTCTGGGCTGCCCAGATAAGCACCACACAAATTGTGACTTTCATGTGGGTAGGACGAAAACAAAAGGTGTGAGCATACTCTGTCAAATGCTGTAGAGACCAAACTTTATCAACAGTCAAGGAAACATTCACTAATCCTCTTTCCTTCTTTCTTTCTTTCTCTTTCTTTCTTTCTTTCTTTCTTTCTTTCTTTCTTTCTTTCTTTCTTTCTTTCTTTCTTTC
>JAYDZK010000113.1:121404038-121433406 GCA_034509185.1 Euphonia xanthogaster
TCTTTCTTTCTTTCTTTGTTTCTTTCTTTCTTTCTTTCTTTCTTTCTTTCTTTCTTTCTTTCTTTCTTTCTTTCTTTTTCTCTTTTCCTTCCTTTCTTCCTTCCACAACTTCCTTCTGCAACTTCCTTCCTTCCACAACTTCCGCAACTTCCTTCCACCACTTCCTTCCTTCCACCACTTCCTTCCTTCCGCCACTTCCTCCCTTCCTTCCATAGGTTTAGCTAGATTCAATACAGGTGTTATACTTAATAGTGCCCAAACCTAGAAACACTCTGACCTCTGGTGTCTTACCACCAATAGTTTTGTACAAAACTATTCTGAAAATATTACATTTATGAATTCTTGAAGTATCTTGCCACTTCATTTCTTTAAGAGTTTGGTTTTTAGAAGTTATCTTCCTTTTTTACTGCAATGCAGGAACACACACCCTCCACTCCCCCTCCACTCCCCCAACCTCCCAAAACCAACTGTGGCTTTATGTTCTGGTATGGGGTGGGTTTAAGTTCTGCAGAGGTTGGGAGGGGAATTATGGTGGTTTGTTTGTGGGATTTTAGTGGGTTGGCTGGTTGGTTGGGTTTTATTTTTTTCAAGTTATTCTGCTTAATATTAGAGGTATGTTACACTACCTGTGTATCTTGCTGGTGACATACTTTACCTGATTCACTTTTTAATTTGTCTGACCTTGTCTTATCACCAGGGATGTAGTCTGTTATTGATTAAATAATTTATTTAGCTGTCCCCAAGATGACAAATCTGCTTATTGTCACAAGAAAGTTGATATACTATACTTTGTTTTTAAAGGTTGTACAACAGTCAGAAAGTAATGTATAACTACAACATTTTTATAGATTTCACATATTATGAACATTTCATTAATAGTTACATCCAGCAATAAATGTATATTTATATGATAAAAATTGAAATTGGCACTAAAATAACTCACAGTTATTGGCTGGGCTCAAAGTAAATAGAATAAGGACAAATTTGCATGGTGCATTAGCTTATGAACCTTTTAATAATTTTATCATGCTTGCTAAGATTTCTCATTTAACCTTTTAAACACTGCTTTGGGAATGCACAGAAATTTCTTCCCGCTTTCTAAACTTGGGAGCGTAGTGTATATTGCATACATCCATAGACACATCCAGTTTTGCCTTTCTGTATGAACTTCTCGCATGTATTGCATGGGTTAAGAAGAGTTTATCTTATTAATTTTTTGCTTAAAAATATAACTCAGTTTCTAATTTGGCACTACATTGAATTTTTAAATTATAGATCTAAGAAACCCTGGTTTTTCTTCATCCTCCCCTTCTTCACTCAGAATACTACCCAGAATCTGGATTAATGCTAGATTAACATATTGAATAAAAAACATTATAATTCTTACCGTCACCCTTTCAGCTACAGATCTCCAGCCAGACACAGTGGTAATCTCTGCCTGTGGAACCCACAGTGTTTCAGAGGCCGTTTCAGAAATGGGCTTGAGAGGGCTTTCAAAATTTGGATAAGATGAGCAATGAAGGGGAGCAGAGCAGAATTAGAGGTGTGTTTAGCACACTACTTACATCCTGATAAAAATGCCAAATACAGCAGAGAAATTTGAAAGTAATTATTGTCAAGGAACAGTAAGAATGGCAAACTTTTTGTATTTGAAATTTGTTCTTTCTTGCATTTGGGCCTGGTACACTTCTTCATCTCATCAATTAAACCAAAGTATAAATGCCTTGCTTTCAATGTAATAAATTCATAGAAACAAAGGAAGGAACACTGTAAAATTTTCCTAATTTTCAAAGCATTCCCTTTTTATATATAAATATATTTTACAAATATTGGATAACATCTTCTTAGCAAAAAAGGTGCTGGAGGAATTAGCAAACATGCTAACTACCAAATGTATGTGAGTTAATCTTCAAGTGCAGTGTGATAGGAAGAGTTTTCAGCATTACTAAATAATCAGCAAAAAATGGGCTTAGGCTGCAAGTGTAAAATATACATACTGGAAGTTAAGAACTTTGGAAATATACTATTTCACTCCCAAGGTATATGTTTGCATTGTATTTTATCTATTTATTGATTTTACATTTAATGGCTTTGGATGTAACAAAAATTTGATCTGTGATGTTCAATAGACTATTTCAATTCCAAAAACCATGTCAATCGCTTTAGTTTCTAAAGGAGCAAATTTGGGTTGTTTGTATTGCCTGTGTTACTCAAAAAATACATATAGTGGATTTATAAAGATGTATGTTTATGGCTGTCTGTGCCTACTGACCTACTGAATAATGTACCTGGATATATACATTTTTAAATATATGTATATGTTTATATATGTTTACTAGACATGTAAATAAGCATTTTCAAGTGATTATAACCACCCAAGTTTTTTGCATAATGTCAGTATTTTCTCACAAGTTTTCAGTGTAATTTTCCTTACAACATTTGAACATTTTTGATGCATATCATTCTGTAGACCCCTCGAGTGGATTCAAATTATATATACAGACTTTCAATTTATATTTTTGTCATTTTATAAGGCTTCATACACCGTGCTTCAGTAGAAACAATGATTCATAGGGGAAAAAAAATTAAAATACATTTTCATAAAAAGGGCACAAATTATTGATAAACACATCTATGTTTGTAGATTGGTTATTTCTCAGAGGTTATTTGGGGTCATAATTGTAAATCTCATTACCTTGCTTGAAGGAGAAGGTCTCTTTCATTATTACGGTGCTGAGGTCCATATCCCTGAAGCTAATTGCAAGGTATTGCTTCAGAGTTCTAATTGTTTGCCATCAAAATAGCTGTGTAAGCTTGATTAACAGTGTTCAGCAACATTCATAATAGTCCAAGCCTGGTCCTGCATAAAATAGAAACTGGGAAAAAATCAATAAGATTTAATAAGATCAGGAACAATCACTTACAATAGTACATCAATCACACAAAGTAATAGGTGCAGGATTTGATAGGGTCCTGAACTGCCTGAGAGATTCATAACCAGTACTCGTTAATGATTTGTTCATTTGCATTTTATCAATCCAGCTACAGCTGACAAGCAGAAGGAGCAGTAAGGAAATATGTTGACTTAAACTCATCAGAGTTGCAATTAAAAAAACCCCAGATAACTTAATAGGAAAATCAGATGTGGCTATATATGTGAAAGGTGTGTGTATATACATGTGTAGATGTGCTCTTTCTTCCTGCAAGATTATAGTAAATTCCCACTCTGTAGTGGCTATTAGTATTCCCATAATCCCTCAGAAAGTCTGGTTATGTCTGAGAAAAAGTACAACAAAATATAAATTTTTAAATTCTCCTCGGTGCTTCACAATGTTTCTTTCTCATTGCATTTCACATAGTGTATTGCCATCACAATATTTAATATGAAACATGCATATTGTCTTGTTTTCCTACCCTTTTAAATAAATAAAGCCCTGGGCTTTGCCTTGGGCCAAACCCATATCAAACACAAAACCAATAGTAATGAGATGGCTTTCTGGTGATTATTATTTAGCATTATATCCTATATCAGCAGATTTTATGTCTTTCTAAAGTAATTAAGTTTTGTTTACTATCTGAACATGTTTTGAAATTGTCATGAATAAACATCAGACCTCATTTATCCAGACTCTTGCCTGTTTGCAATCCATCAGTCTTTTATTGAAAATAAGAAACCCAAAGCCAAGCCAAGCTAAAATGCTACAAAAACCCCCACATGAGCTGCCTTGTGTGTGGATGAGTTATTTAGAGAGTGATCTTGTAGGTCTATCTGCAGACTGTGTGTTTGCCTCTGTTGGGTCCATTTTGATGAGTGTCTCATTATAAACCAGATTACACATCTCCCTTTTCTGAGGAGCAGTTTGCTCTGTTAGATGTAGTAATTCTAATTTATATCCCAATTAATGTGTTTCCCTAGTATATAGTCTTTTCTTGTCCTTGCACCAGATTTATTTTTCTTAACAGACAAAACCTTAAAATACTGTCTTTGCTTCTCAAGAGTATCTCATGACCCAGAGCATGTGTTGTTTATTTGTACAATGCCTTTTTTTGCTCATTTTAGTCAGCCTCTACATTTTAAAAGGAGAGCAGAAAATTCTTAATCAATATGTGCTCCTGTCACGTCATCTTATACTACGACAGCATCTAATACCAGTACAAAGTCTGGGCTTCCTTAAGACACGGTTTAAAATGAAGATTGTCACATGGCAGAAAGAATTTAATTTGGGTTTTCTGCGCTACATCAGGCCCTTTGGCCTTGGCTACTGTAATGGAGGACCTTCCCAGGTTAGGTGACACTATGATTTTTGAGGTAAAAGGATGACTGAATTTACAGGCTGACTGATGCTGTGATTTTAAGGTTGCACTATGACCACCCCTGTAGTATGTGTTCCATGGAGAAAGAATTGGCAGATTGGTGGCTTTGTCAGAAAACTGGCCCAATCTGTAATGAGATTTCAGAAATTATATTCTCTAAACTACTATTCTGGGACATGTTAAAAACTATCAGCTACTGTATTAATCATGGATTAGTTGTAATAACTATTAATTTTATAGTGCTTTCAAATTTTTTATAACTTTACAAATATATCCTGAACTGGATAATTAAATCCATGAGCTGTATTAAAATCGGAGTAGCAATAAAAGAAAGGGAATTATTTGCTACAGTAAGTCTTGAGAAAAGGATATTCTTTTTCTGATTCTGAGCTGACCGTGAATAATTTGTGGTTTTTAATAAGTATGTTTACTTCATCAAATGGCTCTTTAATGAAGAAATACTATAGCCTCTGAATTTGCTAGATATTCTTGGATAAAAATATTAATTTGGCTGTTAGATGTGTGCGATTTTATTTATTTCTCTGAGTAGGTTTGATAAAATAGTCCCCTTGTCAGCTGCTGCTTCAGCCTGCCCTGTAAGCTGTCTCTGAGACACAGATAACCTGTAACATCTAAACCACCAGAGTCACCAAATAAAATTTAAGCCCAGGCTGATTTCCCCATTCAGTTTAAGTCTAGGTTGCAGAGTCTAGCAAGAGCTAAAATGTGCCACAATAAAGACTCTATCCTCAGAAAAAGGCAACAGAAATGTCTGGAGTAGCTGCCTTTCCAATTTACTGACAGAGGTGAGCTAGCACCTTCAGTATCAAGCTAGGTTTTGCTACTCCTTGGTTAAGCTTTTTCAGGAACAAACCTTCATCCCTGACTGCTGTGCCGGCAAAGCAGACTGCAACATCTTCAAAGAGGAATACTTCCCCAAATCCTTGAGAAAAAGGCCAGGCATTTTCTTCATTTCAGATCAATTGCTTGCTTTCAGATATATGTATGCATAATACCCAACTGTAAGCTTTCTGCAATATGTAAGACCCTGAGGGATAAAAGTGTGACCCATGAAATGAGGATGGACTCCTGTTATCTGGCTGTAGTTGGGGGCTGTGCCTTTTAGTGGGACTTCCAACCCTGGGAAGCCCTGAGCCCCAGTGTACTGCAGTACTGTCTGGCACCGTCTCTCAGTCTCTGTGGCCCAGGACAGATAGAACCTGGATTTTTCTAACCAAGACATGGGATCAAAGAAAGGAAACCTCTGAAATGGCCTGGGTATGTGAGAAAAGAAACAAGGAGCAGAGACATATGTCAGGTGTAGGGAATGGAGACATCTGTGTGACATAGACACACCCACCATGTGCAGGAACAACCAGTGATTGATAATATGAAAATTTTAGGATTTCTTTATAATTAGTGTATTGCTGCTTGGATCCTTAGAGGCAGTAGCTATCATTTTGCTCTCTAAGAGCCAACTCAGGGGCCAGATCCTTGAAAGAAACTTTTCAATCAATTTCACTGTTTAGAGAGCTTAAAAACAGAATCAATAAAGGATTTCCATAATTTCAAGAACTGTGGGGGGAAAAATGGAAAATTCACAGAACTTGTTATGGAGAACAGCTATAAGAAAATTGCAAAATCACATGCAAAAATCTATGCAAATCACATGAAAAGTGAATCAAGTCACTAAGTATCTGAAATGCCAAATAAAAAGTGGTAGTTGTGTTTGCTCTTAATTTTTTCCATTCTGCGAGAGCTATGTTATTTACCCTACGCTTGTTATGACTCTCAGAATTTAAAAATAGCTGGAAAACTATATTCTTGCTAAAAAGAAAAACAAAAAACGAGCTTTAGAAGCACTTCTTGTCTCTTTGCAAAGTGCTATATTAAAAAGTGCTTTAATGTTGCTGCTGCTGAACTTTTCGGTGCGACAATATCACATTATTCTAGACTTTAGGAGTGTCTAACTACACTATATTTCTGTTTCTTTATAAAGAAAAGTGACTATGGAAAGATCTCAAAATATTCTGGGTGAATAAGAAGCAAAATACTCCAAAATACTCCAAATTGTGCATTCTTCCATAGAAGGAAATAATGGGAAAATCAAGATCCAGTTCTAGGCAACTGCTGTTCGGTAAAGACACATCACACTAGAACATTTTCTAGCCTCAAAGAAGAAACAGAAAAGAAGGGATTTCATCAGTAGGCCCCTGATTTGGGCATAAGAAAGAAGCTCAGATAGGTAATATAGCCTGTGGCTGACAACTGGTCCATACACTAGTTGTGATATCTACAGTCTTTGCAAATGAGAATCAGGGTTTACCATGGCTACAAATCAGGTATGCAAACCAAGCTGGAAAAAAATTAGCTTCTGCTTATGAAATTCTAAATGTTATACATGTTTTGGAATGCATTTTTAAGGCCTAATTTTGAAATGAACACACTAAAAGTAACACAATTCCTGAAGACATCATGTTAGGTAACACTGTTAGCAACCAGAGCTTGAAGTCTCTGTCTTTCAGTGAATTTCAGATTGAAAAATTTTCTGTTTGACTTGTGTTTTTTCAAGTTTTTCCCCTAGAATACTTAAAATATAAGCTTAATTTTCTTCTTCTTTTCTTTTTATTCCTTCTCCGCTTCTTCTTCTTCTTTTTTTTCTTTTCTTTTTTTTTTTTTTTTTAAATCTTGTCACCATGTTGTCATTTTTTGTCATGTATATTATTCCAGAAGGATTTGATGTCTGGAGTGATTGCATAAATCAACTCAACTATGTCACTACTTATAAGTTTGCAATATGTTAACTCTCTTCATAATTTACATAATGTTTAAATAATATACCTTCTTTTTCCCTTACCCCTACATTAATGTGATTAGAATCACTGGAAGTGCTATAATTTTCTTGTAACCTGTGCTTTCCACCTACACTTGCTTATTACAAGAAGTATCGTTTCTAAAACTAGCAGCCTCTGATCAGTTTAGCTGTCAAAAATTATTTTATTCCAAGAACAAAATTACCTTATAAAATATATTATTGTTTCTACTTAGTATTTCTGTTAAGGTAAACAAACAACAGAAAATTGTTGCTTTGTATCATTTATTTCCATGCTGGCACCTAACTGTAAGTAGTAGTGGAATACATCTTCTGATATATTATGCAATTAAATTGATGGATGGTTAATTGAGTCAGTATGGCACACCATATGTGTACTCCTGACCTGAATGTCACTGGTCAGATTAAGGCTTCACACATTTGACCAAAGAACATATGCTGTTACTGAGAATGTGGCTCTAGATAGGATAGGGATTTTAGTACATGGAAAAAAAATCATCACAACTGGCTTTGCTCTTTGGTTGTTGGAGCCCTGGCTCCTTGGGAGTCCAGCTGTAAAGGACTTTAAAAATAATGAAAGTTATTAATTAAAAGCTTACTGACATCATGGCCATTAACTTTGGCAGGCTCTTTCATTAATTTATTTGAGGTCTCTTATTACATGACATATCCTCATCATAGCATTTGTGCCTTTGTACATCAAGCTTGAGATCTTATTGGCTTTTAATTTGAGTTTAGCCTTTTCTATTTTTATCTCAAATGCTTTCTTTTTTTAAACAAATAAAATATTTTCCTTATTGGTGGTCATGATACATATGCAAGCAATAAAGTAGCAGAAGGAGGAGAGCTCATAGACCTTTAATGACAGTGACACATAGACATCAAAACACATACAGATTCTCACACAGAAATATTCTTGTATATATAGTTACATCACAGTTGCAAATAATGGTATTTTTAGAAGTGCTTTGCTAAAACATTGTTTTCATGATGATTAGTCCTAGTCTTAGGCAGATTTAATATTTCTGTTTTATCTTATTTATCTAAATAATATTTAATGACATTGTATTTTTTGTCAGCTATTTTGCATATTTTACTTCTAAAGCAGTTATTATGGGAGCAATTTTAGCTTCACAAATGTTTTAAAGTAAATTATGTTATTTTACAAAATTATTGCAGTAGAACATACATCTGAGCAATAATGTTTTATCTTTGACATTGCTTTGATGACTCATCCATTTTGACAGGTAACTGCTTTAAAGCTATTTAGTTTGCATCAACACTGAGATAAAACGAGACTTGAACAATGTGTACCAAAGAAGAAAAAAAATATACTGTCATTACATGGTTAGAAAAAACAAAGATTTGTAATGGGAAAAAACAGCTAATAGAGAAATATCTTTGATTCAGTCATTGCTTGTTGTAGCAAACCTGCATATTCTTTGTCCACTGACTTAACCTAGAAAGAGAGTAGTACTGTCTCTGCTGCATAATTTGTTACTGCCACTTTGGGAAAGATTATGATAATGTACATATAACAAAATTGACAACAACGGAGGAGTCCTGTAATTTTGAACTAAATTCAAGGAGGCTGCTCTGAGCATAAGAACTAACAGTGTCTTCATTATGATTAGCTTACCTTTTCAAGTGTTCTGCTAGGAACCTCTATCACGTAAATTGAGGCAGGAACTTTATTATCATCACTATAGCAACTGCAGGGAAATTTATTTCAAAACAGTTGGCTACCTGAAAATTTTCTCGTGATGGAAAGAACAGCAGATGATATATACATTTTAATTCATTTTCATTTATTCCTGTTTTGAAGTGTTCCATAAATGAGTGAAAGGCTTTTTTCTTGTTGTTGTTTTAAAGACAAGATAACCAGTTCCATCTTAATTTTTTTTCCTAATCCATCTTTTTTTTCACTAGGAGCAAAAAGGAGTGCTGAAGGATTTTGGTTCTATCATTCTATGTAAAACTTTAATTATGCTAAGATATGGAATATTTCAAATTGGTCATTTAATGCACAATTCTCTTCATTATTTAATTTTTGAGCTTAGCTGTTACCTGGCTTTTCTTTCGACTGATCTTAATTCATGTAACCGCTCAGAAAGAATCGTGAAGCATGCTTTTTTTTTTTTTTAGTATTTTCCCATGGTGTTATTATCTTCTGTGCCTAAAGAAAAGGAATAACTGCACAGATGCATTTGTAGGGGATGTGAGGAAACTGTAGATGCACATAGAAATTGAATGCAAATACAAGGAAGTGTCTCTTTTTTGTCCATGGCAGGATGGATCCCTTGCTCACACTTGCAATTTTTCATGCACAGCCCCCCTTTTGTTGCATTTCTGTAATTACAGAGCTAGTATAATGCTGAAAACAATGGTAATGCTTCAGAAACTGGCATCAATCTTTTATTGAAAATCTACAAACATTTTTTTTTAATTTCTTTCTGCTCCATGATAGTTTTATTTTCTTTAAAATGAAGAAAGAGAAAGACAGTATTTGAAACTCAGGTTTCATTAAATGAGCAGACAGAAATGCTGAAATATCTCAGGTGTCTTGAAATCCTTTTTCTTCACAAAACATAAAAAGTGTAAAAATTCTTATTATTTATGCATTGTGGCTGGTGTTCCATTATGAAAGTGCAGTGTATCTCAAAGGTACCCCTTATAACACACTTCAGTCACTTCTTTAACCAATGCCCATTTTTTATTGAAAAAGACAGCATAAAATTTACTGCAATCTGCATTAGCAAATAGATCACATGATGGGGACTTCTTTAGCTCTCTTTAACTTTTACATCTCACTTGTAGCCAAATTTCTCTCAACTCCTCCTAATAAAGAAGAATGTTTTGTGCTTTAGATTTCAGTGGGTTCTTTCTTCTACTATGAAATGGAAATGCGTTAATTTTCTTTCACAGACAGGAAGGCACTTAAAGAATTGCAGAAGATGAGAATGTAAGATAGAATGCAAAACAGTCAACACAGTTGAATATTTCAGGTACTTTGCATGAGGCTCATTTTCCCTTGATAGTTTTAGGAATCTCACCAGGACACCTACCTAAACAGTCAAGTTGTCCTAAGGTCCTCAAATAATTCATTGGGAAAGGTTTGCCCCTCCAGAACAGAATCAGAATTGCTCTCTGAAAGTACCTTTTTTTCTTCTGATGACTAACTAGGAGTCTATTTTACTCTTCCTTTACTACCCTTAATTCTCTAAAAAATCCATCCGGTAAAAATATTTTCACTCACAAACATCTCACAGTGGAAAGACAGAATTTTCAATTGCAATATGTTTGGTTGGGGATTTTTTGTTCAATAGACTTTGGTTGGTTGGTCAGTTGTGGCTTTGTTTATCGGTGGGCAGTTTTTTGTGGTGTGGTTTGTTTATTTGTTTGTTTAGTTGTTTGTTTGGTTGGTTTTGGTTGTGTTTTTTGACACTTTTTTGTATCTACAAACCCTTGAAGAATATGAAAATCCCAGGAGGCCAGACCTTGAAATCATTGCTGCCAGTGGGAGTTTTGCCAGTGATTCCCTCAGGATTAGTATTTCACATTTTCACACAAATTAAGACTCAATAAATAAATGTCCTTGGAAATACAAGTGGCACAAGTCAGGGTAACTATGTGAATGATCAGAGATTAAATTAGTTTTCAGTGCAGCTTAATAGTTATCAAAAGAACATCTATCATTAGGTATTATAATCCATAAACACAAGTGACTACTTTGTGGAAGAAAGTGCTAGTGCTTTGAAAATCTCTATCTCTGGCATTGAAACAGCCATTGTAAAATGATGTTCATCTATATGACAGCTTAAAATATTTTTGCATTAGAGATCTCAATTTATTAAGGCAAAAGATCTATACATGAATGTATTTGGTCCAACTGCAGTATCTCACTAAGTCCCATCAGAACCAGCCTCGCTCTACATTGATTCACTATTCTGCTAGCACATACACACTTGCAGTGTTAGCATTTCTGCTACCCCCAGAAAGCCAGGTACCTGTTGGCCCAAAGCGCCCCTACAGGCTCTGCCACTTCTTCCCCTTCCCCTCGAGCTCTGACTGCCTTTTCTTGTGGTCATCTCTGACACGACACGGCTGTGGGACCTTGGTCGGAGCTGCAGAAGGAAGAGCTTTGGTGGAGTCTCCCACCTTCCTCCACCTGAGATGCTCCCCCTGGATCCTTGCTGTAGCCAGTATTTTTATGTTTCTGATCCTGACCCTGACCCACTGACCTGATATTCTGCCTTGACTCTGGACCAGGCCCATCAATGGGGACTTATCTGTCATCCTTAGACGTACGCTGACTCTGGTCCCTGTCACTGATCCTGCCATATACATCTCACTGGGCACAACAGGATGGCACCCCATCAGCGTGGCACTGACTGGTCAGCCTGACCATCACCCATGGATCCCAGCTCAAGGCCCTTTACAAAGCACCCTCCTCCTCCTGCTCCCTGGTAGTACAATTCCCAAGGGCCAGTCAACCTAAGATAGGAAAGCAGTGCTCCAACTGTTCAAGAATTTCTTTGTTTCATTTCATTCTTGGTGCCTGATTTGATGAACTTGTATCTGGAAAGATTTTCCTAATGTCAGGTTTTGGTCAACATATAAGAGACAGAATGTATATCCTAATTTAGCCAATAATATGTTGTTTATCAGGAGCACAGAAAAACTGATTGCAATCCATTTTTTTGTTGGATCCAGTGACTTGAACCTGAACAGATATACAGCTCCTTTATGTCCTCAGTTCTCATATATGCCTTTATGAGAAAATGTTCCATTTGATAAAGCAGTCATTGTGCCAGAAAATGAATGATTAACTCCACAACCACAGGATTAAGGTGATTGTATACTCTTTTCACTTAGGAATTCCAACTTTGAATTCTGCTGTAATAAATGTTTGTGAAGAACAGAACACTCGCAAAAGGAAGACTCAGGGCAGATGCAGTCAAACACAAGGACTGTGACATTCACCTGAGATTCTGGAACCTGGAAAGTCACTGCTTGAACCTCACTTCTCAAATACAAATAAAGGAAAGAAGCAGCACTCAGCTGGCTATTTGAGAAAATGTGAAGGGTATGTTCTCAACAGTTTGTCCTCAGAGTCTATGAGGATTAGAGAATGTGTTGCGATGAAGAATGGAAAATTGAATATATTTTCTTTGGAAATCCAAGCTTTTTCCTGTCTGTCCAAAGGGTTATCATCATATTCTGATACACTAATACTATAATCTCAAATTTTAGAAGAAAATTTAAAAAACACAGTCTGAATTTCATGTCTGATCTCTCTTCTTGAACTTCAAATGTAAACTTTGTTACAAGAAGTCCTTTTCAACATTTCTGGTTCTCTGACATCCTCTAACTCTATCTTTTCCAACATTTCTAACTTGAAATGTTGGAAAAGATAGCTCATGCATAATGCATTAGGTGAAAAGTCTATAAATTTTTTTGCTTTTAATTCATTTAGGAATCAAACTAATTTCATTTTCTTCATTGAGTATATTTTTATTCCTTGTAAAACAATCATTAAAACATTCAAAATAATAGAAGTGGAATAAGAAAGCGTATCAAACATGTAGTTTTAATAATAGATTGCATTGTTAAGTCAGAAAGAATTAGGTAATTGTAGACAGTAAATATTTTAATGCATATTCTCCTCGTGGCTTGTTAATTCAGTTACTTACATTAGAATAGTTGCATAAGAAAAACAACATTTTTTGCTAAATCAATTATCATAGAAAGCATTTTCTTAACATTTATGCATTTATGTTACATATGAATGAACAATATTGTGTTTATATCTAATTTAAGAAACATGTCTCTAAGGAATTAAGAATGTGTCCAGGACAGAAGGGAATGGGAGGCACCTCACTTTGTTAGAAGAAAAACAGGAAAAGTTCCCCTAAGACCATCTACTCAGGATTTGGGTTTGGGCTGAGAAAGATGACTGAATCAGGATCTGGATCAGAAGGCTCCCATGGAATTGAGTGAAAACTTATCAATCCATTCAGCTGAGAGGGGGTCAGAAGAAGGGAATGTTGGTCAAGAATTTTTATGGTGGTTAAATGGAGAAAAAAATATTTCCATTTGAAGTATTAAACATATTATTACAATTATAGAATACCTTTTCCAAAACCTTTATAACTCCCTATTAGCCTAAGTCCCATTAACTCTGAAAGTTATTTGAATGCTTTTGAAGACCCAAGTTACATACCCAAGGAACAAGTATTTTTAAAATAGTTACCAATACTATGCCCTCAGTGTCTAAATACCTTGTAATATGAAAAAAAAGACACGGCTAGGCATGTCCATTGTCCATAGCAAAAGGCTTCACTTTAAATTGAACACACAATTAGAAACTATTAATTAAATTGTCTTTTAAACATATATCTGTATCCATCACTCAACGCTTCAAATAACATAGAGTTTTCTTCACGGAAGCCCCTGTAGTGTGATGCCATTGTACCTCTTGAGGCACAAAAGGAAATTTCCCAATGAAACAAAAGGCCTCAGTAAGTTGCTTGAAGCCACTGTCACTTCATCATTCAATTGGAGCTCTCAGCGTTACCTTTCCCGACCTTGGTGAAAATACCAACATATCAGAAGCAACACCACTAGGAAAAAACCTTGTACTTCCTGGGGACTTCATGAACGTAAGAGGAAGAAGGGAGAGGTGAAAAAATCATTACTGACATAGTGTCTCTCCAGAGCAACACTCTCTCTGCTTCACTGAAGGCAATTGCCTGCTCCTGGGATGGAGAGTCACTTCCTTTCCCAAAGTTCCAAAGATCCAGTATCTTTCGTACACTCGTTGCACCCACTAAATATTATAAATATGGGATGTTTTGGCCAGATGGATAGGAATAGAGGGCAGCTATGAGTTATCTTCAGGACCTCTTTTTCCTTCCTTTGCAGTAAAACAGGGAAATAAATACTTCATTTCCCCCCTCATTCCTAGACATTATAGATCAACAGCAAGTAATACAGACCAGCACTTTCACAGGATTCAGCTTCAAGAACAGTCTTCTGCTCTTTACTGTACTTCAGTTTGGCTGATTTTTATGCATTAGTAGAGAAGAGACTTTCCAATATTCAAATGGATGCCAAGCACAGTAGTATAGTGCATTAACCTTTCCCTTTGAGATATTTTAGTTCAATTGGTGGCAGAGAAAACCACAAACTGTGGCACAACTGTCAGTCTCATAAATGATTTGTGACTGTGTAAATGCAGATGCCACAGCTGTCATGTAATCTGCACGCAGGCTATACTGGGAATGTAACTCAGACCCTTCTGCTCCAACAACACAGGCCTTTTCCATTTGTACTGTTCCATTAGCTGTTGAAATGGCTTAAAACTAGAACAATTTATCCTTCCCCTTTTGAACTTTAGCAAAATAGGGCAGAGCTCTAAACTAGCTTTCATTTACCAACCAAAATTCTCCCAATGTGATTTTCTAAAGCAAACATTTAAATCCAGTGATACCTAAATAGCTGTCAACGGTATTATAGAGAGCTGTACTGAACTTAAAAGCCCAGAAACAGATACATTTTCCTGGTTTCGAGTGTCACTGCAAACCACAGATTCATGACTCTGGATTGAATATAACATCTAATTTATGGGTTTGGGTGGAAACCACCTAAAAGCTGCAAATGCTTTGGAGCTTTTATTTTAAAAGACCCAAAATTGCAATTCTGGCTAAGATTTGCTTTTTGAGGGAGTTAGTTTGAACTGAAAAATCACAAAGCAATACCAGGGAGAAATGAAATCATGTGAAACAAGTCAGCAAGGCATGTCCAAACTTGGAATCAAAACACGGCATAGATATCTTGTGCACTTCCTTTGCAGACCCAATAGAGAGGATAGTCACAAATCCCAGCAGGTATATACCCCTTTCCAGTAAAAGGCAAGTTGGTTACTTACTCTCCTTTCTGTTTAAGAAAGACACAAGGATCAAAAGAAATTTTTCAGGACTGAGAATTTTTCACAGGATTCAGAAACATAAAGGAGTATGAGAGAAATTTGCAAAGGCCCTATTATTTCCTGATATAATATAGCAGTACTGACTTCACTTACTTCTCAATAACTAATCATTTATTCCTCTGTAGAAAAGCAACATTTTTCCAAAACTTAATATGGAACTGTTCTAAAATTATTACAGGAAACATATTTTCTCAGCTACTGCATTTAAACAGAAAAGCTCTGCTGAATATAGTTTTGTACTTTCTTTATTTGTTTATATTCAGGAACAGTTGGCAATTCTTTCCACCACCCCACTCCAATTCATTGAGCCTATAGGTCTTCAGGCAATCAGCAAAGACTAGAACAGAGATGTAGTGTTTAGTTGTTGCTTCCAAAACCTAGACTGCCAGTAACTTAATGAACCCTCTGGAGATATGTTCCCATGTGGAGCAGGTTATGCCTGTGCTTGAGAAGGTTTAAATTAGTTATTTCTTAGAATACCCTGTGATGAAAGCACTGCTACCAACTGCTTTTCTTGTCACTAGCCCATCAGGGCAATAAACCAATTAGTTGTTGCTATAGTAAGGGTCATTTCTTACTATTTTAAATTCTTGCAAGGGATACACAGCACTTCCCATATTTGTGGAATCAGCATTTTCAGTTCATTATGATTGCAAATGAATGTGTTTCTTCACAAAAGCAGTTTCGTTGTCAAAAAGGACTTGTTACGTTGCAGTTTTATGAAGTGCTAGCACAATATGAGGGTACGGGGTAGGAGGGAAGAGAGCAGGAGGTAGTCTGCTGCTTCAGATATATCAACCATTCATATTTTATGAATGCTTTTGAAAAATATTTGGTCCTCAATTAGAAGTAGCCACATGCTGCTTCCAAATCACTATTGGCAAGAAATGCTAGTATATGCCAGAACTACAGCTTGCATCCTTCTGGAGGTTTGAAATTTCTTCTTTGAAATTTGTCTCTAGAGAAATCACTTTACTCATGAAAATTAAATGTGCTTGAGAAGTTGGATTGTGTATTTTGGTTTGTATGAATGTACTTATGGCTTTGGGAGGGTGCATCATGACCTTGTTTTGCTAAAGTTTTTCTTGCAATGTGTTGTGTTCCTTGGGAAGAGCTGAACATCCTTACCTTTTAATATGTTCTCCACAGAAGTTTAGTAAGCTTGGTTCCAGAAATGTTCTCATACAGAGTAAGTAACTAACTCACACTTCAGTTGCCGTGGAATCATGTCAGGGCATCTGCCATTGGAGTAAGGAGCCTGACAGTAAGGATCCAGAGTACAGTACCTGACCAGTGTAGTGTTGTGTTGAGGTTTCACTCTGGTAGGTGGCTCAGCCTCACCCAGCCACTCTTTCACTGCCCTCCATGGGATGGGGGACAGAATCAGAAGGGCAAAAGAGAAATAAAAGTCAAAATGCTGTAGTTTAATAGATAAAGCAAAAGCTGCACATGTATGCAAAGCCAAATAATTAATTCACAACTTCCCAGATTTTTAGCCATCACATGCAACAGTTAGACAAATATGCCATCAGTTCAAATTTTCAACAATTCCTCCCCACAGCTTTTATTGCTGAGTATGAAGCTATTTAGTATGGAATCTCCCTTTGGTCAACTGGGATCAGCTATTCCAGCTGTGTCTCCTCATAACTCCTTGTGCATCCCCAGCTGCTTGCTGAGAAGCAGAAAAGGCCTGGACATTGTACATGTCTAGCAATAACTGAGATGTTCCTATGATATCCATGTCATTTTGATCACAAATATGAAACACAGCACCATACAAGCTACTATGAAGAAAATTTACTCAATCAAAGCCCAAATACATAAATGTCTTTAGGTTTCCAAAAATGCCTTCATCAGCAAAATAGTTGAATATTGCATTTGTCATGTAAAACAAAATAACTGGAATTAGCATTGAGACATTTCACTAAAATTAAGCTCAGGTCACTTCGGTGATTTGAATAGCTGCCGTGTATGGCAGTTTTAAATAGCTTTCTTTACTGTAAAAAACTTGTCCTAGGTGACGTTTGGGACCAAGGAAAAGAATATTCATGAGAACAAACTTGAAAGTATGCTCCTGCTCTAGTGACAACTGCCTTTCAAACATCATTTCCACAGGCATGCTCTGCAGTCCTGAAGATATAATAAAGAGAGTCAACAATTTGGGCATTTTGTGCCTCTCCCACAAAGTAATTTGCAAACAATGTCAACACTAAAAGAATATTTCAATTCCATTACCTAGGGAAAATATCCTGGATATTGGAACCTAAAAAGGTTTCATGCAATACTTTTTCTTGATACACAACCTCCTAAAATACTACAAGAGAATCCAAATGGAAGAATACCCCATCTTCTCTTTGCAACTGAATTGAAAATCCTGATTTTCCCTATCCATGTGTTATAGTTTGCAGTTCTTTCATTTTTCGTTTGAGTGTTTAGTTCCATAAGAAATCTGATGCTTAGGTCCTCTTGGAACACCTGAATTTCAAAAAAGAATTCTGTTTTTAAAGGCATAATGAAGATACCTTTACAGAAGGAACTAAAAAAAGGCCACCAAATTGAATGCAAGCTGCAAGCCACAAAATTACAAAAGAGAATAAAGGGAAGAAAACGAAATTTTATCTTAAGATTTCTAATCACCTTAGCCGAGAAAGATCTCTAATATTTAATGCCTCTGCAAGAAACATAAAAGACAATTCAGTGAGAGACTGGCGTAGTCATTCTTCACCACTGCCAGTTCTGAATGCTTTGGTTGCTGCTTTGTGTCTGAATCAAAACCATTCTGGTGCATTACTGGGCTTTCCTTCCCAGAACAGACACCTGCAGCTCTCGGCAGTTACTTTTGAGGAAAGCTCCACTTCCTTCATGAGACTGAGGAAGCTTGAGAGATCAGGACAATAGTGCATGAAGGGGTTGATCCTACAAGGATCAGAGGTGGACACTGAAGCCTTCAGTCTGGTCAGGTTTCATAATGGAGCAGTAAAGCCCACTGGGAGGTTCAAACAACATATTCAACAACTAGTTCAAGGACAGCAAATTTCAGCTCCTTGCATCTCTGGAGCCATGGTGAAAAGGATCACTCCAAACTTTTGTGATATTGTATATTTTCAAGAGTAGGAAACAGCATTCACTTTTGCATGTGCGGTTGAAGAAGGCAGACTGAAAATCTCTCTGCAACTGCAAGGCTGAGGCAGATGATTATGTGAGGAAAGGCTGCTACTTTTACTCTGATGACTCTTTAGTGCTGACTCTGGAGAGGAACATCAAGCCATCTGCACAGAGTCCCACCAGTATAAAAGTGGATATACAGAGAGCAGGAAGGAAATGCGTTGCTATGCAAATAGTACCATCTCTTTTCAAGTAGAGAATTAACCCTGAATACATCCAGGACACAAGACCTGAAAGGCAGGATCAGTGGGAGGTAATCTGCTCAATGCCCTTTCCTTTTGCTTAGCTAGAAATAACTACAGGACCTGCTACAGGACCTGTTTCTATCCTTAACTTTTTTCATACTTTTTAATAATATTTTGCATTTTATAGTGCCTTTAATCTTAAAAATTCCTAAAACGCTGACAATTCTTTAAAAAATGTATAAATATGCAAATTATATACTTGGGATTAGACTGTCGTGCAATCAGCACAGTGTTTCCTTAAGAAATAAAATATAGGTAATAGCCATCAGCTGTCCTTGCCTTTATTTAAGTCATGACATCTTCATGGCTGCTTTTGAAGATGTTCCTCTGCAAGGTACTAAGTGGTATTTCCCAGCAAAATTGTGAATTTGATTCAAACGCTCTATTAAAAAACATATCTCCACATGTAATTAAAGAGAAGGGCTAGGGAATTTTCAGCTGCATTGAGGGAGTGTTTTGTATCTGCAGAAGCACAGACACTGATAATCATGGGCCTAATCTTAACTATGGTCAAATTTTCTGTTTCATAGAATCCCAAGGGAATTCTCATGGAAAAAGCAGCAGTTCACTCAATGAGTTACTTCATTCTACTTTTTCATGGGCTTGCAGATGACAGGAGTACCTCCTACCAGTCCTCTTGAGAGGCCAGTTCATAAATACTGAAGAAACTGAATGGTTTTCCTGTCCACTGAATGGAAATACATAGATATATCAGCCACAGCAATCAAGTGATAGTTGGGGGAAAAAAAAAAAGACAAAAAAGACCCTCTTCCATGAACAGCCAGTATTGGGGAAGCACATTAAAAAGCACCTTCTCCTTCTCTCATACTTTTGTGAAGCTCTAAGCCTCTGCAACCCTGCTCTCAATGTTTCCTTTTAGGGTCACTTCATGGGTGTTTTCGTACAGCAAGGTACAAAAACCTCTCTGATCTCTGCATGAAGGAGAGGAGGCTTCAGAAGTGACAGAGGGCAAGAAGCCCAGCACATGAACCTTTTGTGTTCCTTTGAAAGGACAATGCTGAAGATGGAAAAGATCTACCCTATATCAGGATCACAAGGTCAGCACAATTTTTCTGCTGTGACTTAACATGCCTACTTTTGAAAAATTTGGCCCACAAAAGGCAGTTACCTGAACGAATCTACCTTTGGTCCCAACATCTCCTGTTTGAATAACCAATTACAAATGTAGAAGATATGTGGAAATGCTAACACCATTTGTAGGGTGGAAGAGCCTTGGCAGACCAGCAGCCTAACACATCTATAATTCAAAATTTTGAATTTCTTATGGTATGGATGTGAAAGGAGATTGCAGCCCTACGAATTTAATGCTTTGCTCTTGTCATATGGGTGGATGATGACACCAAATATTTGGTCTGGAACCGAGTATGCTGCATATTTATGTATTCAGAAACTTGAGCCAGACTAGAATGCTGAAATCATTTATGAATTTTTAGTAGTCTTCCCACTGTAAATGTTTAAAGCTGCAGCTTAGTAATAAGATATTTGATAGTAGTGCTCAAAAAGATACCACTTGGGAGTTATTAAAAAACATCTACAGAGCCTAAATGTTTTTATGGAAAAAAAAAAAGTGATGTGGCCATCTTTCTTCCCTCTCTGAATAAATACCATGGAAGCAGCTAAATAGAGATGTAAACCAAATAGTCGAAAAGACAGTTTGCTACTTGCATAAAACCAGATGAGGTAAAATAAGATCCAATTGTGTTTCAGTACCAAATAAAGCACATTTTGCAATAGGAGATTTTATGTGTGTGTGTGTTTTTGCATATATATTTATATGTATATGTGTTTGTGTCCATATGAATATTTACATATGCATACATGTGTAGGCACACACAAGTACATACACATATACATATAAACACATACACAAATGATTAAAAAATCCTCAGACTTGCTGATTATGCCAACTTTTTCACACATGATCATAATCTGCATTATTCTACTAGACATTGCTTTAATAATAAAGAACAGCAATTGATGTAGCCACTAAAAGAACTAATTTATTTCTTGTATTAAATGTTTATAATACATTATAATTGATTGTGTATCACGAATTTGTGTAAACTTGTAATATGAAGAAAACCATCAAGAACACAATATTTATTTTCCTTGTCTAATGTGCCATAGTATTTCCAAGACTGCAAAGCTGCAAATAAGAGTAATGTCTGATGGGGCACATTGAACAGTCCCCCAGAGACCCTGAAAGGACAGTGTATGATAACTTTCAGGCTTCCATTTATAACAGCAAGATTTACTTTAATGTTTGCATGTTTCTTATATGAACTATGCAAAAAATTATAAAAAAATGTATGGAAAGATAATCTTTCATATTGCATTAGTTTTAATTGGTTTTTGTTTTTCTTCACCACTACAATACTTGCTTTCCTCCAGAAAGATGCATAAATGCTTACCTTAGCATAATTATGTGTATACATTCTTACCATTAGTAATTTGTGCTTTAATTATATTTACCATTTGGACCATGGTATATTTGTGTGACTCAGAGTTATTTAGAAGTGTTTCATTTTTACAGGTTTCCACAATTTTTCTGAGGATAAATTAGAAAAGCTTGGGAAATTGCATACTGAAAATTGAAATAAGGACTATAAAATCCATTTTGAGACTTGCCTTTTGGTGTTTACTTCAAAGCATGCTTCTGTGTGTGTGCTTGATTTACATTTAGCAATATCTAAGTGCAAATAGTAATCATACACCAAAGTAAACTGGACTATATGCAATTGCTTCCTCTGTTTCTTCAATTGCAGTTGCAATCCCATAGATTCAAATCTTGACAGGTAGCATAATTAGAAAATTCCCTTTGTCTTATTAAATGTGACTCTTCTCAAAAGAATTCACTTCATTGCAGGCAAAGAACAGAAAATATACTTCAAATCTAAAATGGGAAATCAAGGGGGACTGTTTTATTTTTATCTGTCTTTGTGCAAGCGACATTATTATCAAAGGATATTGTAATGCTGAAAATGTACTTTTGGGATTTAAATCACGTATTAGCCTGGAAAGCAAAAAGTGCTGTAGGGCCCATGCAATATATTTTCTCATTAATCTGATTGAAAGATTATCCTTCCTATAGCTATGAAAAGTCTAATACCCATATATCCATCTTTCCTGCTAGTAAAATTCAGCTTTGTGCGTAGTCATTGTCTCTTGTGTCTGAGGTCCTACACTCTTCTTCATTTCTCTGTATAAGCCTATCTGTATTAAAATAAATTCAGAACAGGCCGCCATTTCATGCACACATTTTGATTATTTCATAAGCTGCTGAGGAAAATGGAAGTATCAGCAAGTCATGCAGTTTTCTGGTAATGTAATGCTGTCATTACCTCAGTGGTCATGTGAAAAAGTTTAGCTATAATATCTATGACAAATGTTCGGTGAGTCAAAACAGTGCATTTAAATGAAATGCAGATATGAATGAGCCATTATTGCAATCACAACTCCAGCTTAGAAATTATTAAATATGAATATATACACTTTCACAGTAACCTGACATTTGTAATACATAACTAGCTGTGCATTTCTCACCCCCCTCCTCCCGTTTTCTTCCCCATCATCCCCCAGATTGAGAATAGAGGAAGTCATTTTGATCAGAGGCTGCACACAGTAATTGAAGACACTCCTGATGATTTCATGCAATCAGAGTGGCACATTATTTGTGATGAAAATTAAGTAAAGAAGGAAAGCAGATTTATAGGTTGTCTTGCTTATGGTCAACTGCCTTTACAAAAGATTAGCAATTCTATGCTAACCACCCCAACTGCATATATACTTTTCCACATCGTAGATTTACTGAAATTTTCATATAACCTTAGTCATAACTTGTGGTACCTCATGATTTTAAGCTTTTAATGAAACTACAGAAGATGTCTTAAACTGAATGATTTCTATTCTGAGCTCTCTGAGAGCTGATAGCATGAACAGTATAGATGGCTCCAGCCATAACTGTCACACAGATAATATTCTTTTATGCCTCAAGACACTACGATGGTGCTGTAGATAACCAAAAGGAATAAGCTGCCACCATCACTAATCTGCAGCTTTGAAACACTATAGCTTTTGCATGGTTAAGAGAAGGTAAAATCACCTAGAACTGGAATATAGAAGACATTTTTAAGTTATAGAAGAGAGAATTAAATGTTTTCATACTTTTTAATCTATATCCACTCTAGATCAAATCAATCAAATCACCCCTTTTTGTGTGTTTATGGATAATAATTGAAAATGCAAAAGAAGTCAATGCCTTTGAATCCTCCTAGGATTCTTTACACTAATATAGTGAAATGGAAATGTGGGGAATAGGTAGCCTTGTTGTTCCCTTTGGAGCTTAACTTTCAAGATGTTTCATATAGACTTTTTGTTGGTTTTATAATACATGTAACAGATTTTGTCCACCTTCTACTTCATGCCAGAGGACTATAATTTCTGTTGATTATTTTTCAATATGTAAAAGCAAATGCAACTGAAATTTTAATAAAAGATTGAAATTTATTTCTGTTCATCATAGCTAAGGTCACAAAATTAAAAATACATAGGAGTATAAAGTAAAGCAAAAAGTACAACTTTTATACTTCATAGTAGCATTTCCTACTAGTAACCTTGTTTATTCCTATTTTTTAAAAAAAGATTCTGGACAAACGTTTTTAGCATTGATGTTACATATATTTTTTTTTTTGTCTTATTTGTCATCTAAAACACCTCATACAAGCTAGTATTAAAGATTGACTTATAATAAATAAAATAAGGAATGAGTAACATTTTGGAACCTAGATTTTCTTTTTTACATACAGTTTAGAAATCCCTAATCAAAAATCCTATTGTTGTGAGAATACAGCCTGACATGAAAGTGTCAGGGAAGCAGCGAAGGAAAAATGATGATCTTAACATCAACAGAGTTGGACCGACTATAAACCACGTTTTCTGGGTGTGTTTTTTAGACATTGTGGTATGCTTTTCAGAGGAAACAAAAATTTTACTTTAAAGTCTGAAGCAATATGAATATTTTTTTATTGAGCACATGAACTATCAATAATAGTCCACTAATTTGTGCTCCAAAATACAACTATTGTTAGGACAAAAAAACCCAAAGCATCGGGGAAGCTACTAGATGCACAGCAGAATTTGAAATCAAACTACAGTGACTTGTTCTTATGGCATGCTGATGTTATTGGTCCTCGTATATAGTTACATAAGCATCTCTGAAGCCAGATTTTAAAACCAGTTTGTAAAGCAGTTAAGGAACATCAAAATCTGTCTTTGCCATCAATTCTCTAAGCCCTGTGCTAAGCATTACTGATGACTCTTCTGTGTAAACAACTGCATGCAGTTGAAATTAACAAAAAATATGAAAATAGTATGAAATTACTTCCCACTGCAAGACCTTATGCTGTGCTGCAAATAATTTCAGATTATACTCCTAATCAAAAATGAAATTTTAATCTCTCATTTTGCCATCGATTCAATTAATGCAGATGTCCCCACCCTCAATTTGACTTTACTTCAGGTAGCTCTAGAGCCTGTCATTTCTGCCATTATGGCAAACCCATGTCTTCAATCAGTAGGTGATCTAGAAATCATGTACAGGTATAGATTTATCAAAAAAACCCCTGATTCCTGAGAAGAAATACTGAATCAGAAAGAGGAATTCACCATCATTCTGTGACTCCGCCCATTGCCATGTTACAAATCGCCTTGATATTAAATCAGAATTATTTTTAAAGAAGCTGCCTAGGAATAAGGCATATTACTCATTTGCATAGAACTTCCATTTACATATAAGAAATATAATTTTTGGCCTCAATAGTGAGTGAAGTTGAAGGATTTTGACTTACTATTGTGCTGCTGCTGTTCACATGCCCCACTTGAGTTTCACTGCCAAAAGAGCTCAAAAATGGACTAAAAGAAAGAACTTATCCCTGTCTAGCTGTATCCACTTAAAAATCGTAGAAGAGGTATTATTTAAAATAGTTTGCCTAAGTTAATATAGGCTCATGTCACAAATTAATTCCCTTTTGTTTTCATTTGTATTAATCACAAAACACCTGCTTTTGATTACAGTACTTATTCAGTCCTTAAATTAAGGTGATCTAATGTTAATGAAGGAACCTGATATGAGTATCTAGAAAATGTTTATTATATACCATCACAAAAACGCAGCAAAACACAGAATGTGATCCTTGCATTTGTCATTGATGGAGCTCTAGTCAGAGCTTTGCATCATACATTCTTTCCCCTTTCCAGGCAAAAGCTAATTAATTGCTTGCTTGAGTATGAATATTGTACAATAGGTGAATAGTCTATGCTTGCAAGCTTATAATGCTTATGTCGGTGAATAAGAAACATACAGTTTTCTAAATTGTAGGGATTTTGTCCTGAATGATGTATAAGATGTGCCTCCAGCATTTTATGAAGGGTTTGAACCAAGCCTGCCACTTTCTTTTTTTTTTTTTTTTTTCCCTGGCTATTGCTCAGTTTGCCTTATGTCTTTGCTGCAACCAGACATATTCTATATGCGGGTATCCAATACTTTGTGTTTAGTGAACATGACAAAATTTCATGTTGGAACAAGAATGCTACAGCAAAGTATTGGTGTGTTTTCCCTAAAAGCACCTACCGACTCTGTTGTCCAAATTAACTCTAATGCAGCTGCTTTGCCCATTGCCATCTAGGTTATTGCAAATAAAGGCAATAGAAGAGACTAACAGAAAATTTGGACATATGAACCAAAATAAAATCCAGAACTGTGAGTACAAGGAATGCATCCACAAGCTGGCCTGAGTGCAGGGGTGGCCTACCAAAGCAGTCATCAGCTGAACTGGCTGAGAGAATTAGGTTGGTTCAGCCTTACAAAGACAACTTACTGCTGTGATTCCTGAATCGAGGGCTTAGAGAAGACATTGTGACTCTTCCATAAACTAGATGTTTTCCGGATGTCCCTGACAATCTTAAAAGATTCTCTGATGCTATTATTTTGAAATTTAGGTCTGCTAAGTTGGCTATTAAGCTTCAAATTTAGACAAGCATCCCCAGAAATGACATTTTCTGCATAATCGAGAGAAGAAAAAGGAGATGGTACACCTGAGCAGCAGGACAGTGACCAGAGGTTTTTTAAGTGTATAAAATTGAAAATTGAAAAGAACCCCTACTAGTCATGCACAAAGTTTAGCTTGAAATGTGTGTTTAAGTACCAAGGCTAACTGCTTTAGACATTATATTCATAATTTCACTTTCATTAAGATTTTTAATGTCAGAGGATACTTCCCAACCCATTATTACTAGGCTAAAATGAATGACATGTAGCATTGAAAATTTCTTTGAAACATTATGAGTGCTACTTGAAATTTCGAAATTATTATCATGATATCACTTTAGCAGCATATTGGAATTAATACAGTACTAGTAATATACTTATTGGAGAAACAAGACCTGCATAAATGAGTTTATGTATGTATTTACACTTTAGCAAGCATTATACTCTGTTATTCTATACAGTAGTAAAGCAATGATAAATAAGTCATGTTGGAAATAAAATGTTATGAAAAATATGACTGCACAGCTCATCAGTTGTATGCCATTTTGCTTTTTTAAAACTTACAAAGCTTATACAGTATAGAATATAGACATCATAGCTGAATTTTTCAAAAGGGCAGATTAATTTATGGCCAATAACAACATCTCTAGTTATATTGTAAAAATAAGCTTTATCAGCTCTTATGCTTCTGGACATAAACTGATCATTGAAAAGGTCAGGATATAATTTTTATGCATGCATGCAACTTTTTTCTTTATATAAAGTTTTTGTTCCTGCTGCTCTTTGTTTGTGTTTTGCAGAATCATGGAATCATAGAATAATGGAACCACAGAATATCCTGAGTTGGAAAGGACACACAAGAATCATCAAGTCCAGCTTGTAGCCATGCACAGCACCATCCCCAAGCATCACACCATCTGCCTGAGAGCATTGTCCAAACACTTCTTGAATTCTGCCAGCCTGGTACTGTGACCCATTCCCTGGAGAGTCTCTTCCAGTGCCCAAACACCCTGTGGGGGAAAAACCCTTTTCTAATATCCAACCTAAACCTCCCCTGATGGTGGCCTCGGGCCACTCCTCATGTCCTGCCAGTGGTAGACCTGTGCGTGCTCCTCCCCTTCTCCTCATGAGGCAGCTGTAACTGCAATGGTCTCCCCTCAGGCTCCTCCTTCTCCAGGCTGAACAGACCAAGTGACCTCAGCCACTCCTCACACAGCTTCCCCTCAAGGACCTGCACCATCCTCGTTGCCCTCCTTTGGACACTCTCTAATACCTTAATGCTTTTTTTTCTATTGTGCCACTCCAAACCCCCAGCACTTGAGGTGAGGCTGTCCCAGTGCGGAGCAGAGCAGGACAATCCCCTTCCTTGGCCAGCTGGTGATGCTGTGCCTGAAGCCCCCCAGGGCAGGGTTGGCCCTCCTAGCTGCCAGGACGATGCTGACTCACATTCAACTTTCTGCTGACCAGGATTCTCAGAAGCCTTTCTGTTGCACTGCTCTTCAACCTCTCATTCCCCAGTCTGCACATCCATCCAGGGTTGCTCTATCTCAGGTGGAGAATTCAGCACTTTCCCTTGTTGAACTTCATATGGTTGGTAGAGAACCGCTGCTATGGTCTTTGATAATTTTTAATTAATATGATGCTTTCTTCATGATTCTACAAAATAGTTTCTTTAATCAGTAGTAACACATGGCCAAATCTAGTTACTCATCACTCTAATTGCCTAACAATTTCTTTTTCTTTCTGCTGAGGCTGATAATGCCTCTAAAGGAAAAATGCCATTTTCCACCTCATGTTTTGGGAAAATGAAATATTTATAAGGGTACTATAAATCAAGTGTTCCAATATCACAGAAGCATCATGTTGAAGTAGGTTACCAGTTAGAAATGGAGGACTTCTGTTTTTACTGTTGTTTTGATTTTCATTCCAGGCAAATCTTGAAAACAGATGTAGCCAAACAATCTCATGATACAATAGTGTGAAAAACATATGAGTGGATCTTGCCCTTTATAGAGGCAAAAATCTGCCTTCTTCACTGCACGAAATAAGAACAAAAAAATGGACAATCTAGGAAAAGAAAAAGTTGTCTCAGTGTAAAGGCCTCTCTGTAGGATTTGATTCACTACGAAATAATTAAGTTTTTCTGAGTACTTCCTTAAAGCAAAACCTTTTACAGCTGGCTGTCAATTGAGTTTATCCAATCTGAGAAACTTTTGCTCCCGTCTTCAGAACTAGGAGATCTTTTAGCTGCAAGCAATTTTAGGAGGAATTGTGTTGTGAGAACACGATATTTTAGACAATTGCTATTGTTGCTAAAAACTCCAGCTGTCAGGTACAGGACTCAAAATTAGTGGTTTATTTGATGCTCCTTTTTGCATTTGATGTTACAAAATGAGGATAGCAGTTTATTTCCTGCATGCTGTAAAGATAAGATCCCATGCATACAGTATTTTTGTGGGGAGGAACACCATAGAGAAGACCATAATACCACCAATATTTTTATATTCGGTGTTGGATTTGGCTTATGTCAGGTAAGAAGCAAATGGTAAGGGTAAAAATAGATATTGAACACACCCTGGGTTTTATTTGGACAGACAATCTCTCTGTATTATGCAGTAAATCAGGCTGGGATGTGGTGTGCAAAATAAAAACTGATCATAATATTTTTATGGCGTTTGATCTTGTTCTGGTTCTTAGTTCCATGTGAGATATTTGAAAAGAGAGTCATGGTAGGGTCTACTCAATTCTCTGTGGGAGGACTTTGAAAATCAGAGTAGCTCTACTGCAACAAACTAGTCAAACTAATCAGCTCTGCAGGAGAAGTCTAAGCAGGATTTCATCTACAGAAAACATCTCTGGAGAATTTAACAAAATTTCAGTTAGGGAAGTGGACAGTGCAAGTTTTTCCAGTGCTTGTTATTCTGATTAAGATGTGCAATAAAATTATATCAATATTCAGAACCTGAGAAAATAACATAAAGAAGAATTATGCCTTTTTTTGGTTTTTTTTTTTTTATTCACTGATCAATTGGTGGCAAAACCGGAAAAGTAATATCTAATATAATTTCGAATACATTTAGACGGCTCATTTTCCAACAGACTGAGACTTCTCTGTTCCTTTACATCTCATAGAAACTGAAGGTTCTCAGGACTCTTTGGTATTGGGATTAGAAGCAATGTAGCTAATTTTATGTTTGAGAGAAGCTGGAATTTGAAAAAGACAATGTAATATTTGTTGATATTATGGAGTGGTAAGAGTGTGTTGTAGAAAAGAAAAATGCTTTGTGGAAAAATCAGTTGAATAAACGGTGAGTTGAATTATGAAGGGCTAGTAAAATCACAGTTTGTGATTATGTTGGGAAATTAATTACAATGCAGCTTGATGTGCATAGACACAATTAGCAACTTAATGCAACATGACTTGTGATGGTGTCAGATGCAGAAGAAAGCCTGATTTCTCTTCAAATCAGTGGCAATGGTTTTAGTCTGTCTTAATGAGACATTTTTGATAACAAAATACTTAATATTTTGTCAGATAATGTACAAATTTAAACTGTTTAAAGTGACAATTTGTTGTCTAAAGAGTGCACTCCAATTTGGTGGGTAAATGAAGATTTTACGATGTTGATGTTGGCATTGCAGTCTCCCAGCTTCCAAAGGATCTGTAGGATCTGTGTGTCCTTTCCTTTCCTTTCCTTTCCTTTCCTTTCCTTTCCTTTCCTTTCCTTTCCTTTCCTTTCCTTTCCTTTCCTTTC